>CM050167.1:350375090-350975090 GCA_027410445.1 Discoglossus pictus | reverse complement strand
TATCACAAGCACCCCTGTAATGTAGGTATAGTTAGGGTGTTTTAGGGACATTTTTCCTCATAAGGAGGGCTTATCACAGAAGTTTTTAAAGGAAATCCATGATGTAAGTAGACTGAGATGCTGCTATTTAGCACCTAGTCCTGAAACCTCGCAATATGATAACACCATTTGGATGCAATAACTCTGTTCTGCATCGAAAATCATTTTTAAATGTAGAAAAGAGTTATTGCAGTTTGCAGGATGTTTGTGATTATTGGTGCTTACAGAAACTGCCAATGGAGGAAGCTGAATGAAACTCATAGCAGTTTTTTTGTTATTGTTTAATCGTTGAGTCATGTTTGATCCTTTGTGACCCTGTGGACCAAAGCACACCAGGCACATCTGTCAGCCACTGCCCATTGAGCTCCCCAAGCCCATATTCATTGCTTCAGTGACCTCATCTATGCATATCTGTCTCTTCTGTCCCCTTCTTCTTGTGACTTCAATCTTTCCCAGCATCAGAGTCTTCTGTATTCTTATGATATGACCAAAATATTTAAGCTTTAGTCTCATGACCAAACCTTCCATTGAACAGTTAGGCTTGATTTCCTATAGTATTGATTGAATTCTCTTGCAGTCCAATGGACTCTAAGTAGATTTCTCCAGCACCACTATTCAAAGGCATCAATTGTAAAGTGCTAGGCTTTCTTTATGGTCCATATACACTACACTTTTTTTAATACTTTTTAATAGCTTGCCAGACTTGTCATAGCTTTCCACCCCATTAGCAAATGTATTTTAATTTCATGGCTTCATTTACCATCTGCAGAGATCTTGGATTCCAAAAAAATAAATATCACTGACTCCACTTCTTTCCTATTGATTTGCCAGCAAAAGAGATTGCTGTCTGCCATAATCTTTGTCTTTTTAATGTTGAGCAGCAGTACAACTTTTGCACACTCTTCTTTCACCCTCATCAATATGCCCTTTAGTTCCTCCTCACGTGCAGTCTTCAAAGTAGTATTATCCACTTATCTGAAGTTGTTGATTCATCCAGTCCATCATTATGCATGATGTGTTCCACATATAAGTTGAATAAATAAGGTGACAACATACAACCTTGTCACACTCCTTTCCCTATCTTGAACCATTCAGTTGTTCCATGTTTAGTTCTCACTGTGGCTTCTCTGCCCACATACAGATTCCTTGGGAGGCAGATCATATGGTCTGTTATCCTTATCTCTTTAAGAAATTGCCACATTTTGTTATGATCTACATCGTTGAAGGCTTTAGAATAGTCTATGAAGCAGATGTAAATATACTCTCTTGCTTTCTCCATCATCCAGCAGACACTGGCAATTTGATCTCTTGTGCCCCTGGCTTTGGGAAACCCAGCTTGCACATCTTGAAGTTCTAAGTCCATATATATTGTTGGAGCCAAGCTTGCAAAATCTTAAGCATTACCTTACTGGCATGTGAGTGCAATTGCTCGATAATTGAAACACTCTGCCTTTTTGAGGATTGGGATGTAGACTGACCTTTTCCAGTCTACTGGCAACTGTTGAGTTTTCCAAATTTGTTGGCATAATGCAAGCAACACATTCAAATCATCATCTTGTAGTATTTCGAACAGTTCAGCTCGGATTCCATCAACTCCTGTGGCCTTTTTAGCAGTAAGGGGTCCATCTAACTTCACTCTTCACTCATTGGACAAATTATTGAGGTTATTGATGCTGTTAAGATCCTTCTTGTATAGATCTATTTATCCCTGCCATCAATACGATCTACATCTGTTGAGTCCCTACCATTTTAGTCTTTTATCACACCCACTTTGGCATGAAAGGTTCACTTGAGAATCCCAATTTTCTTGAAGAAATCTTTTGACTTTCCCATTGTTTTTGTCTACTTTTCCTTTCTTGCAATCCTCTAGAATTATCATTCAGTCGTACAAATATTTTCCTTTCTCCACTACCTTTCACTCTCCATCTTTCCTGGGCTACTTTAAAAGCCTCAGCAGACAGCCACTTTGCCTTCTTAGTTTTCTTTCTTTTGTAAATATTTGTTGTTGTTTTTTTCTGGACATTGTCCTTTAAATGTATTCTTTACATCCACTGCATATTATTTTAGCTCTACTTATGAAGATCAGGACCTGTCTCGTTAATATATGTTTCATTAATGATTTCTTTTTTTGTTTACATTTTTTATTAAAATACAGGAAAAGTACATAAAGTTTAAATACACATTGCAAACTTGTATCAATACATGAATATAAAATAATTTCACCCCCCATTTTGTCTTTTTTTTTTCTTTACAATTACAGTACCAACCTAATGTTGCCCATAAACCATAAAAAATAAATAAATACATTAACAAATAAAAAAAGAGGGAGGGGAAGATGGGGGGAGGTAAGAAAGAGAGGGATATTGAAGTTTTGTTATTGTTCTCTGTCTTGCACTTTAGATTTTAAGTTATTATTCTTTAAATCCAGCCTACCCTGAGTGACCACAGGTTCCAACAAGATGCCCATTTTCTATAGTTCTCATCTAGATCCACTGATATTGTATTCATTTCATTAATGATTTTGAATATTATATGGCTGCTTGAGCAATTTACTACACATCCATAAATAAACAGAACCGAGAAACAATAAGTTTATCTATGTTAACAAAAAAAATAGCAAACAGGATAAGACACAGTTCCAAAAAAACATGTTTTTTAGACATGATAAATGTAGATGAATGCTTTTTCATTAAGTGACTTTGAGTTCATTAAGCACAACCTTTAAAAGACGTAAACTTAAAACTTCCATTAGACATTTTACAAGAAGCACTACGTTTTGCTCTTGAGCCCATTATGTAAGCACTTTACATTTCTGATAATGCATTTTGTAAAATGACAGTTGTAATGTGATTTCTACTTCAAATACTTTTCTGTTGCAATTGTTTAATACAGTAGCTTTTTAGCTTCATGTTAACAGCCAGTAGTACAGAAGAAAATTGTATTTTTTCTTAAAGGATGTGAAGTGTTTTGGGACTTTACAGAAAGTAGAGTGACTCGATCGCAGACAGCTGAATGTCTGCAAGTGTGTTGCGGGCTCCCAAAGCCGAAACTGTAAACTATGCACTGGTACGGAGCAGTTCAGGGCTGGAACATGATCAATTAAGCAAGCCTGTAACCTCCCACTTGAAATCAGCCAATAGAAAAGGAGACTGTCATTATTACAGCAGGAAAACATAGAGGTTACTTGTCAATGAATTAGCTTCAGGGGACCGATATGCGATAAGACTTAATTTATGAAAATGAATGCCAATACTTTTCTAGTCCATATGGGTGGCCTGATATGTATTAACTCATTGATACCAAAGATCGGTTTAGCCCCGAAATGAAACATAAACATAAAATGTATTTCCTGCTGATTTGCAAGCTTGAGACTGTTGGGCAATTAAATCTGATGTCTATCATCGCTTTCCCCGTTATTTACAGTGCAGTATTTTTATTTTTTTATTTACAGGGCTATGAATAGGTGTTTAACCCCCTTGCGGGTCCTCTCTAGCTCTTGTTGTATTTTCTCTTTCATTTGCCGTTTACGGGTGTGAAAACCTTTGCGGGCTTGGGGAAATTGAACAATTAAATAGCGATTTGCGATTTTAGCCCTGTGGCCATGAAAGGTCAAAGGCTTCAGGAAGCTGTAAGTTACGACTTTCACCATCACAGAGTTTTCAAGCCCGTAACTTGGAAGTCGATCGGAGCCCGCAAAAAGTTGCCAATTGAATAGAAAATTAGCTTGGTCCAGGATCACCCGAAACCTCAATTGAATGGGGGCCATAGTTTGGATCTCTGTGTCACACTGTTTATTACCTTAGAGGTAGCCTCCCTCAATCCGAGTCAGATAGTTGACTATATATGAAGATGGTGTAGGCATGTTATTGAAGCCTGACACATTTTAAGATTCCCTTCACCCCAAAATGTTATTAACTATTTACATAGCTTGTTGACAGGAACCAATATTGCCTTCATCACTTTTCTACATTGGGGCTTTATACTATACTGTGAAAGGCTTCCATTGGACAGTAATTAACTTGTCAAGCATTTTGTGAGTATTTATAGACTTATTAATAACTACAGATGTGTGTATGATAAAGTGTGCAACACCAGGAAATCAGGGTAAGAGAAATGAATACCACACATTTCCCCAGTAATATGCAGTTTTGACATATTATCCAATCATTAAATAATAGATAAAATCGTAGACCAAAGGTAAGAACAAAAATTATTTATAAATATGCCCCATAAATACTAGATATTAAATGTGTTTACTGTCACATATTTTTGATGAGAAATATTAAAACTATAACATATTAAAACTATAAAATAAAACCTCTTTGCCTTTTTTAATGGCCAGGAATGATATATGTCAAAGTAAAGCCTACTGAAATGCTGTATGTTTACTGTACTCTTTTTAACTTATGTTGTTGATGTTACATACGTCATTGAAAAGAAATGTTGAATTTCCTTTCTCAATTGTTCTTCAAGTCAATGTGATTTCTTCACATCACCCAGGTCACATGCATAAAGAAACCTGATTCTCTGGCTGTACACACAAAAAAGCAAGGTAAACTAGGGAGAGGTGCCTGAAGCTTAAATACTACCATTTTAAATTTGTTGTTTTAACATTTTATAACTGTATTAAAATAACAAGATAATAACTTTATGAAAAGAACATAACCACAAGTATTGAAGCCCTTTGAGAAAGGGGTATGCATGGTTAAACATATTATGTATATAGAGCTGTATATGATAATATAATGCATTTTCTCTTTCATTAATCAAATCTTGGTTATATGATTCCATGACGCATCCCATCCCCCAAAGCAGAACCCATAAAATCAGCTTAAAATGACATTATTCTACAGATATCAGGACTTTTTGTAGTTATTATTTATTGCCAAGTGGAAAGCTGCTAAATTTGTATTGCTAACTAATATACAATCTGGTTATTCTGTCATTCCATAAACTCTACTGAAAATAAACATTCATTAAACTCTATAAATCCTTCAGCTGTTCAAATATATACACAAAATGAATTTCAAGGCGTTAAAGATCTGAAGCTCTCATTCTGGCCAATGTTACATTTGGAAGTTTCCATCACAAAATCTATTACTCCTGTTCTTGATGAGAAAATTGAACTGGCTACATTCCCGATTTTGTCTCTGTTCATCAAGGTTCCATGTCTCTGTCACTCATTCTTCAAGGTGTAATAAGGTATTTTTGTGCTGCTGAGTAGCCTTCAAAGAGCTGAATGAGATTTTCTTTCCTTTTCTTTCCATTCGCCTCTTTAATAGATTGACACAGCACAGTTGAGGGACAATGTCATTTAAGAAGGATGGACATTTTATCAAGTCCCCAAAATTGAGACAAAGAGCTGCAGCATTTTTATTTAGGAGAAAAACACATTTGGAATATTTTTTTAGAAATCTGTTGAGTGTTGGATATTATTTATTTGAATCCCTTCTCAAAAAAAATTCTATACATATATAAACTTGAAAATATGGTAAAGAATGTAGATTTTCAGCAGTGCTTTGTAAGAAGAACTAACAGAATTTTAAGATCATTATAAGCAAAGCAAAAATACCATGATCAAGCTCTTAAGAGGATTTATAAAGCAGGAATCACCAAAAAATATAAGTGTTACAGAAGTAAATAAATAGATAGTCCCACTTGGATCTTTTCTCTAGAGCTTGTTTTTTCAAAATAACAATTGTAAATGTATAGAACCAGTGCCTTAATCCCAGATACCAGCATATGCACAGAACCTAAGGAGACAAAGGACCTCATTCAATTTGAAGGCCGCATCTCGCAATATATAGGCAATATGTCTGTGGGACTGCTGCGGGCTCTCGGTTGTCTCCAAATCCAGTGCTATTCATTTGAGCAAGTGTTATGGCCTGAAACCTCAAACCCATAAATCCTTCCCACGACCGCAAACTGTTAATTGGCTGGACTAGCTGCGGTCTGCAGTAATGATCCAATCATGGTATAACGGAGTGATATGCAGGCCTCTCAGCCAATATTGCTGTTTTGTTCATATATATTCATCTACTTACAGATTTTGACTTAATCCTTGATGTATACATATTTACAGATTACACATAATACCAATATACAGAAATTAAATTATACCTAAATTAAATTACACACGTAGATACACATAGAGCTAGGTCAGTCCATACAACCCCCCAACCCATCCCCCACACCCTATCCCCAACTTTTAATATATACACATAATACACACATGTTTTTTCTTCATATATATACAGAAACACTTATATTTATTTATCCTTATAAGTTGTCTTTTGCTTTACATGCATCTGCACAGCCTCCAGGGGTTTTTGCTGCCCTTCCTGATGAGTTAGAGTAGAAGGTGGAGGGGCTTGTGTACCTCAATGAAGCTGTGAGCTATACCATGTAGGGCCACTGTAGGTGGGCAGGTCATAGCAGAGAGGTCAGACAAATCACAGTCCACTAGAGAAGAAACTGCCAACCCACTCCAGTATCTTTGGCATGCAAACCTTGTGGAAAAGCACAGGCAGAGACATATATAAATGTGCTACAGTCCATAGGGTCACAGAGAGTCAGACAAAACTGAGGGACTGAACAACCAAATGTAAAAAATACCCCTGGTACTTGATATATGTGATATGGCAGTGTAATTTGGCCACAATTTGTTTCCCCAGCACAGATGTGATGAGTGAGATGTATATCAGAGGATCTTTGTATTTTTAGGGTCCACATTAGAGCCTAATGTAGGCACATGTATTTGTGTTGCAATGTAATGAGGTAATGTGTCTTTAATATCTTTCAGCATCTTGCAGCATGGCTTTTCATATTGGCATATTATGACCATTACAAGATATGAAATAATAAAAATAAAATGTTTTAATCTTTTTAATACTTAGGAGTTGTTGTGCAAGTATTTCCAATGCCTTCCATTGATTTGGCCATATTTCAAAGTGCATTGGTGTATTTATTGTGTTTTGCAGTGTTCCAAACTAGTCTGTAAATCCTTTTAGTGATCGGAACTCCTGCGGACGTGAAAGATCGAAAACTTCTATAGGCTGTAAGTTCTGGTATTAACAACTGCAAGGATTTCAAGTCCTTAACACGTACGCTGTTTTCGCAAAAAATGCCAATTGAAAAGCAAATTAACTTACGGCCTCCCTTACGGGCTACTGTATCTTACCATTGCTCATTTGATTGAGGCACAAAGAAAAGAGACAGCAAAGGAACCACAATAGTGTAATATATTTAAAATGTTATATTTCAAAATATAGAAGATCATTATAAACCATAAGAACATGAAACAGAAAAATGAACACCACAGCTTGTGAAATATTTAAGTCTAGAATGAATAGAGACACAAATGAAACCCATGGCTGCAAAGTAGTAAATTGTCCAATAAATGCCTTCAACATGTATGTGACACCAACCTTTTTGTAGATGGGGCATCGATAATTAAATGACTTATAAGCTGCTTTCAGGAAGTACATTTTGAGGAAATTTCACAAATGTTGACAGGAGGGGAGATATACGGGTAATATATTCCTGATATTTTATTTTATTTTTTAACATTTTATAGCATTTTACTCGTGTTTATAACATAGTTTCAATGCTTATGAGTTCTGTAGGAGTGTTGGTGAGGAAGAAAGAAGCCAAACTTCATACAACAGAAAGTGTCCTTGGCAGTGTGAGTCAGGAGATGACAGGTCTGAAAGTGTAGAGGGCATACAAAGATACAAAAATGCAAGGCAATGTGCAGAAGGCAGAAACAGAGTGTCCTAGTAAATCAGGAAGCCACAGTCACTAGTATAACTCAGGGCTGCAAAGGATACCCTCTGACCCAAATGCTCTACCCCAAAGCTTCACAGAAAATGTATCAGAGATGAGTACATGGATCTCTCCTGGAATAGTCATAAAACTGGAGGAGTATGTGCATAGTCTAAGGGGCTTCAGCACTTATTCAATTTCAGTAAATGTCAGAGAAGTACCATAGTTAGCGAAATGACTTGGGACAGTTGAAGACCTTTGAGGACTTGTGGTACATGGGGTGGCAGAAGACTAATTTCAAAATTAACAATAGACATTCAATAAAGTTACATAACCTGTGGTTCATAAGGAGAGCTGTCAGATTATAGCTCTGTCTCTGTTCCCAAACCTATCAGCATCAGTTGGATGTTTGTGATACAGAGAAGCAGGATTTACAAGAGGCCGACTAGACACTGCAGAATGCCTTACTGCAGGTGACACAGAGGAAGAAGGATGTACATGATAATGTAGAGGACTGGGGAGGTGAGCTGTTACACAGAGAGCAGAGGTTACTGAAAAGTAATTAGTAATATCTACACCTGAAGCTAGCATCACATCTCTACCACAAGAGCATTGGAGTCCAAAACTACTTTCCAAAAGGAATGGTGATGGTAGTAAAAGAGCTGGAAGAGCAGAAGCTTCTGCAGCTATAAGAATGATTAACCAGTGCAAAAGTGAAAGGAAGAATGCACAGAGATAACAGTCAATATAACGTGGATGCAATATACAGCATTTACTGCCTCTTGGCTGAAGTCGCTTAACCTCCTGGTATTGAGCTGAGAAGGGATGTGTAAAAAAGCCATACTGAGATGTGGGAGAGTCCTAGAGGATAGGTGGGTGAGCCTGAGGCTTGATAGAGGCATTTGCCAAATCCAGCACTGCAGGTGTTAAAAAACGCTCTGACAATGGAGCTGCAGCTTTGAAAGGGCTAGGATGGTTTGTTCAGTCAGCTTCAACTGGGCTCAGAAAGAGTTTTGCAGCCACCCAGAGAGAGTGTTGCAGCACGGAAGCTAATAAGCCAGCCACTGAGGAAGATAAAGTTATGGAACATTCAGGCCAGAGACTTATAATGTAATATTGGACTTATTATGCTGATTCTGACCCATCCATAGTTAGAACACTGTTAGAGAGGGATATTTGTGGGAGTTAGGCCTTCTAATTCTGTTGTTTGCTTTATCAATTCTTGTGACACTCTAAGTAGAATCAGTAAAAATTGAAAAATTAGAGTAGAAAAGGGAACATTTTCCACAATATATATATATATATTTTATATATATGTGTGTGCCCCAGGGTAGCTATTTCAGAAATATTCCTTTCCTGACCCTCAATTGAAATCTTTTAAATGCATGATCCAATAACAGTCCTTTCTTTTTTGGCCCTCTTCTCAGGTCAAGAAGCTGCAGCTTTGGCCACACATGTAGCTACCAGGGCAGAGGGTCCTGACTACAAATGTCCAGGTGAGCACCTTGGATTGTGGGAAAACCTTCTCCCCGTCACTATTTAACTATGACACACTTTCAGCCCAGGAAATAGATATCAGTGCCCTTCTGAAAATCAATCTTTGTAAACATTTTCTGGTAGGTTTCATTTATAATCACCTTCTTATAAAAGACAATAATTCCAAACTTTTTTCATCCTGTGTTTTGCTTACCAACATGCTCCATAATAAATCTGCACCTACTGAGATTGTGAATGTTATGATTGAAGTACAAAAATATTAATCAAAATATTAATGTTTTCTAGAGACCAGAATGGAATATTTAAGCAATTACAATGCCTTGTAAAAGTATTCACCCCCATTTTTCCTGTTTTGTTGCCTCACAACCTGGATTTAATATGTATTGTTTGAGGATTTGCATCATTTAATTTACAGAACATGCCCACAACTTTTAAGATGTTTTTTTTTATTGTGAAGCAAGCAACAAATAGGACAAAATAAAAGAAAAAGTAAATGTGCATAACTATTCACCCCCCTAAAGTCAATACTTTGTAGAGCCACCTTTTGCGGCAATCACAGCTTCAAGTGGCTTTGGATAAATCTCTATGAGCTTGCCCCATCTTACCACTGGGATTTTTGCCCATTTCTCCTTGCTAAACTGCTCCAGCTCCTTCAAGTTGCATGGTTTGCGCTTGTGAACAGCAATCTTTAAGTCTGACCACAGATTTTCTATTGGATTGAGGTCTGGGCTTTGACTAGACCACTCCAACACATTTACATGTTTCCCCTTAAACCACACAAGTGTTGCTTTAGCAGTGTGTATGGTGTCATTGTCCTACTGGAAGGTGAACCTCCGTCCTAGCCTCAAATCACGCACAGAGTAGTAGAGGTTTTGCTCAAGAATATCCCTGTATTTAGCATCATCCATCTGTCTCTCAACTCTGGCCAGTTTCCCAGTCCTGGCTACTGAAAAACATGGGGATGGTGTTCTTTGGGTGATGTGATGTGTTGGGTTTGGGCCAGACATAGCGTTTTCTTTGATGGCCGAAAAGTTCAATTTTAGTCTCATCAGACGAGAGCACCTTCCTCCATACATTTTGGGAGTCTCCCACATGCCTTTTCACAAACTCAAAACGTGCCATTTTGTTTTTTTCTGAAAGTAATGCCTTTCTTCTGGCTACTCTGCCGTAAAGCCCAACTCTATGGAGCGTACGGCTTATTGTCGTCCTATGTACAGATACTCCTGTCTCTGCTGTGGAACTATGCAGCTCCTCCAGGGTAACCTTAGGTCTCTTTGCTGCCTCTCTGATTAATGCCCTCCTTGCCCGGTCTGTGAGGTTTGGTGGGCGTCTCTTGGCAGGTTTGCTGTTGTGCCATGTTCTTTCCATTTGGTTATGATAGATTTGATGGTGCTCCTGGGGATCATCAAAGATTTGGATATATTTTTATAACCTAACCCTGACTTGTACTTCTCAACAACATTGTCCCTTACTTGTTTGGAGAATTCCTTGGTCTTCATGGCAGTGTTTGATTAGTGGTGCCTCTTGCTTAAGTGTTGCAGCCTCTGGGCCCTTTCAAAAAAAGGTGTGTATATGTAATGACAGATCATGCGACATTTAGATTGCACACAGGTGGAAATCATTTCACTAATAATGTGCCTTCTGAAGGTAATTGGTTGCACCAGAGCTTTTTATGGGCTTCATAACAAAGGGGATGAATACATAAGCACATGCCAATTTTCTGTTTTCTATTTCTAAAAAATAGTTTTATGTCTATATTTTACTCATTTCACTTCACCAACTTAGACTATTGTGTTCTGATCCATCACATTAAATTCAGATTACCAAAACATTGAACTTAAGGCTGTAATGTAACAAAATAGATAAAAAGTCAAGGGGGTGAATACTTTTGCAAGGCACTGTATATAATTAAACAATGTCAAAAAAACATGTTACTTTGATATGCAATCATTTTACTTATTAATATAAATGTGAACTCTCTCAGTTGATTTTCTTATAGTTGTACATGTACATCTTGAGCAGAAATATTTGAATTCACTTCTTTGTTTTGTTTAGGAATTCTGGCCAAGTTGTTCAAAGGCCCGAAATAAATAAAGTCACTGACAAATGTGTGTCACAAGTTCAAAATCTGGAAAGCAAATAGACAGAAACCCTACAGCGGTAATGTTTAGCAATTTATGTTTGGCACCTTTGACTTTTTTTTCCATGTACCTGACACTGAAATGTGTCTACTCATGTGTTAAAATAAAGTAAAAATTCAAAAAAATATTAATGTGTTATTGAATTTATTGAAAGCCTAACTTCAAACTAAAACGGAATAAAATTGGTTATATAGAATGTCTTTCATGCCGAGTTGTATTCTCCATGACCTTTTATGTAACGTTTACTCATTGTTGTATGGGTAAGAGTGGCTATTTCCATGTTTATTGGGACTAATTACAAATAAACTTATGCAAACTAAAATCATAAATTTAACATTTATATCAATTGGGTACTTCCCTTATCTCCATTTTAATCTTTGGCTTCAATGTTTAGGATATTTTTTTTTTATACAGACTGACAAAAGGCTAGATTTTAATTGGGTCTGTTTTAACAGCTTTTTTTCAGACAGAACCTATGTTTGTGATAGATTGTGAAATGGCAATAATTTCATGTTATTTTTGTATGTGAACAAAAATGTATTTTCTACTTTATTGTTTCTACTGGTTTAGGGCCTCATTCAATTTAAGGTACTTAAGAAATTCCTTTTTTTCAGTAATGTTACACATTTATTTAATTGCTCTCACACGTACTATAACTGATCCCACCAGCAACTCGTAAACTCATGCCTTGTCAGTAAATAACAATGCACAAGATTATGCAAAATGCAGAGAGTTAGCAACATTACATTGCTCTAACTCCACTGCCACTAAGGAGAAACACTGTGGATTCCCTGCTCCCCACCGATCGCCCCCTTCCGTGCTCACACTTCATCAGCCTTGACCCGCTCAGACACGATCACCCACATACTCATTGTTAATGTAAAATGTAATTGAACCAAATTGCACCTGCCCCTGTGTTAATTGCTCAAGGACAAAATAGCCCTTCACAAATGGACTTCTCCAGAAGACAGAACAATGTCTGCAACCAGGCTGTAGAAAGACCTATTTTAAAAGTTCTCACCTCAAAGCACATCTTCACATACACACAGGTGAGAAACCTTTCAGCTGTATCTGGGAAGGCTGTGATAAAAAGTTGATTTGGTCCATCAGGCTGAGCAATCTGATTGTCCCATGACATCTGAAAAACCATTATAATTGGCTGAAATATGATGGACTTCTAATTCAGCAAATCAGAATGCATAAAAAAATCTGTTTAAGCTGCAGAAAGTAATGTAACAGACATTTGGGGAGGGGGAGCTCCTCCTAGGAGGAGCATGTTAGTTAAACATTTTTTTATAGAGCAGCGTTTTTTGTTTTGTTTTTTAATCTGCACTGTGAATAAATGCAGGAAGCTAAAGGGTGTTTTTCTGTCCTGTGGGCTGTAATCATTCTGCAGTTGAGAGTGGTGTGGTTTGTCCTGTGTAAAAATATATCTGTGTGCACTTGTGTGTTGTTCTGTTTGAATCTGTTCTGTGAATAAGTGCAGGAAGCTAAATGGTGTTTTTCTGTCCTGTGGACTGTAATCATTCTGCAGGTGAGTAGGCAGGATCTATTTTAACAGGGGAAGGAGCAGACTTTGGTGCTTGCAAACAGTTCTAGTGTAAATGTAGTTATTGTGTAAGTGTGGGAGTTTAAATAAAGGAGGGAGTTCAAAGAAAAGGGGTATAGTAAAAAAAAAAAAAATATATATTTTTTTTGTTTAAGGGGCAAAAAAAAATCTTTATACAAATACATTGATTTGTTTTTTCACTGTATTTTTGTAATCAGTAATCATGAGTAAGTCCAGCAGCAACCTCACAGAGTGTACATCATGCCACATGTATGCATTGCTGAAACAGATGTGAGAGGTGTGAGCATGTTGCCTCTCTGGAAGCTCACATTGGAGAACTGGAGAGGGGAATTGCAGCATTTACAGATATTGCTCCACTGGAAAGGGAGTTGGTGCTCACAGAGCACAGTTTAGCTGGGCCTAGCATGGAGGGTAGAGATGGGGCTAGTGAGGATGACCAATGAGGTAGCTGGGTTACAGTTAAAAGGGGAAGCAGGTGGAAGGCGGGCCAGTTCTGAGTTGACAAGCACAAACAGATTTGCCAGATTGAGTGAAACTTTTGGGGATGTCCATTCAGGAATGACAATGCCAGATAGAGTTGTTCCCTCTTACAGCCGGGAGAACAGTCCTACTGGAGGAGTGGGAGGGCAGATTAGGCAGAGCAACAGACAGATTTTGGTGGTAAGGCACTCTATCTATTATTAGGCAGGTAGGCAAGGTGATTTGTTACCCAGATCCCAGCAATTGAACAGTTGCTGCCTCCCCGGTGCTTAGGTTCGGCATGTTGGGGATCGGGTGTAGAAATTATTGGAAGTGTCTGGAAATGAACCGATGGTCTTGGTACATATTGGCACCAATGACAAAGTAAGTGGAAGATGTAGGGTCCTACAGAATGATTTTAAAGAACTAGGAAACAATCTTAAGATAAAGACCTCCAAGGTAGTATTTTCCGAGATACTTCCAGTGCCACGTGCTAGCCCAGGGAGACAGGAGGAGCTTAGGGAGGTTAATGCATGGCTAAAAAATTGGTGCAGGACAGAGGGTTTGGGTTTTTTAGAGCACTGGGCTAACTTCGCACTTGGGTATAATCTCTATAGCAGTGATGTATTTCACCTTAATGAAGAGGGAGCGTGTGTGCTTGGGGAAAGGATGGTAGAACGGCTAGGGGAGTTTTTAAACTAGTAGGTGGGGGGAAAGGGACTAGATAGAAGTATTGGGATAGAAAGGGTAGAGGGGAAAGGGATGATTTATCTACTCATGGGGGAGGAGAAGGGGGAGGGTTACAATAGACAGTAGGGAGGTATTACTAGGTGACTTAACTAAAGTGGCAAGCACTTCACAACGACAGAGCCATAGCAACATAAAGTGTATGCGTGTTTCGTGTCTAAACTAACTGGTTTACTTCGCGACTGCGGCTATATATACTGGACAATTTCCAGATCTTTCTCCCTTTCTCCTCAGGTGTTGATCAGTGTGACTGGACATTTATCTGCTGGCATACTTTCTGAAGAGAGATTTTTAGCTCTTTATGATTTGGTTTACAGAAAATTACAGAGAATAGGTATAGTATAATTACTTCATAATTAATTATTTAATTAATTTATTAATTTAAAAATAAAAGGCAACATTAACAGAATTTAAAAATAAAATTGTAAAATATTTGGGGTAACAACATAAATTTATAACGGAAACATTTAAAGCTAAAATAAAAGAAGGGAAAATTAAAGAAAAATAGTAGGCTATTAATCAAGAAAATAATAATAATTGATTTTATTTACTTCTACAGTTTGCAGCTCTTTGTGAATATGAAAAGACACTTGCTGAAGACAGTGTCAAAGAATTTGTGGGCTACAGTGGGCGTTGATGAAGACAGATTGACAGCTCTGCAGGATTTTCCCTTCAACTACTTAGAAATCATAGGTACAATATATTTATTTCTTCAAAAATTATAAAATTGAATCAATAATTTCAAAATAATAAAAAAATGAAACAGCAAGTTCATTAATAACTACATAGATGAAAAATTGGAAGAGCATCAATTAATGTAGAGGATTGTGGTTAGGTTATTAGATGCTGTAATAATATAATGAGTGACCCTACTTATCCAAATTACACTAAGTTCAAACAAAACATAAGATCTCATAATAGTGCCATTTCTTTTGCATCTATAAGTGCAGAATTAGCTGCTAATGTTCCAGGACATGGCCCTTACTAATTTACCATCGTATTTCAGATTTAAACCCAGAAGAAGGAGAGCAAAGAAAATTTGTTGAACAACGTATGACGCTTTCAGAAAATAAAAAAATGCTTAGCCACTGTTTTTCAAGAGCTTGATAATGAAAGAAAAACCCATATACTCAAGCTTCTAAAAAATTGTCATAAGTAGAACAAGAACTACAGATTCATGCACAACAAAATCAGTTGCCAATCCCAAGAGTCAATATGGTTCTTAGAAGAGATCACCATTGTGATAAACACCGTTATAACTTACCCACAATTAATGAGGTTGCAATGGTGTTTCAAAATGACGTGGAGGAACCACCATTTCAGCGGGATATTAGAATATATCCAAGAAATCAAGAACAACCTTTCATTAACATAAGTATCTTAAGTACTCATTTGGATCCAATGACATATCCAATTTTTTATCCCAATGGTGAAGCAGGATGACAACCAAAAGTAATACTTGACAGTTATCTAAATGGAATTTAAAGTTTCTCAAACTGCAATACTAGATGCATTTTTATGTGGTGGAAAAATGCCACAACAATGGATCATTGATTCATATCTGCAAGTAGAAGCAAATAATCTAAATTTTATAAAATATCAACAAAATTAACTATATGTGTACTGATGGATTATGTAGCTGAAGTTGCTACAAACAGACATCTTCCAGTTGGCCGAGACGTTATTTTGCCATCTTCTTTCCAAGGATCAGCTCACAATATGAGCAAATGATACAATGATGCTATGGCTATTGTAACTAAATTTGGGAAAACAGATTTATTTACTACATTTTCCTGTAATCCACAATGGTCAGAGATTGTTGATAATTTAAAAACTGGACAAACTGCTGCTGAAAGACCAGATTTAGTGGCCAGAGTCTTCATAATTAAACTAACAGCATTAATACATGAACATCAGTAATTTATTTGGGAAGTGTGTGGCTGAACTACCAGATCCACAAAAACACCATGTGGATATATAAATCCGCAGTTTCCATGTACGGAAAAAAAGAAATGCACAAAAGATTTCCCAAAAGAATTTAGAGACAAAACTTTTGCAAATTGTGATGGATATTTGTTGTATCGAAGAAGAGAAGGTCAAATTGCAATTGTTCATGGGAAAAATGTAGATAACACATATATTGTCCCATATAATGCAAATTTGCTGATGAAGTACAATGCACACATAATTGTGGAAGCTTGCAGCTCTATAAAATCAATTAAATATGTGTTCAAACATATTTACAAAGGATATGATGCAGTAACTGTGGTGGTGAAAAGTGGACAAAACGAACAAGACAATGAGATTATACATGATGAACTTGCATGTCATGTAGATGCACGCTATGTAAGTGCTCCAGAAGCAATGTGGCGTGTTCTGAAATTTGAAATGCATGATCGGTCACATGCAGTATGTCGATTAGCTGTACATTTGCCATAAAGACACTTCATTTATTTTAATGCTGTCAATGAAATAAATAATGTGGAACAAAATAAACATTGAGAAACCACACTTACTACTTGGTTTACCTTAAATTGTAACGAGTCAAGGGAATTCTTATACATTGAGATATATTGTAACGACAGTGAGTCAAGGGAATTACATTGAGATTCCATATCATTATGTTTTCATTAATGAGCTATGTCGAAAACGAAAAAGGAGTGGTAATAAAATTATTCACAGAATTTATACTATTAGTCCAAGAGACATGGAACGGTTCAGCGTACGTTTGCTCCATTTAAATGCTCCTGGTGCATAAAGTTTTGAACAATTGAGAACTGTTAATGACAGTTTATTATACATTTCAATTAGCTGTGCGACAAAGAAACGTCCTTGCTGATGATACAGAATGGGAGAGATGTCTAGAAAAAGCAGCACTATGTCAAATGCCACGACAGATGAGAGCATACATTTGCAAATTTTGTGATGTACCAAATGCATTAGATTTGTGGAACACATTTAAATTAAATATGTGTGAAGACTTTTTGAAACGTTACAGTGAGTCCATTGCAGAATTAAAAGCATTAATGGAAATTCAAGAGGTCTTTCTTTTTGTCATGGATTAAGTTGTGCAACTTTTAATTTTCCAGATCCAGGAATTACAGACAAAATAAACTTTGAAGAGTATGACTCTGATGTGCAATAACAAAAAGCAGAAGAAAAAATAACCACTTTAAATACATTGCAATTGGAAACATTTAACGCCATTCATCAAGCACTACATTATGAAATGCTCGAGAATCGTTATTTCTATCTAGATGGACCTGGTGAATCGAGCAAAACGTATCTATATAATTTAGTCATGAGTTTAATTAGAGGTCAAGGTGAAATAGCACTTGCCTTGGAAACAACTGGAATTGCTGCCCTTCTGTTAGAAGGTGGTAGATTTAAACTTCCAGCTCCCATCTTGGAAACCTCAGTGTGGGATATTAGAATGACATCATTACAATCTAAAACTCTAAAAAAAAATAAAGTGATTATAATAGATGAGGCTACAATGATGTCATGCCATGCTATGCAATGTATTAATTGTTTGTTACATGAAGTCATGGCTAAGGATTTGCCTTTAGATGGAAGGGTGATGTTGTTAGGTGGGGATTTTAGCAAACATTACCTGTGGTTGTCCATGGAAATCGGACAGACATTGTGGAAACATGTATAAAGTCAAGTCCACTATGGAAAATATTTACACATCTTAAATTAGAAGAAAAAATTCAAATCAGAAGGTCAAAATGAATTCAATGATTAGCTAATTGAAATTGGTGAAGGCAAAACTGAGGTAATAAGTGGAAATTCCACTGGTAATGATTTGTAAAGAATCACTAATTTCAGCTATATTCCAGAATGGAATAATGAACAAGAGAATGGAATAATGAACAATGATTACTCAGAGCTTGCACACAAAGTAAGTAAAAAATAAAGATGCATTGCTTCTGAATAATGACATTTTGAAATTAATAGATGGAACCAAAAAAATTACAGTGCTGATTGTGTACTTGCTGATGCCAAACAGAGTAAGACAAACTTTGCAACTGAATTTATAAATTCATTAACACTATCTAGAATACCACCACATAATTTGCAGCTGAAAAAAGGGGCAATTGTAATGTTACTGAGTAATTAGAACCCAAATAAAGGATGTTGTAATGAGACCAGATTAATTGTTCAGGATTTAAGAGCGCATGCTGAAATTCTGAATGGTACCCATAAAGTTGAACATATTTTCATACCAAGAATAGATTTGGCTCCAAGTGAGAGTAGCTTGTCATTTGTATTTAAAAGGAGACAATTTCCAATCATAATGGCATTTGCAATGACCATCAATAAATCGCAAGGGCAAACTTTTAATTTTGTTGGCCTGTTTTAGAGGTATTTGCCCATGGACAACTCTATGTGGCATTTTCAACATGCAAAAATCCATCAGAAATTAAAGTTTTCATAAAAATAAACAGAAAGTCAAGGTGATGATAGAGTATTGAGTGATGATAGAGTATTTACTACAAATGTTATATTTGATGAGGGTTTTTAAGTGGTTTAACCATCGCTATTTTTTCAAGGCTGTAACTCGGAAGCAGTTTGGAACCGGCAAAAAGACTCCATTTGAATAGCAAATTACCTTGCGACTTCACTTACGGGCTACCGAATCGCCCAAAACCGCAATTGAATATGGCACATATTATTCCTCACATAAATACAAATAATCAGACTAAATATATATTATTTGTCACATAAATACTAATAATCAGACTATACACATTATTAAGATGAAATATGTATTATTACTCACATAAATACCAATAATCAGAATAAATAATTATTATTCATCACATAAATACCAATAATAATGCAAAAAACATATTATTCCTAACATAAATACCCAATAATTAGGATAACTACACAGTATTACTCATATAGGTACCAATAATCAGACTAAATACATATTATTCCTTACATAAATACCCAATAATCAGACTAAATGCATATTATTGATCACATAAATACTAATTTACAGAATAAATGCATACTATTCCTTACTTAAATAACAATAATCAGAATAAATACATAGTATTCCTCATGTAAATACCAATAATCAGACCAAATATATCGTATTACTAACATAAATGCTAATAATCAGACTAAATACATATTATTCCTCACATGAATACTAATTATCAGAATAAATACATACTATTCCTTACATAAATAACAATCAGAATAAATTTAGTATTCATCATGTAAATACCAATAATCAGACCAAATACTGTACATATATTTTTACTCACATAAATACCAATAATCAGACTAAATACATATTATTCCTCACATAAATACCCAATAATAAGACTAAATGCATAATATTCATAATATAAATACTAATAATCAGACTAATTACATATTACTCCTCACATAAATACCAATAATCAGACTAAATACTGTATATACTCGAGTGTAAGCCGAGTTTTTCAGCCCTTTTTTTTAAGGCTGAAAAGGGACCCCTTGGCTTATACTCGAGTCACCCTGTGTCTCGTTCCCCCCGTGTCTCTCCACCCCCGTGTCTCTTCCCATATGTTCCTCTCCTGTGTCTTTTTCCCCCCTCTCCCTCATGTCTCTTTCCCTCCCCTCCCTTATCATCCTCATCAAACCCCCTCCTCAAGCCCCCTCCTCATCCTCAATCCCCCTCCTAAACCCCCCTCCACATACTCAATCCCCCTCCTCATCCTCAACCCCCCTCTTCAACCCCTTTCCTCATCCTCAAGCCCCCTCCTCATCCTCAACCCCCCTCCTCAACCTCAACCCCCCTCCTCATCCTGCCTCCTCAACCCCCTCCTCACTTTACCCCTCTCTAATTACCTCCCCCTCTCCCTTTCCCCTCCCTTACCTTCCATCAGCAGCTGCTCCTCCGCTCCTCCGCCCGTCTTCTGGCTACGTAGGGACTCGGCATATGCTAATGACGTGACATCACATGCTCGTCACGTCATTAACATTGGCCGGGTCCCGACGCAGCTGGAAGACGTACGGAAGAACAGCTGCTGATGTAAGGTAAGTGAGGGGAAACGCAGAGGGGGAGGTAATTAGAGAGGGGTAAAGTGAGGAGGGGGGTTTAGGCGGGAGGTTGAGGTGGGGGGTTGAGGATGAGGAGGGGTTGGGGTTGCGGAGGGGGTTGAGGAGGGAGGATGAGGAGGGGGTTGAGGAGAGAGGTTAAGGAGGGGGGTTGAGGTTGAGGAGGAGAGTTGAGGAGGGAGGTTGAGGAGGGAGATTGAGGATGAGGAGGGGGGTTGAGGTTGAGGAGGAGAGTTGAGGAGGGAGGTTGAGGAGGGAGATTGAGGATGAGGAGGGGGGTTGAGGAGGGGGTTGAGAAGGGAGGTTGAGGATGAGGAGGGTCGTTGAGGAGGGAAGAGGAGGAGTTGAGGATGGGGGTTGAGGAGAGAGGTTGAGGATGAGGATGGGGTTGAGAATGAGGAGGGGTTTGAGGAGGGGTTGAGGAGTTAGGATGAGGAGAGTGGTTGAGGAGAGAGGTTGAGGAGGGGGGTTGAAGAGGTAGGTTGAGGAGGGGGATTGAGGAGGGGGTTGAGGAGGAGGAGGGGTTGAGGGAGGATGGCTGAGGAGGGAGGATGATGAGGGGGGTTGAGGAGAGAGGTTGAGGAGGGGGTTGAGGAGGGGGGTTGAGGATGAGGAAGGTAGTTGAGGAGAGAGGTTGAGGAGTAGGGTTGAGGATGAGGAGGGGGATTGAGGATGGGGGTTGAGGAGAAGGGAGGATGAGGAGGGAGGATAAGGAGGGAGGATGATGAGGGGGGTGAGGAGGGGGGTTGAGGAGGGAGGATAAGGAAGGGGGTTGAGGAGAGAGGTTGAGGAGGGGGTTGAGGAGGGGGTTGAGGAGAGATGTTTAGGAGGAGGGTTGAGGAGGGGAGTTGAGGAGAGGGTTGAGGAGGGGGGTTAAGAAGGGAGGATGAGGAGGGGGTTAGTGATGGGGGTTGAGGATGAGGAGGGGGTTGAGGAGAGAGGATGAGGAGGGAAGATGAGGAGGGGGGTTAAGGGTGAGAAGGGAGGATGAGGAGGGCATTTGAGGAGGGGGGTTGAGGAGGGTGATAAGAGAGGGGGAGGGAAAGAGACACGAGGGAGAGGGGGGAAAGAGACAGCGGGAAGGGAGAGGGGGAAAGAGACACAGGGGAGGGAGAGGGGGGAGAGACACAGGGGATGGAGAGGGGGTAAGGGACACAGGGAAGAGAGAGGGGGGACACAAGAAAGAGCACAGAGGGCACTCAAGAGGGGGACACAGAGGGCACAAGAGGGACACAGGGGGCAGCACATTTCCCACCCTCGGCTTATACTCGTCACTAAGTTTTCCCAGTATTTTGTGGTAAAATAGGTGCCTCGGCTTATACTCGGGTCGGCTCATACTCGAGTATATATGGTACATATTATTCCTAACATAAATACTAATAATCAGGCTAAATACATATTACTTCTCACATAAATACCAACAATCAGACCAAATACATATTATTCCTCACATAAATACCCAATAGTCAGACTAAATACATATTATTCCTAACATAAATACCCAATAATCACTAAATACATATAATTCCTCACATGAACACCAATAATCAGAATAAATTCATATTATTCCTCAAATAAATACCCAATAATCAGACTAAATACATATTATTCCTCACATAAATACAATAATCAGACTAAATACATATTCTTCCTCACCTAAATACCAATAATCAGACTAAATTCATATAATTCCTCACATAAAAACCCAATATTCAGACTAAATATATCTTATTCCTCACATAAATAACAATAATCAGACTAAATACATATTATTGCTCACATAAATACCAATAATCAGAGTAAGGCACGTAAAGTAGAAGGGGGGGAAAGGCCAAAGGCGCTCAACGTGAGGCCCGCCACTTGGAGGGGGGAGAACCTTACTTTGTGACAAACAGCATTTCAGGCCTCAAATTTTTGTCTTCAGCACTCATCGTGGGGCTGCAATGGACAACATTAATGAAAATGTGAAGATTAAAAATGTGTGACTAATATATTTGAGATTTAATGACATTTCTACATGTGTAAATTATAATTTATGGATTTGGCATATAAAAAATGCTTATTCTTATATTCTTATTGTATAAAAAAAAGGAACATGAAGTAAAAAAATGTTTGTACATTGTTATGATATTCATGTATAGTAAAAATAAATAAACGTTTGCAGTTGAATATGAATAAATTGTTCAGTATTTGTTTAGAGATAAAAATTGGATATAATAAAAAAAAAAGATTTTTACAAGTTCTAAGGAATTATTCCAATTGTGGTACAATGTTAGGATCTTCATGTATATTAAAAAAAACAAAAAAAAACAACATGTTTACAGTTTCATATGAAGATTTTGTTCATTAATGGTTGAGAGACAAAAAAACACAAATTGGATTTAATATAAAATAATACAAGTTTATTGGTTAGAGGAATTAATGCCATATTTGTGAAACAGTTGGTAAAAAAAAAAGTACAGAGAGATACATAAGTTACACATAGAAATACTAGATATACAGAAATAAAACAAAATGTATAACACTATACCATGCCATCATTTTTGATGGAAAGTTGCTAGTATGCTATAAACCCCCAAATATAATTGAGGGTGATGAATTGCAATTATTGCTGAAGATAGATAATGCAGCTAAGCATGGTCATCTTCTAATAAAGGGAGATTTAACTGCCCTGTAATAAACTGGATAAATGGGACCAGCAGTTCAGCTAAAGGGAGGAGGTTCTTAAGTGCACTCAGAGATAAATATTTGACCCAGGTTATACAAGAAATTACTAGAAACCTACTAGAAATATATACACATCGGCATGTATCATGTGAAAATAAAATATATAGGAGTAAATTGCATCCGATGTGGCTTAACAATGACTTAAAGATCATGATAAGGAAAAAGAAAACATGCATTTAAATTATACAAGAAAGAGAGAACAGAGGAAGCTTTATGTGAATATAAGGAAATCAACAAGGCTTGCAACAAGCTACTAGACTGCCTAAAATGTAAAATGAAAAGTTGCAAAGGTGAGTAAGACTAACCCTAACATATTTTTTAAATATATTAATGGAAAGGAGGCCAGGAAGGAAGCTATAGGAACATTGCAATGTGACACAGGCCGTCTGATAATTAGTGACGAAGGAAAAGGCAGATAAGCTAAATAGGGACTTTTCTACGGTATACACAGGGTAGGTACCAGAGGCTGGGACACTGCAAAAAAAATTAGGCTACACTACCATCACTAAATAATTGGTTAATGCAGGAAGAAATCCAAAAGAGGTTGGTAAAAATAAATGTTAATAAAGCACCAGGTCCTGATAGAATACATCCAAGGGTACTGATGGAACTGGGTTCTGAAATAGCCAAACCATTAAAACTATTTTTTGAAGACTCACTCACCCCAGGGTCACTACCAGATGACTGGAGAAAAGCAGATGTGATACCTATATTTAAAAAGGGAACAAGAGCAAATCTAGGGAATTATAGACCTGTAAGCTTCACATCTGTAGTTGGGAAGCTTTTAGAGGGGTTAATATGGGACAGTATACAAGAATATGTATATTTTTAAGTATCACACAAAATAAATCTTGGAGTAAGAACTTCATATTTGGTGAAACATTTCAAAACTACAGGCAGAAGTGGAAAAAGGGAGAACAACAGCCTACAGCCAGGCATGAGGAGATGCAGTGAGTGAGAGAGCCTGGAAGAAGCTGAGACCAGAGAGTGATAAACCCACAGCATTTGTGATCAAGAACAGAGGGGAGGATAAAAGTGCTCTGCAGTGAGTAATTTAGCAACAAGCAAGAGCTGAAGCAGGAGAGGAGGCCTGAAGGGTAAGAGAGGGGGAGGGGAGCGCTGCCGCTGTGCACGCCGTATGTCTTACAGGGAGCCATAGTGCACCGGGAGAGAAAAGGGCCACAAGGAAAGCCCTTCAGAAAGCTAAAGAACTCCTTATACATGAGCTCGCAGAAGTGAAATAGACACCTATCTTCCCCCCTCCATCCCACCTCCACTTACTTTCTAAAGTCCTGGACCCTTTTCATAATGTGGGTTTTTTATTAGTTTATTACAAGAATAATCTCAGAATATAATCTTGAGGGATTAAGGAGTTGGCTGGAAGATACCTCTTTTTTTATATGGATTATATGGAGAGACAGTAGCTCTTGTTTGGTCCCTCTTGCAGGAGGATCTCTCTAATTGCTAAAGAGAACATTATAGGAATACTTTCTCCAAAGTGAAGATTAGAACCTGATTTGTAAATATGGATAGGGGCTCACTATAGTCATTCTAAATAAGCTATTGCTGAAAGTTGATTTATTTATATACAGCTTTAGATATAGACACTTAAGTATCACACAAAACAAATCTTGGAGTAAGAACTTCATATTTGGTGAAACATTTCAAAAACTACAGGCAGAAGTGGAAAAAGGGAGACCAACAGCCTGCAAAATACTTTATTTGGGAGCACCGAAACTGGCAAAGGAACGCCCCTGATGGACACTTTCTCTTTCTTTCTCTGTTTTTCTCTTATTGCCTCAGAGAACCTGACATTTATTAGGTTATGATACTTTTTTATGTAAGAGCAGAAATATAAATAATAGAAGCTTGAAATTTAGGTATCCTTACCTCTGATAAAGAAGGAGGAAAATTCTGTTCTCAAGCAGGTCTAGAGATACTGAGATTTAATAAAAGGGGCGATAAGAAAAAAGGGGAAGGAGAAGGTGGAGGAGAGAGGGAATAGAGGGTTATAGAGAGACAAGAGGATCAAATAAAGCTCTAGGATAAGAGGGAATAAAAAGGGAAGATAAAGAAAGATCAGAAAATGGAAAAGAAAAATGTACAGACGTCCAAGGGAAAAACAAAGGAAAAAAAAAATAATAATACTAAATCAGGGAAAGATTTCTTCTCCCCTGGAACTAAAATAAAAGACCATAATAAATCCCAACTGGGAAGTGATGTCTCAGAGAAACTTGATCCCTCTGTAGATCAATTTAATTTAGGGGAATCTAGAGAAGAAATAGAAAGTTCACTTTCTGACACCATAGTAACGGAAGCATTGACAGCCTCATCAATGAAGCTCTTGATGAAAGATCTATTAGCAGAATTCAAATCGGATTTAATTTTGGAGCTTACAACAGAAATCTCCAAAAACAGTATGGCAATTAAAGATCTTTCACAAAAAACTGATAACTTAGAGATACAACATCTGTCTATGACCACCGATCAGAAGGAACTAAAAGCTGAACTGATTACTATAAAAGAAGAATTAGCAGACCTTAAAAAGAAATATAATAAAATATTAATCATTCAAGGAGAGCTAATATTAGAATAAGGGGTATAGAGGAAAAAATTGAATACCAAGATTTAAGTAGTTATGTATTCGCCTTTTTGACCTCTTTAATTAAAATTGATTTCCCTGTGGAACAAGTCATAGAAAGAATCCATAGAATTCCCCTCTCAAAAAAAGCAGAACCAAATTCTCTGAGAGATATAATAATTAGACTACATTTTGCATCACACAGAGAGCAGATTCTCAGAAAATCATTTGAGAACCAACAATTTGGACCCCCCTATGAATCACTTAAAATATTTCCTGACTTATCAGTAGAAACGTTAATGAGAAGAAAAGAATTCAAGGAGGTCACAAAGGTTTTGAGACTTAAAAATATAAAATACAAATGGGGTTTTCCCACAAAATTAATTATTTCGGTAGACTCTAGGAAAGTGGTTTTGAACTCGCTTAAAGATGTAGAGAAATTCATTCAAGCAAGAGAAAAGCGAGTTTGAGTGTTTAAAGAAATGGATTTGATAGTTAAAGTTTCCAAGACGTTACAGAGTAAGATTAGAAACACCTTAGAATGACTAAGAGAGTGTTTAGATGTTTTTAAAAGGTTAAAACAGATTGTAATATGCACTAGAACTAATGCACTGACACAAGTGTTAAAAAGAACACTAAAATATATATTTTTTCACGAAGAATTTATAAGAACGTGTGTTTTTTTATGATTTTGGCACATCTACATGAGTGTTGAAAACAATACAAAAGGATAAACTGAGTGACGTATAGCAGATTAGAAGCTGTAATTTGATGTGATCTGGGTATATTGACACAAGGGTTGAAAAGAATATAAAAATGCAAATGGATGCACGTAGTAGCTATTAGAGGTTGTGTTTTTATAAATATTATGTTTTTTAAGTGGTGCAATTATAAGCACATAAAACGGGTATTAGATAGAAGTTAAAGGATTCATCAATGAGTGATATAAGTAGATATGGGTTTGACACAGGTTGTCAAAATGTTGAATTTGAGTTATGAATTTGCACAAGGTGGATTAAGTAAACACATGACCAAGGTTTTTGATTTATTAAATAAGGGTAAAAAGAAGAAAACTAAGATAGTGAATCTGATTAGAATGTCTTGGGGAAATATTCAATCGATTTGTTTACACTTTATTATGTCCGTATAATATCTGAGAGATAGTGGGTATTTCTATGAGATTCATTCAGGATGATTATAAACAATTATATGAAGTGAATTCGCTATTTACGTCATTCTGGGTAATGATTCTTTGTCTATCCCTGAAGTAGGGTCCTTTTTGTGTCTCTTTATATCTCATGAAGAGTACATAAGGGTACTTAAACATAGGTGGTTAAGTTTTATTTAACACAAGAGCTCTGTCTTAATGACAAGAAAATGAGAATAGAAGGTAAAATGCTTGCTGCAGAAGTCCGCTTAAGTGGATTAGTTTTAAACTTTTTATAAAAAGTTTTTGGAATGATTCAACCCCCCGTACAGACCTCCTCAATTTTTTGGGGGAGCAAGAGCGGGGAGCTGAACCATTTCTTCTCTAGAGAGAATGAGAGGTTGTATGAAAAAGTGTGTTTTTTTTTTTTTCTTTCTTTTTCTTTTTCTCTCTTTTTTCTCTTCCTCTGTTGGCGCGGTTTGGGGGTGGGACTTCGGGGTGGGGGGAGGAGACGGAACTTAATTCTGAGAAATTGTATTGATTTAAAAAAATAAAAATAAAATGTTGATGAAAGTTAAGTTAGTTTGTCAGAAGGCTCAGGGTCTAAACTCTCCCAATAAAAGAGCTATGTTTTTCAGTGGGTTCTATAATAGTAAGGCAGATATTATAGCCCTGCAAGAGACCCATTGGCAGACGGGCAAAGCCCCTTTATTTTATGATGGGCGATACATAAATGTATGCAACTCGACATATGATAAGAAGAAAGCAAGGGGCACAGCTATTTTTTTTAATAACAAATTGAATTATAAAGAGGAGTTCTCTAAAACAGACACTGAGGGCCGCTACTCACTCTGGGTAGGGACGATTAATAAGGATAAAGTAACAATCGTTAATATTTATGCACCGAATAAAGGGCAAATGAAATTCATTAATAGAACACTGAAGACTTGCAAAAAATACTTTTCTGGATTATTGATCATCTGTGGCGATTTCAATTTATGTTCAAACCCAGAATTAGATAGAAAACAGTTGAGATTAACTAAGATAACTAATCAAGGCCCAAATGGGTTTAATAAAATGCTTTGGAATTTTGAACTCTTTTACTCATGGAGGTGTCTACACCCCAGAGAAAGAGATTTCTCATTTTTTTCACACCGCTAGCAATCATATGCAAGAATTGACTATATTCTTGTGAATGAAAGTATGCTTAAGAAAATAGTAAGAGCAGATATTTTACCGATCTGTAAATCTGATCATGGACAAATTACCATAGAATTTGTAAGCGGGAGTGTAAATATAGTTCCTTCAACATGGAAAATTAAAGACTCCATTTTAAAAGATCAAGAAATGAGAAACAAAATAAAAAAAGAACTAGAATTTTATTTCCAAACAAATAGAAACACAGTTGTCTCAAGTATAGTAGTGTGGAACGCTCATAAGGCTGTAATTAGAGGAATATGCATTAGCCTACAGGCTCAAAAAAAGAAACAACAGGGACGCCCGTTGAGAGAGTCCTATATCCAGTTAGCCAAACTGGATAAGATCAACAAAAGTGCCCCTACTAAGAGTATTCAAGAGCAGATAAAGATTGTACAACTTCATATAAAAAAAATAGAACAACGGGTGGATAACTCCCTCTGGAAATTGCAAAAATATCTGTACCATTTTGGAGAGAAAGCATCTAAATTTCTAGCTTCTAAATTTAAGGGTAAAAAGAATAAAAATAGGATAGATGAGTTAATGGTTGATAAAAAAACAATAACTAATCCTTCCAAAATAGTAGAGGCTTTCGGAAAATTCTATGAGAAACTTTATAATTTAGAGGAACACAATGAAGTAACTAAACCAAAAACGGAAGAAATACAACAGTTCCTTGATAAAATACACATCCCTAAATTACCTCCGGAGGAATTAGAAAAATTAAATAGGGAAATATCGGAAATCGAGATTCAAGAAGCAATATCTAATTTGAAAATATCATCTGCACCTGGGCCTGATGGCTTCACCAGTCAATACTTTAAAATATTCCAAAAAGAAATATGTAGAGATCTAAAAGCAACATTTAATAAAATCTTTAAGAAAGGCCTCGCGCCTAAAGAAATGCTAGAGGCTAACATCATAAATATTCCTAAACAGGAGAAACCCCATATGGAATGCAGGGACTTTCGTCCAATCTCTCTTTTAAATGTTGATTTGAAGATCTATGCTAAAGTGTTGGCCAATAGAATGAATACAATTATGAGACTATTGATTGGTGAAGACCAAAGAGGTTTCATAGTAGGACGTCAGGGAACTGACAACATAAGAAAATTGCTTAATTTGATTTCCATCTCTAAGGCGAACAACCTGCCTACAGTTTTTCTCTCCCTGGATGCGGAAAAGGCCTTTGACAGGGTCGGATGGAGCTACATGGACCAGGTTCTTGACAAATTTGGGTTTGGAGAATTTGGTTCCAAGGCCATTAAGGCTCTATATGTGGCTCCATCCGCCTCTGTCATTGGTCTAGGGTTTAGATCACCTAGATTTAAGGTAACCAATGGTACAAGGCAGGGGTGCCCGCTTTCTCCCTTGATATTTGCACTTATGATCGAACCGTTAGCTATAGGTATTCGAGAATTAAGGAATATCAGTGGAATACAAATTGGAAATATAGATCACAAAATATCACTCTTCGCGGATGATGTGTTACTTTCATTAACCAACCCAGTTGAGTCTATAGGGAACCTACAAGAGCTTATAGATGAATTTTCTAAAATATCAAATTACAAACTCAATATAGCTAAATCGGAAATTCTCCAATTAAATCTACAGGATATCGATATTGCATTATTGAAAAGTAAATATGCATTTAATTGGCAATCCCACATCAAGCATGTAGGCATACATCTCTATGCAGACCTGAAGCAATCAATTTTACAAAACTTCAGAATAGTTCATCAGAATATAATAGAAGCAATTTCACGTTGGAAAAAAATTCAGACATCATGGTCAGGTCGCATAATAGCAGCCAAAATGTTTCTTATACCTAAAATTACATATGTAATGAGGTGTATTCTGAGCCAATTTCCAAGCTTTATGATTAATAAACTTCAAAGCACTCTTGATAAATACATACACAATGGACGCAGAATAAGAATAAGAATAAAAGCTCATTATATGGTGAATACATTCAAAAAAGGTGGAATGGCGTACCCATTGATAGTTAAATATCAATGAAAATAATTCGGATTTGGAAAAATTGATCCTAGCGGAAGATAAATCACATCTAGTGTCCAAGTGTTATAATATAATAAAGAAAAGTAATAACTTCAAAAAAACGATGAAAATGAGAGTATGGGAGTCGGAGCTCAAAGGAGAATGGCCAGTTGAAACTTGGATTAAAGCATTTACAATTACTGATAAAATCATAAAAAATGCTCCCTACAGAGAAAATTTCTTTAAACTAACTAATAGATGGTACTTAGCTCCGTATAACGTGTACCAAATTACTAGAAATGAATCTGAAAAATTGTGCTGGAGGGAATGCGGCCAAGTGGGGACTCATCTACATGTATGGTGGTCCTGTCCAGTCATCAGACAATTGTGGGAGGATTGCTTTCAGCACATTAGACAGGCTTATGAAATTTCAATGACTTTTTCTCCTGAAATGATTTTGTTTCATATATTTCCTGAAACCTGTTCTAATGAACTCAAGGCATTCTTAATACAGATTTTTATGGCCGTTAAGTGCAGTATTGCACTGAAATGGAGACAAAAAGTAACCTTCTCTGTTCCAGAAATATTTACTAAAATTGCTAAAATTCGTGCGTTGGAAATAGATCTTGAGGATATAGGTATTATTATGATTCCTAGATATAAATGGAAAATATGGCACAATAAGTCTAGTGGGTGAGTGTGACCAAAATTAGCATTGTTCCGCCTCTTCCCTCCCCCCCGGCTCCCCCCGCTCCCTCGCCTCGCAAACAGAGATTAGGAATATCTTTTGCTTTTTTTTCTTTTGGTGGTTTGTTTGTTTGTGTGTTTTTGTTTGTTTTTGAATGTTCATTTATGCATATAAGTTAGATTGTGGTAACATCTAGAGAATCAAGTATAAATCCTCTGGAAGGCCCGTTTATGGATGCAGGTGTCACCGCTATTGAATGGTCTTTCTAGCAATGAAGATATTTGTAATGGTACCTGTCACATGCTAGGCTGTAAATTTATAATATACAATAAAACTTGCAGAAGGAAGGGGGAAAAAGAAAGGAGAGAAAAGGAAAGGAAAAGGGAAAAGCGTAATAAAAGGAGTAAACTTTATTGGCAGGTAGATCCAACGGACCACCTAGAACTTGTGATAAAATTGTATTATAATATACTCTACATATGAATTGTTATATTTAGGTGTCTTGTTGTACTGATTAAAACATCATGAATGCCAAAAAGTACTATCTCTATATTGGATGGAAAAGGTATTACTCTAATGGCTATATATGCCAACCCAATCCCAAATTGTTTTGGAAATTTGTTAAAAATTCTCCCTTTCTTACATGTAACGAATTGGAGGGTATGATTGTGTCAATTTTAAATGTTTTTTTTTTTTGCTTGCTTTTTCCTTGTGTTTGTATATATGTGAAATTTAAATAAATATTTGAAAGCAAAAAAAATAAAATCTTCCAGAATGGAAGGAGGGATGAATGTGGATGAATGGTTATGTGGTTTTAAGTAAAGTATTGTTTTAATCATGTACTAGAGTTGACAAGAATGTATTAAGATATATTTTTTTTTTGTATGTGCTTATTGGAAAAGAAAAAAAAAAAAAAAAAAAAAAGAATATGTATAATTGAACAAGATCATAAGTAGAGTCAACACAGACTTATGAAAGATAGGTCATGCCTAATTAGTTACTATGAGGAGGTAAGTAGGAACGTGGATCAAGGCAACTCAGTGGAAGTAGTAATTTTGGATTTTGCGAAGGCTTTTGATACAGTGCCACATAAAAGACTATTGTGCAAACTATGGGATGCAGGGATTGCAGTAAATATCTGGATTGAGAGCTCATGGAATGAGAGCTGGCTAAAAGACAGGCAGCAAAGGTTTGTTGTAAATGGAACATACTCCGATTTGACTAATGTGGTAAGTGGGAATCCTCAAGGTTCAGTATTAGGTCCGCTCCTTTTTAATATATTTTTTAATGACGTAGAAGTAGGACCTGAAAGTATAGTCTCCATTTTTGCTGACAACACTAAGTTGTGCAAGGTAATAAAATCAGATAATGATGTACTTCCGCTCCAAAGGGATTTGCATAAATTAGAGAAATGGGCGGCTAAATGGCAGATGAGATTTAATACAAATAAATACAGATGTCGCGAAAAGTTCCCCCGCGGACTATTCGTGGTGATTTTGGCATGTTCGGGTTCGCAGCGGACGGCGAACACATGCGCTTTTGGGTTCGCCCCCTATTCTTTATCATTGAGGAAATTTTGACCCTGCACCTCACAGTCAGCAAACACATTCCAGCCAATCAGCAGCATATACTCCCTTCCAGGGCCTTCCATCTGAAGGACAGCATACATTTTAGAATCATTCTGAAGCTGCATTCGTTGTGAGAGGACAGATAGTGTAGCTGCTGGAGATTTAATAGGGAAATAGATAGCCAGGCTGTGTATTTAGCTTCCACTACAGACCTGAAGGACTCATCTGATATCTGCTGCAAGGACAGCAACCCAAAAAGCCCTTTTTAGGGCTAGAACATCATTTATTATATTTTATATTTTTTTTCTTTGTAATCTAATTGCATATGCCTGCCTGCCAGCGTGTGTGTGTGACAGGCTAACACCTAACAGCTTATATTGTGCTCAGTGAAATAAAACAACACTTTTTTGACTGTAATAGATTGAATAGCAATTGCCTGCCTACAGGCGTGTGTGTGAAGCCTATTGCATCTACTCTGCCAACTTTTGCTAGTGCACAGTAATACGTCATATCTGGTGCAACTGTAGTGTACAGTGACATAAAACAACACTTTTTTGACTGTAATCGATTAAATATCAGTTGCCTGCCTACAGGCGTGTGTGTGAGGCCTACAGCGCCTACTCTGCCAACTTTTGCCAGTGCACAGTGACACTCATATCTGGTGGCACCTTAGATTGCACGCGCAGTGCCCCAAATTTGAAGTAGGAGGTCCGACCAAGCATCTTTTTCCATCTCCCTGTTTTAAAAATCCATGGCATATACACATCCCCTGATAGGTGACGTAATAGGTATCAAACTGATAGGAATAAATAGTACAACTTAATACACCACTCCTATCTGGTGGCACATTACATTGCACGTGCAATGCCCCAAATTCGAAGTAGGAGGTCCGACCAAGCATCTTTTTCCATCTCCCTTTTTCAAAAATTCATGGCATATACACATCCCCTGATAGGTGACGTAACAGGTATCAAACTGATAGGAATAAATAGTACAACTTAATACACCACTCCTATCTGGTGGCACATTACATTGCACGTGCAATGCCCCAAATTCGAAGTAGGAGGTCCGACCAAGCATCTTTTTCCATCTCCCTTTTTCAAAAATTCATGGCATATACACATCTCCTGATAGGTGACGTAACAGGTATCAAACTGATAGGAATAAATAGTACAACTTAATACACCACTCCTATCTGGTGGCACATTACATTGCACGTGCAATGCCCCAAATTCGAAGTAGGAGGTCCGACCAAGCATCTTTTTCCATCTTCCTGTTCCAAAAATCAATGCCATATACACGTCCCCTAATAGTGGACGTAACAGGGATTAAACCGATAGGAATAGTACTACTTAGCAGTACACACCTTATAATAACGCAGACAGAGGCAACGCAGAGAGAGGAGTCTGAAGAAGAGGAGTCAGAGGAGGAAGGTGGCTTTGAGGAGGTGGAAGACCAAACACAGCAGGCGTCCCAGGGGGCTTGTTGTCACCTTTCGGGGACCCTTGGTGGCTAGGTGGAGGAAGAGACCTTCAATGACATCATTGAGGACAAGGACATGGCTAGCTTGGTATCCAACCTTGTGCAAATGGGGAGTTTGCGGTTGTGCAAAGGGACTGTTTTCTGTTGTTTGCGGTGCAGTAAACGGGGAGATTGGTCTGTTACTGTGAAGCGGGTGTAACCCTTACACTACCTGATCGATACAACATCATACCTGATGTTTTAAAGCATATTATTCCAAACAATTCAGGAATGTTAGGTGATTTATGCCCTTTATTGCTTAAAACTAGACTCTGTATCAACTATGTAATTTTCCATGGGAGTTTTGCCATGGACCCCCCTCCGGCATGCCACAGTCCAGGTGTTAGTCCCCTTGAAACAACTTTCCCATCACTATTGTGGCCAGAAAGAGTCCCTGTGGGTTTTGAAATTCGCCTGCCCATTGAAGTCTATGGCGGTTCGCCGGGTACGCCCATTCGCGAACATTTGATGGAAGTTTACGTCCGCTGTTCGCAAACCGAAAATTTGATGTTCGCGACAGCACAACAAATAAATATAAAGTTATGCATTTGGGAATCTTAATGGATCAAATCTAGGGGTATCTGATATACTAAGGGATTTGTGAGTACTTGTGGACAACCAACTAGGTAGCAGTGCTCAACACCAAGCAGCAGCTGCAAAAGCAAGTAAAATATTAGCATGCTTTAAAAAGGGTATAGAAGCAAGGGTAGCAGATATAATTCTGTCACTGTACAAATCCCTAGAACGTCCTCATTTGGTATATGGAGTAACATTTTGGGCACTTCATAAAAAGGACAGAGAAATTACAGAGAAGGGCAACAAAACTAATAAGGGGAATGGAGGGGCTAAGTTATGAAGAAAGACTAACCAAATTAAACTTATTTTCCCTAGAAAAAATACATCTACTAGGGGACATTATTACCTTATTTAAATACATCCAGGGTCAATATATGTTTTTTTCAAGTGAACTTTTTGTACCAAGAGGTTTTCAACTGACAAGAGGATATCCCTTGAGGTTAGAGGAAAAGAGATTTCACCTTAAACAAAGAAAAGGGTTCTTCACAGTTAGGGTGGTTAAACTGCGGAATTCTCTACCAAAGAAGGTGGTGACAGCAAATTTGATAGATAACTTTAAAAAGTCGTTAGATATATTTTTGAATAAAGAAGGGCATTCAAGGTTATCCTAGATAACTAGTGAAAGAATATTGATCCAGGGAGAAATTTGATCACCAGTATCTGGGGTCAGGAAGGAATTTTTTTTTACCCCCCCTTATGAGACAATTCGCAAAGTTCAATGTCTTATTTTCTGTTTGCCTTCCTCTAGATCAAACTACAATTATTAACAAATAATCCACATATTAAAAGAATCAGAAGAAATCTAAAAATGTTGAACTTGATGGACTAAAAAGTCCTTATTCTACCTCAAATACTATGGGCCTCATTCAATTCGGGGCTGTTACTTGCAAGTAAATTCCTGATTTAATACTTTTGGGATACTTACGCGAGTAGCTCTACTTTTACGTTCCTATTCAATTGGCCGCGGTCGCAACTAAACCGTAAACCCTGCCGTCAGAAGTAGCATCTTCTGGCCCCCTATCGAAACAGCCCGTAGGACTTGGATAAATACAGTTGGCAAACCTGCTGCAGGGTCCCCATGGGTCCTTATAGGGCCCCACATTAACCCTTGCAGTAGGGGTCCCAATCGGAAACCCCAGTTGCATTTAAACATTAGAATTCCCTGCCGCGGGTCCTTAAAAGGCCCGCATCACACACATAAATCTCCATGCTGCAGGGTCCCCATTGGGACCCCCAGAGGGTCCCCACATTAATCCTTGCAGAAGGGGTCCTGATTGGGATCCCCACTGCATTTAAAATGTCAAATTCCATGCTGCAGGTTCTTAATAGGCCCACGGCACACCAATGCGCAATGCCGGCTGTGAGGGTTCTGTAAGTACCCCAGCGGCAGCTAAAATTAACCCCTTCCCTGTCCCTACATAAACCCTTGCATTTAAATTTTAAGGTCCTGAAAGGACCTTAAAGGTCCTTAAAGGATCTGTGCTAAATTAAACAATTAACACCTGCTGCAGGGGTATAAGTACCCCCAGCACCTAACATTAACCCCTCAGTCCAGAAGGGGTCTATATAGAACCATATAGGACACTATTAACCCCTATATTAACACTATAAGTGCCATGAGGGTCCTCCAGTACCCTCATGACACAGTCTAAGCACTACACTATTAACCCTAACTATACCCCATGAAACCATTAAACCTAACAATGCCCCTTTAACCCTAACTATACCCATTAATCCATTAAAGCCTAACTTTGCCCAATAAACCCCTACCCTATCCTACCCTATCCTACCCTATACCATGCTATTAACCTCCTCTAACTAATAGACCCCTTCTAACTAGTTAACCCTATTTAACCCACACCATATCCAATTAACCCTTAGTAACTTAAAGCAGAATTCTGAAGACCAGGGTGTTGCTGATCATCACTGTATGGTCATTTAGGTTGGTAAGTATTATTATTATTATTATTTTTAAATGTTTCAATTTGTAATGTAACTGTTAACTGTAATTTAACTGTTAATGCCACGGCAGTCCTTATAAGACCCCCATGGCATAGAGGTTAACTGTTAATGCCACAGGGGTCTGTTAGAGGCCCTTGTAGTGGGAGATAACATGTAGGTGCCACAAGGGGTCCTTTAAAGACCCATTTGACACATGGTGTATATCTTAGGTGCCATAACCACTAGGGTCTCAATGGTTATGGCTATGGATGATCAGGTGTGAGCAGGGAATTGGGGGATTAAATGTGAGTGGGAAATGGGGAGATCGGGTGTGAGAGGGGAGGGAATTCAATTAATTTTTTTTTTTCCTTTACGGTCGCTGCTCAGTGCAGATAATTATTTTCACTTATATTTTTAGTTAAAAGTCATTGCTTATTTTAAGAGTGCTCAGTAAAGTTAATTGAATAGCAAATTAGTGTAAATCTGCGACAAAGGCCCACATTCAATTTGATCCTTGCAACTCGATCGCAGACAGCCAATTGTCTGCAAGTGAGTTGCGGGCTCCCGTTCCTCTCCGTTTGCGAGGTTATTCAATTGCCCAAGCTTGTACGTTGCGGGGCCGAAGCCCAAACCGTAAACCATGCACTGGTTTGGAGCAGTTGAGGGTGGGAACATGATCAATTAAGCAAGCCTGTAACCTCCCATTTGAAATCAGCCAATAGGAAATGAGAATGTCAGAATAATGTCAGTAAAATATAGAGGTTAAATGTCATTCAATTAGGTGCGATCAGACTCACAAACCATCAAAATAAAGAATTATTTAATATAATGCCAATACCGTTCTAGTCCATATGGGTGGTCTGATATGTATTAACTCATTGATATCTGAGATCGATTCAACCCCGAAATATAACATAAAAAATACATTTATTTTCCTGCCGATTTGCAAGTTTGAGACTGTTGTGCAATTAATTTCCCCGTTATTTACAGTGCAGTATTGATCTTATATTTGGATTTACAGTGCTATGAATTGGTGTTTAACCCCTTTGCTTTTCCTCTCTAGCACATGTAGAATTTTCTCCTCTATTTGCGGTTTACGAGTGTGAGTACGTTTGCGAGCTTGGGGATATAGAGCAATTGAATAGCGATTTGCGATTTTAGGCTTGCAAAAGGGAAAGATCAAAGGCTTCTGAAGGCTGTAAGTTACGAGTTTGACTGACGCAATTTTATCAAGCAGTAACTCAGAAGTCGTTCCGAGCCCTCAAAAAGACACCAAATGGATAGCAAATTTGCTTGCAACCACACCCACGGACTACCGGATCTCAAATTCTGCCAATTGAATGGGGCTCAAAGTAACTCGTAAGATAATGGATCTCAGAAAATCAATGGGAAAGCTTACCTTATTTTTTTAGTGTCTTACTTGTTTCTAGTCATAATTATGTTTAATTGGGTCAATAGACTACTTAAAGTTACTCATCACTTTCTAATGGTGTAACATACGAAAATAGGGAATTGATCCGGGCCCTTCATTTTTAAATATGGGCATGATCATTAAAACATGCCATATAGGGGGCGTGTCAGGACACTGAAGGGAGCAGACGTGTTGTGCTGCAGCCCCGGGACCCTGATAGTATAAACAGAGTTTGAAGATTACATTTTTGCTTTAATTTAATTTTTAAGTTTAAACATTTAATGCAGCACACCCCAAGAAGTGGAAAACACCTAAATGAGACCCCGATTCTCCTCCGGAGCTAGAAATTGGCAGCACAGGGTCGAGGCCCTCTCAATCAGACCTCCCGAAATAAGGGCTCACCGAAACCCCCTCGGTGCTGGGGGAGCAGCAAGATAGCTGCCCAGCATCGCATTGACGCAAGACATAAACCCGACAGCGGGAACCCCACAGGGAGCAAAGATTCACAGTTCGGGTCATCAGCAGCGTGGCGGGTGGAGAGAAGGAGGCCGAAATCCCACACTGGATTCTGGTAAGCTGAAGGAGAGCATACCACCTACCTTGCTCTGCAGGTTCCACCAGGGTACAGATGGAGGAGCAGGCTCGGAGCCTCGTTGCTGCCCAGGGGTGAGAGAGCTACCAGGGAGGAGAGGGCTTGGACGGCAGAGATTCGGTGCGACGGCGGCCATCTTCCTCCACGAGGTAGGGGGGGTTATTGGGGTAAGGTCAATAGGCCCCGCAATCAGGCAGTCCCTGGATCCAGTTACCGATAAGGCACTGACCCTAGATACCCGTGGAGGACCAAAAGCCATCATAGTCATCTTGTGACCGGGTGGAAAGCACAAGACGCCACACCACCATTTTAGCTTCCTCTCAGCAAGGCTTCCTGCCAAAACAACGGCGGCCATCTTGGGTCTACCGGAGAAGCAAGGAGCTCACATTATAACAATACACACGGGGATCCCCACAATCACTTCAGCAACTCACAGCATAAGTAGAGGAAAGGCTGACAGCAGACCACACAAACCCCCATATAATGCTGAGACAGACGTGCTGGCTTGGAGCTCACAAGAGGGAAACTGATAACAACCTCCTGGGCAATCAAAATACCCTTTAGGGCACACTAGATTAATAAGGAGACTCATTTTCAACTGATTGATAACACTATTAAAGTTGATATAGTTTCAGAGAAACTAAGATGATATTGGAAAGTTATTACTTGTAAATGCTGATATTGATGGCAGACTGCCACCCTGTGGCCATTGGTGATATCTGATAGGGTCAACTTGAAAATCAACCACAGTGGAGGTGTACACCCAAGCATTGTGCCAGGAGCATTATAAGACATAAAGTGTAAGCCAACACATTAACTTTTACAGATTAGCAATCTTTAGGTAGCTGACAGGTATAAGATGGGACCACGGCTACTATTTACCTGTCCACCATAAACTGCAACCTTTCTTGGACATAGAGAAATTTTATTTGCTGGACTGCTATGCAGTATCTACCACAGTGGCAACATATAAGCGTATATACATGCCTGGCAGGTCAAATGCTGAAGATCCCAGCCCTGATGTGGTGGTTTATTTCTGCAAATAAGGCTCATTAAGTAGTAATCCCCACACTGGCCATAAGGATCGACCTATTAGGCCCTCGGATGCTGTGAACAGATAAACTTAAACTGGAGGGAACTCCCACCTAGGACCACTTGATATTATTGAAACATTTCTGAGAACTTAAATCTCTAGCTCACATTTCTAAAATTATGGTCTGTCTAATCTGGACATAAAGATGGGTAAATCAAAACGAAATCTACCCTCAAGGAGTATTCAGGAACGTTTTAAGGCAAACAACAACAAACCCAAGCCTCCCGCATACTTCCATAATGGGTTCTTCAGAAGGCTCAGATATAGAAGAGGATACTTCCCATACAAAACAGCCTACAAAATTGTTGGACATTTCTTTATCAGATTTTAATAACCTACTTAGATCTCATTTCGACAAGGCTGTGAAAGAAATCAGGCAGGATTTACAAGATCTTGGGCATCGCACCTATTTACTAGAAACAGTAACGGATCAGATTGTGGATACCCAACAGAAAGACAGCTTGTATATAACCCAGAACTTTGCCCATATTACTGCGTTAAAAAATAAACTGGAAGACCTGGAAAACCGTTCCAGATGCAATAATATAAGATTTAGAGGGATACCAAAATCAGTAGGAGATTTGAAAATATACTTGAAAGCAGTTATTCACAATATGCTACCGCACCACCCTCAAGACTACTGGGAGGTTTAAAGGGCGCATAGGGCCCTGTGGGTCCCAATTCATCTGAGCAACCAAAAGATGTCATAGCTCGATTTCTCCGTTAGGGGACAAGAGACTTGATTCTTGCAACATCTCGGAAGGCACAGTGCATTACCGGACCGCATGGCGCCCAGATACAGATCTTTGCTGACCTGGCTCCCTCCACTCTTCTAAAACGAAAGCAATTAAAACCGGCCTTGTTAATCTTGATCAAAAATGGCATTAGGTACAGGTGGGGGTTCCCCGTTCAGCCTATCATTTCTAGTGGGGGCGACTAATCATATCGTACACACCATAGACGAATGCAATGCAGTTCTTTCAGATTTAAATCTCATACCCAGAGAGGGCACTCTTGAAATTCCTCAAGGAACAAGTTTGCCTCCTAGACCAGCAAGACAATGGCCAGAAGTCCAACGGTCCAGGCGTCAAAGCAAACATCAGGCTCAAAATTTAGAATCCACTACTTCGTCTCCAGTTTCCTCAGCAAAGATTTAAACTGGATAGACACTATGGGACTATAGAGAGGATATGGCAAAGTGGAATGTCCAAGTAGCGGTTTGAAAGGTCACTACCGGGTAGGGGACTAAAGCTTACTAGGGTAATGGGTCTGATGGATGCACTTGATAGCATGACTACTCCTTTTATAACTCATGGACACAAACTTGGATTTACCGCATGGGAACTGAGAACATATGGCTAAAGGTACAAGATACCATGGCAAAAAAAAAATTGTAACAAAATACTGTAATAAGATCATTGAGACCACCCCGACAGGGTACCTGGTAACCTATGCAGCATACTATAACACTATATGATGTTTGTATTATAGTTCAGAGACATGAGTAATTGAACTAAGTGATCACTGAGTCCAATGGTTAGAGAACCTTCACTGGGGTTTCTAGATAAAGAGCGAAATGTGGGTCGGGACCTTGGATGTAGGCTCTAAGATGGGGTATTATTTGGTAGATCTTAGATATCTACAACCGATTGTTTGTCTGAAATCTCTTCCTCGGTAGAGGGGATTGGTAGGAAAATGGGAATTTTCGTTTCCCTCCCCTGGCACAAAAGTGCCTTAAGTAACTAGCTGTGGAATAGTCAGGGGTTATCTGTTAACTGGCTATGTTTATATATTTTATGTTTTGGTTGTATGTGTTATTTCTTTTCTCCCTCTTTTTTTTGGTTCCAGATACCAGGCTACATGAGGAAATTCCTCTGCCTTCTTCAGGGCCAACTCCATCGGCCGTCAGATCTCAAGTATATGGGGCAGTAGGGGGCGACAGAGATTTTAACTGGGATTGGCAAAGCATCTTCATATTCGCGGAGGTACCATGACAGACACCTCTTTTGTCTTTGTTTCACATAATATACAGGGTTTTAACTCCCAGTTTTTAGAGGCTCAAGGCCTTTTTGTCCTATAAACCCCTGCATCCAGGTGTGATTTTCCTACAGGAAACACATTTCACGCGTAATAGACTGCCCAAATTTTTACATAATGAATACCCGTTTTTTGTCGCTGCCACCCAACCTACTAAAAAAGAGTGAGTAACTATTTTGCTTCATAAGCATTCTCCATTTATCATTGAGCATAGGAAAATAGATCCAGGGGGCAATTTTGTGGTGTTGACAGGTACACTGATGGGTACAAAACTATCTCTGGTTTAATTTTACTCACAGACTACTGCCCCACATAAATCCTTTATAAATCTTCTCAAATACCTAAAGCCAGCAGATCTGGGGAGGATTGTGCTAGGGGGAGATCTTAATCTGGTTCTAGATCCTACCCTAGATAGATCAGGCCGGGATGGATGTGGCAAATAGTAAAAAATTGAAGCAGATTGACGCATTACTTAATGACCTGCACCTTTTCAATGCATCGAGGTTGCTGCATCAGGGTGAGAGGGGGTACACCTTTTATTTGTCAGTACATGGCACGTATTCCCGAATAGACACCATCTTGATAGACTCATCATTTTCAGATAGTGTAGATAAGGCTGAGATCCATCCTTGTCCGTGGTCTGACCACTCCCAGGTTAGTGTTTCCGTAGATATGGGCCAGAAAAGCAGACCTCCCTATAGCTGGAGACTTAATGAAAACATTTTGTCAAACCCAACTGTGGGACGACAAATAGCTGATGACCTTGAGCTATTTTTCTCGACCAATATCATCCCGGAGTCAGATATGGGTTGGACCTGGGTGGCTCATAAGGCCTTTACAAGGGGCTCCCTTATAAAAATTGCAAGCGGACTCAAAAGACAGTCCAAGTTGAGGGAGGAATCCCTGCGAAAGGAATTGGTTGATCTAGTAAGACTGAATAAGCAAAATCTTTCCAAGTGTTTGCATAAAAAAATAGATAAAATCAGACTGGAGCTCGATCTATTACTATCTAACCACACTGAAAAAGCGATTAGATGGACAAATCACAGGTTTTATGCCAAGGCTAATAAGCCGGATAGTCTACTAGCCAAAAAACTTAGAAGCAAGATTTCTCAGTCAAAATGTTTTAGAATTAGAATTTCTCGGGCAATGTCACGGCCAGTCCTAATCTTATACAAAAAAACCTTCCTGGAATTTTTCCAGAAGATTTATTCATCCTGTCCGCACCAGCAAGAGCAGCAAAAACTTGCCTTCCTGAATTCCTGTGATTTGCCCACTCTGTCTCAGGAGGAAGGGGAACTCCTTTACTCAAGGGTTAGGGAATCAGAGGTTAAAAAGACTATTATCGACCTGAAGGGTGGGAAGGCCCCGGATGGATTTACCAATTTATATTATAAAAAATATATTGACACTCTGGCCCCCCATTTAACACATTTTTTTAAACAAATTCTAGAAGACCATCAAATGCACCAGGAATTAAACAAGGCAGATATGATATTTTTCCCCAAGGAAGGACGAGACCCCCTAGAAGTTAAAAATTATCGCCCAATATCGCTCCTAAATGGAGATATCAAAATTCTAGCAAAACTGATGGCCAATAGAATCTCCCAATTTCTCCCTAGACTCATTCATAAAGACCAAGTGGGCTTTGTTCCTTACAGACAAACATTAGGATAACATTAGGCGCACTTTAAATTTGGTTTCTTGGGTGTCCCAAAACCGCACCCCAACCTGTCTATTGGCCCTAGATATAGAAAAAGCTTTTGACACCGTAGAATGGTCTTACTTCAAAGTAGTGTTACTCAAATGTGGCTTTGGGGGTAAATTCATGGACCTGATTGAGACATACTATAGATCTCCCAAAGCAAGGTTGAAATTACCAGGCGATTCCACGGCGCAAATTGAGGTACAAAGGGGAACCAGACAGAGATGCCCCCTCTCACCCTTGCTCTTTGCCTTAGCAATAGAGCTGCTAGGGCAATCTATATGATCTAATCCAGATATCTAGGGGATCCAGATGGGTCACCACCATTTAAAATGCAGTCTCTTTGTGGATGATTTTTTAGGCTCACGAAACCTGCCACCTCTATCCCTGAGCTACTACGAATTCTCACTCATTTTGTAAACCTCTCGGGACTCAAAATAAATGTGGCTAAAATGGAAGCATTAGGTATTGCACTCTCTCAGCCAGAGATTCAATATCTTAAGCAAAACTTTGATTTCTCCTGGCCTAAATCACATATTAAGTATTTAGGGGTTTCCATCACCAGTAAATTAGCAGATTTATATAAGACTAATTATTTACCCTTGTACAAGGAGTTGATGTTAGATTTACAGAGATGAACGAAAGGTAGAATGTCATGGTTAGGCAGGATAAATGCGGTTAAAATGAATATTCTTCCCCGGTTTTTATACTTATTCTGCACACTTCCGATCCCAATTTTTTATAGGTATGTCGAGAGGTTTCAAAATCAAATCTTTAAATTCATGTGGAACTACAAATCCTCAAGGATTCCCAAATCTACCATGTACAAAAATAAAACCAAAGGGGGGGTTTCTTGTGCCAACTTTAAATTGTATTATAAAGCGGCACAGCTCTCATTTATTCCCTAGCGCACTCCTCTCAACACCACCCTATGTGGGTTTTTATGGAAAACTTGCAAATGCTTCCATACTCATGGGATACCATTATTTGGCTTCCCAGGCCAAGTAATATCCTAGGGAAAATGAAGAATCCAATGATCAAGCACTCACTGGGGTTATGGGCATAGGCGTCCCGCAATTATCATTTGGCCCCAAATTTAGCCAGCATATCCCCTATTATATCTATTATATCTAACCCACTTCTAAATATTCAGCTAACCCCAACATCTAAACACTGGTGGAACTCCAGAGGTTATTGACTTTTGGGGCCTGGTACCAGGAGGGGGCAGTGGTTACCTTTGAATATATGAGAGACAAATATAACTTACCCTTATTAGAGCACTACACCTACTGCAGATTACGACACTTTGTATGTTCCAGTATAAATACTTTAGGAACCCCTGAAACCAATTGGTTAGCTAAACTTTGTAGGGATCTTCCACTGTCAAGCAATATTATAAGCTTATTATATAATACATTTAATGAGACTCCACGGTCACAAAAAAACGAAATATATGCAATTATGGGAAGAGGATCTGGGATACACTCTAGACCAATCAATTTTGGAACAGAGCTTGCGCAGTCTTTCCAGAGGATCATTAAACTATAGCGTGTTGGAGACATCGATAAAGGTTCTACATACAGTTGCAAGCAAAAGTATGTGAACCCTTTGGAATGATATGGATTTCTGCACAAATTGGTCATAAAATGTGATCTGATCTTCATATAAGTCACAACAATAGACAATCACAGTCTGCTTAAACTCAAAGTATTAAAGGTTGCCATGTTTTTATTGAACACACCATGTAAACATTCACAGTGCAGGTGGAAAAAGTATGTGAACCCTTGGATTTAATAACTGGTTGAACCTCTTTTGGCAGAAACAACTTCAACCAAACGTTTCCTGTAGTTGCAGATCAGACGTGCACAACGGTCAGGAGTAATTCTTGACCATTCCTCTTTACAGAACTGTTTCAGTTCAGCAATATTCTTGGGATGTCTGGTGTGAATCGCTTTCTTGAGGTCATGCCACAGAATCTCAATCGGGTTGAGGTCAGGACTCTGACTGGGCCACTTCAGAAGGTGTATTCTCTTCTGTTTAAGCCATTCTGTTGTTGATTTAGTTCTATGCTTTGGGTCGTTGTCCTGTTGCAACACCCATCTTCTGTTGAGCTTCAGCTGGTGGACAGATGGCCTTAAGTTCTCCTGCAAAATGTCTTGATAAACTTGGGAATTCATTCTTCCTTCGATGATAGCAATCCGTCCAGGCCCTGATGCAGCAAAGCAGCCCCAAACCATGATGCCCCCACCACCGTACTTCACAGTTGGGATGAGGTTTTGATGTTGGTGTGCTGTGCCTCTTTTTCTCCACACATAGTGTTGTGTGTTTCTTCCAAACAACTCAACTTTAGTTTCATCTGTCCACAGAATATTTTGCCAGTACTAATGTGGAACATCCAGGTGCTCTTGTGCAAACTGTAAACGTGCAGCAATGTTTTGTTTGGACAGAAGTGGCTTCCTCTGTGGTATCCTCCCATGATATCCATACTTGTTTAGTGTTTTACGTAACGTAGATTCGCTAACAGGGATATTAGCATATGCCAGAGTCTTTTGTAAGTCTTTAGCTGACACTCTAGGATTCTTCTTCACCTCATTGAGCAGTCTGTGCTGTGCTCTTGCAGTCATCTTTACAGGACGGCCACTCCTAGGGAGAGTAGCAGCAGTAATGAACTTTCTCCATTTATAGACAATTTGTCTTACTGTGGACTGATGAACAGCAAGGCTTTTGGAGATACTTTTATAACCCTTTCCAGTTTTATGCAAGTCAACAATTCTTAATCGTAGGTCTTCTGAGAGCTCTTTTGTGCGAGGCATCATTCACATCAGGCAATGCTTCTTGTGAAAAGCAAACCCAGAACTGGGGTGTGTTTTTTATAGGACAGGGCAGCTGTAACCAACACCTCCAATCTCATCTCATTGATTGGACTCCAGTTGGCTGACACCTCACTCCAATTAGCTCTTGGAGATGTCATTAGTCTAGGGGTTCACATACTTTTTCTACCTGTACTATGAATGTTTACATGGTGTGTTCAATAACAACATGGTAACATTTAATTATTTGTGTGTTATTAGTTTAAGCAGAGTGTGATTGTCTATTGTTGTGACTTATATGAAGATCAGATCACATTTTATGACCAATTTGTGCTGAAATCCATATAATTCCAAAGGGTTCACATACATGTAGAGATTCAGGTACATTTTTACATATATGGTGGGTGTGCCCTGAGGTGAGGGGACATTGGTCAGAAGTTTTTGAGCTGGCCTTGAAAATCGTTAAAATCAAAATGCACAAGTCCATTGAGGTCGGCCTCATGGGCCTTTCCAGCTCGCTGTTAACATCTCATCAGAATCGGCTACTGCAGTCTTTGATGCTGGCCACAAAAAGCCACATTGCTCGGCAGTGGAAGTCCCCAAACTTGAGCCTGCAGGCAGTTAAGAATACATATATTTATATATACGTTACATTTTATTTTGATTAATGAGCGAATAACCCATCTCTTGGAGGACTCAGTTGCTAAGTTTAGGGATGTTTGGGCTCTATGGTTAATGGAACCCGATAGTATCTCACTGGAGACCCCCCTACAAGCTGTTAAGCAATGAATGAGATTTGGGGGAGTGAGTGGCCCTGGAGGAGGTGGATTGAGGTAAGAATTACTCGACATTATCTTTTCAGCTTGGTTAATTTGTGAAAGAACTGTTCTTTTTTTTCTCTTTCTTTCTCTCCTCCTCCCCCCCGTATGCCACATAGACATTCACATTTTGCTGCCAGCCCATTTCACAGTGACATGCTCTGAAGCGTGGGAGGAGTAAGAACACCTAACATTTAATGATTTATAACATTGTTTTTAGGCTAATTGGAATTTTATTATGCTAAATACAACTTTTAAAGGGCTATAACTTGTCTTAAAAGCCTATATAGTCCTTATATGTCAGAAAAGAAACACTACAAAACTATTTCTTTGGAGAAATACAATATGTCAAATTATTGACTAGTAATTTATCTTCTTTTATTATATCATTTGCATGATGATATCTAGGCTAATGCTAACTGATTTAAATGATATATTACATTTATGATAATACTATCTTGCAATCAATCAAACACTGAGATCATGAAGACAGGTAAGTTTCCAGTTGATTTTTGTTATACTTAGCCAATCAACAGATAATGGATTACCCTTCAGTACCACTTATATGCTAAAAGTTATCAGTGCTAATCTTCACAGCTATCATATACTTGTTAAAATCAGTAGAAAAGCTTTACATTTAGCTGGATAAAGGAAGCTCATGTTAAATGCACATTTTAATAAGTTACAATGTGAATTTAAACAGTATAATGCCACCATTAACAGCCTATAGATATGATTTCTATTTTAATATATAGTTATGTAATGTAATTGAAAAGGAAACAAAAATCAAAATAGAGGTGCTCAATCAGAGAATGAACTAACCTTAATATTAAGGTTAGCTCTATAGACATGATAACTACTATTCACAGGGACAAATATCCTCTAGTATATCAATCTAGTCTCACCCAATAGAGTGATCCAGCCCCGAAATACCTGTCAATTCTTCCCTGAACAGGAGAAACAGCAAGCTTCAGACATATTTTTCGGCCTTGATTTGGCATTGGAAGTGGAGTGTAACTGAACTCCTTAAGGCACACATGTTCATAGAACTAATCCATTAAGGTTAGCACATTCTCTGATTGAGCACCTCTAGTTTGCTTTTTTTTTGTTTATTCAAATGACCCCTAGGGCTTACTCTCCCTAAAGGTGATAGGGAATTCCAGACATGGACCCTTGGTCACTGTGCCTTAGGAAGTTCAGCTTCACCTCACTGTCGAGGCTCAATTAAAGCTGTAACGAACCTCTGGGGTTTGCTGTTTCTTCTGTTCATGGTAAAATTACCTGGTATATCGGGCTGGATCACTCTATTGGGTGGGACAAGACTGATATACTACATGATATTTCTCCCTGTGAAGTGTACAAGCAAGCTAAAAGAGGTTGCTCTCAGAGTGGGTTATCATGCCCATAAAACTAACCTATTAAGATTTGCTTGTTCTCTGATTGAGCACTTCTATTTTTTGTTTTTGTTTATTCAAGTGACCGTTGGGGCTTAGTCTCCCTAAAGGGTGTTCAGCCACATCTCATTGATAAAGGATGAGTTTGAGGTTTGCCCTCTGGTGTAGTCCAGGAGGTGGGAGGCCTTGGGGGGATCTGTGGGGGGAGTCCAGGGGGGGGGGGGGGCATCTTGGGGGTCCTGGGAGGAGAGGTGGGAGGAGATCAGAATGGGGGAAAGCAATAGAAGGCATTTGGATTGTTGAGACCCTCAGTTGTGTCCGACTCAGCACACTTACTAATGTCTCTATCTGGTTTGCATGGCAAATATACTGGAGCAGGTTGCCAGTTCCTTCTCTAGTGGACTGTGATTTGTCTGACCTCTCTGTTATGACCTGCTCACCTACAGTGGCCCTACATGGTATAGCTCACAGCTTCATTGAGGGACACAAGCCCCTTCACCTTCTACTCTAACCCATCAGGAAGGGCCGCAAACACACATGGAGGCTGTGCAGAGGCACGTGGAGCAACAGCCAAGATGCATACCCATTATCATTTGGTGACATCCCATTAAGTGTTTTGCTATCAATCTATTGACATTATCACCTGTCATATTCTTAGTAGGCCTTCAGGGGAATGTTGCTACTCCACAGTAGCACAAATTGGACTTTGCATGTGTATTAACCCTTTTGTTATGATATATGATATATATTATTATATGATATCTTATAATAGTATTATTATTGCTATTGTTATTTTATGTATTAATCTATTGCATAGTAACTAGGGCTCACTAGTTTACAGAAATAGGAATGTGACACAAATGTGATGTATGTGGATGGCCCATAACCCCAACCATTAAAAACACACTGGATATGGATATAATTGTATAACAAAGCTTTATTTCATACACAGAGCGCAATCAGAAATGTACAAGAGTGTGCATTAACATCATGGGTGTGGTGTGGGCGGATCCCTGGAGGACAAGAGGCTATTTGGGAAAAAGGAGATACATAAAGGGGGTAATGTCATAGTCTAGAATAAACATGATGCATAGCATCTACCAGGGTCACATGGGGTCAGTACACCACTGCAACTGGAATCTGATGAAAAAAAGGATCATCACATCAGAAATTACTCCATTTAATTGAAGAAACCATTATTGTGCATAGCACTTACAACTTTATATATATATATATATATATATATATATATATATATATATATATATATATATATATATATGTTCAATGAAACAGATGCAAAAACCTCTGGACTGTGTAATCCAATTTCACACATACAGTGTGCTCCCAAAACAAAAATCTAAAATAAAGTGGTAAAAAAAAAAAATGCTGAAGGAAGATGAAAAATAAAAAAAACAAGCATGTACCGTACAGTGCTAAATACTGTGACTGTAACAATATACCTGATTTCCATCTGCAAGCATTAATAACCATTAGCTAGTTCTCAGGATAACTCACTGGCTATGACCAGTAATAATGATGTGTCATCTCACAATAAATGTTTAGTTGTGACCAGCGTCAGTGGTCAAGCTGAACTATCACCTTCTCCATATAATATTGTTAATCAACATTGATATCAATTGCTCTATATGTTATATCCTCTAGAATACAATTTAAAATCATGACCCTAACATATAAAACAGTGCACTGTTAAGTGCTTTATATGTTAGGGTCATGATTTTAAAATTTATTCTGGAGGCTATAGGAAGCCAATGGCGAGACTGACAGGAAGGAGCTGCAGACACTGAGCATTAATTATGTTAGATGAGGTTAGTTGAGACGTCAATTATGGATTGGAGTAGAGAAAAAAGGGTCATTGGGAAGTTATTAAGGAACATGTTGGTGCCTTATATCTCTGCACTTGTTGCAAAATATTCCTGCAACAGCTCTATTTACTCTGCTAATAACCTTCTTCATTATTACTTTCTTTCACCTCCACCTTGAAGACATTTTTTGAGCTGCTCCTACTCTATGGAGCTCTTTGTCTCTCTCCACCAGACTTTCATCCTGCCTTAAAAACTAAAATCCCTGAAGCTTATTACCATCAGCCTGAAAATGTACAACTGGATACAAATTAATCAACCACTCAATCTACAGGTTAATACACAACCACCTTCACTTGCATTTGCCTACTGTCTTATTCACTGCCATCTTGCCATATGACCTTCTAGATTGTGAACTCTAGTGAGTAGAGTCCTCTCTTCTGTTCTACCAAGCTGTCTTCAGACCCATTTGTTTTATAATTGTATTTCACCTGTAGTTGTATTTTTACTTACCCTAGAATGTGTTCATACCTTTGCAAGGTGCTAATTGTACCCACTGTACCATGTTTTACTTTGTGGAAAATGTTGGAGCTTTATAAATAAAAGGTAATAATAATAATAATAATAATAATAATAATAATAGAGGGCTGGGCTGCCTTCAAAGAGCAAGTACAAATGATTCTGCTCCTTGAGAGCTTCCTGTTCCCTGTCTCTCTTTCTCACTCAGAGCACATAGGTCCAACTCTCACACATCACAACTGAGCTATTGTGAAGTCACAGTGTGGCTAAAAGTCATCCAACCACATCCCACTGCTTAGTACCAGTTGATACTGTGACCTCATGTGTGTTCTGGTTCTGTTGTCTATTCAAACATGGATGTGGCTATCATCCAATGATAGCTCAGATGAGAGTTAGGTGTAAAATGTTGGGGAATGGGAAGCACTGTTTTTAAAGTCTTGAACGTTCCTGGAGATATCATAAAAAAAAAAAAAAATCACACAAATGACAAAAGTCCAGAAAAGCAGCACTGCATTGCTGAATTTATTTCTTTCATCTTATTTTATTGCTCTAGGACACTGTTTGTTTAATTACCAGGGGTTAACACAAAAACTACTTTCTTAAAAAGGGTTCTCTCTCTGTAAATATTTGCTGTGCTTCTGGATGTGTTTTAAAGATAGGTTATGAGGTACCAATTCGGATTCAGAGGTTGCGTGGGTCATTTGGTTTTTTTTAGAGGTTGTGCAACCCAACAAGGTATTTTGGTTAAAGTGAAGCTACAAGGCACTAAGGGAACTATTTTGGTTCGTATGGTTCTGTCACTTAATTTTGATTCCAAATAGACTGAATACAGTACGGAAACATTGATCTAGGGACAAATGCATTCAAACTTTTATTTTTTCTATATTATCTTTTAAATAACAAAACTTGATAGTGGACAAACTGTTTTTATAAAGTAAAAAATATGCACAGCCTATACAGTACGTTTTTCACCTATTTATGTCAATATGCTTTACTACAAGGTTCCATTTTCTTTACTGACCCTGCTTATTTACACTGTATGGTAAAAAAACATGCATAATGAATGAGCATTCTATTAGACCTAAGGAGAGCAATGGCAGTTGCAGTTGCCACATTTTCATTGTGCAGATAGAAGCGTCTTGAAAATTCTAAGTCTCTTTCCAACTGAGCAGTTAGTTCACTGAAAATTAAAATAGAAGTTTCTTCAGTAACATAATTGCATATAAAAATAATAAAATAGGCATTTTTACATCCTAAAAGCTTGTTTCCAAGTGTAGTTCTTCAAAAGAAGATATTTTAAATAATTCCTACAGTGATCCTGTAAATTTGAACACCTGTAAAGAAGCCCTGTAAAAGGTCGAAATGTGCATGCTAAAAAGGGCTAGCCTGAGTTTCACCTGTAATAGTAAAGTGATTTCATTAGTTTATTTTTTCCGTTTTAGAATACAGCCTTATTAAATTTCAAAAATTAAAAATTGCAACAGTTCCACATTGATTTCATTGAACAAGCCCACAATTACATGGCCGAAAGCCAAATCCATAAACCATGTAACCATACATAGCATTTCAGGGCATGATCATGATCTATTAAGCAAGCCCGTAAGTAACGATTTAGAAACAGACAATAGTAAATGAAACCTGTAAAACATGGCGTTTAAACATCAATTGGTGTATAGACGTCCAATATGCGACCGGGCTCGCAATCCAGCGATTTAAAAATCAATAAAAATGAATGAAGAAACTGTCCATGTGGGTGGCCTGATATTAACTTCTTGATTCCCAAGATTGATAACACGGAAATTAAACGTACAAAAAAATATTTTTTATTGATGATTTGCTAGATTGAGCCTGTTGTGTAATTAATTCTAATATCTTTCATCGCTCTCATCGCATTTTAATGTACAGTATTGTGTTTTTATTGGCTTTTATAGTATTAAGAACAGGTGTTTAATCACTTTGCGAGTCCTCTGTAGTACTCATAGAATTTTTTGCCTGTAGCTCGCAAATAGGTTGCGGGTAGCTAGAGGAGGCCAATTCAATATCAGTAACTTTTGCGGGTTACATTACAGGCTGCACTAATTGTGATTTCGACAATTTAATAGGGCCCTTATTTATTAATATTTGGTGTTTAGAAGGAGACAGAATAAAGATACTTTGTGCAGAATTTAAAATTGTGTTTGTTACCATCCATTGTGTAACTGGTGGTGCTATACATTAAAACAGAAGAATACTATATAAAAAGCCATTATTTTCCCAATTTGTATTGTACCTTGTACCATCTTAAATTTGGTGAGATTACTTATTTTTAAAATTGCTTGTTTTTATTTAATATCACTCTAATCAGCTCTATTGTTAACATAGTAATTTTAAAAAATCCAAAGAAAATAAAAGATTTAGAAAGAAACACTAGCATTTCAGCTCTAGTCCGTGTTAAACATAAATGCATTTTTTCACGTTACAGCTTTATAAGACTCAGCAGTTTGATTTTGAGTCAATAAACAGAGATTACAGAATCCATATCTTAACAACAAGATTTAAATAGAAGGCTCGAATTTTAAGGTCTTTGACAAAATCGAAACTATTGTTTCTCTGCAAAAATAAATAAATACAAAGATGGGTGCTTCCCTTTGGGAAAATATCTGAGGCAGTTATCTCAGAAGTGATAATGTAAAACATTGAAAGGACTGATTTAAATAATGAGATTGGAGGGATCATGGTGTGAAGGAATGCATGCTGAGACTGGTCTCTTTTTATGCTTATCATAAAATATTTTGCAGTCCTAAAAATATAGATGCTGATTAGCAGACTTCTTAACATATTTACAGGTGTACAACACTTTATTTCTATTGTATTTGGGGACTGGTAGATATACAATAAACAGAATATATTTGTAGAAAAGAAAATATAGCCATAAAAGAAACAGAAACAAAGATATTAAAAATTAAATATTAAATTGGATTACAATAACTATATTAAATTAACACTGTAGCTCAAAATGTTCAATCATGAATTCAAAAGATCATGTTTTAGACATCAGAAAGGTTTTTATGTTTGAAAATAAGTATATGACATGTTATTGGAAACTGAGAGTCAAGGGCCATGAAAATATCTTTCATTTCTGTTATTTTCCAAAAATCTTTGTTTATGATTCTTATCTCAACTGTGGCTCTAGTGCTGATTTTGTTTAATTAATGCAATTTACTTTCAGCCAAAAACATTACTTTATATAATTGTAAGCCTTAGTAAATACACTGTCAATTAAGATAATGTACTGTATGTGTACCACTATATAGACAGTACATAGATAACCACTATACATCATATGGTACATAGTTATCCCAGCACATCATACCACACATAATAGGCAGAGCTAAATAAATTCTGTGTGACAAAGTTGTGAGGCTTAAACTTAAATAAAGATAGACAACTAGTAAAAAAAATGTTCAAAGAACATATTTAATATTTAACAACATATTATCCATGTCAAAGAATGTAAAAGTTATAATTATAAAATATTTGATTAAAAAATATGAAAAAAAAAACAAAACTGTAAAACAAGGCACTAGGCATTGCTAGTGTTGATGCAGACACATTTCCATATGAACTTTTTTTGGGGGGTGGTATTTCTATGTGTCACTTCTATCTGTGTAATGACCATGGTGGAGGTTCTCGCAATCGTAGGCACCCATTAACAGATTTTACTTGGAGGAGGCAGTTTGTGTTATAACATCAGAAGCAGGTTGACCTATTAATCACCATATTTCTCTCAATTATTCAGAATTTCTTAACTGGTAATGGCAAAACTCATGTGCTCTTTCCATGTTCCTAATATCATTCTCCAACTGCCAACTGAAGACTTAACATATGAAGACCTCAACCTACTCATCTGTATTGCTGCAGCACATATTATAAGTGATTACTCTTGTGTTAGTCCTATCCAGATGTGAACATCATCCAGTTTGAATGTATAAAAGTATATTAACCCCTCAGCAATACTGCGCGAGCATTCACCATTGGAGGGGAAGCTAATGCAAATGTTATTAGAAGCCCGCAAATGCCTCTAACCCATAATTTTGGCTGCGGGTGTTTACCTCCTTAAGCCTAAACTGGTAAAATCCTGCCTTTTAAGTAGGATTTCCGGGGGCATGATCATATGACCTGACAATAATAAAACATGACCATAATTTACTTATTTTTGTGTGTTTGCCTCGTTCAGTCGAGTTTGACTCTTCATGACCTCATGGACCACAACACACCATGCTAGTCCACTTGGTATTCATGGCAGATATTGGAGTGGGTCGCCAGTTCCTTCTCCAGTGGTCCATGATACAGCTCCTGTATTCCTAGGTGGTCTCCCATCCAAGTACTGGCCAAGCCCAACACTGCATAGCTTCAGGGTGGTGTGACCTCTGTGTTCCCTGACTAGAATCAAACCCAGGTTGCAGAGATGAAAGCACCGAATCCTAACCATCAAACCACCATGGAATACATGTATTTATTTCTGTATTTATTATGTCATGATATTTGTTAACCCCTTGAGTCCCAGGATTGATATTACTAAGAAATAACATTTTAAAATACTTTTTTAAATGCATATTTGTGGGTTTGAGGCTGTTTTGCAATTCATTCTAATGTATTTCTATGCATTCCTATTCTTTTAAAGTACAGTATTGTGTGTTTAATTGCTGCTACAGTTGTAATAAGTGTTTGAAGCCTTTAGTACTCATAATATTTTTGACAGAAAGTGATACTTTTTTTAGTTGCTGGTTAGACATTGAGAGCTAGAGCTACGGGTCTAATAGAATATTGATTATTTAATTATTTAGAGCCCGTAATATTTAAGCTGTGCGAAAACCAATGGAGTTCTAAGGACAAATTGGCATAATTAGCGGACCTTTTTGGAGCAGTAAAGTTGAGGAGCCCCTGCGAGTGTGTGGGCAATGTGGGCACACACCCATTTTACCCTTTTCTGTGCATGTATATCACTCTCCAGCTGTGTGAGCAAATCACAGACATTTCCCCATAACAGCCATTTTCACGACATTGCTACTCATACAAACACCAAACTATTACTTGTTTATTAAACACATTTGATGGTTGGCCCTTTTTTATTTTTCTATGGGAGGACAGTGAGCACATGTTACACAAACACATATCATGATCACTTGTATCACACATAAAACTGAGTAATAAGAGTTAAAGGTCAACTGCACAATCGAAAAAGTTGAGTCTAACTAAGAGCATAAGTAATCTGAAAAAAAAGTAATTCAGTTAGTTTTTAATTAGATAAAATACATTTTGATGCTGCTGAGCCCTTGTTAAATCCATGATACATAGGTAGAATTTACAGTATGTATGTGAGAGGGGCGTTTACATTTCTGAAGAGATATGGTTGCATTTCCTGTAGGAAGGGACCTGCTTCTGAGCTAGTGAGGGGGAACGGGTATGGTATCAATTTCAATCTTCTACAATTAAGAAATGCTTTCTGTTTCCTCCTTCCTCAATCCTACCTTAACTGAAAACACAGATATATATACACAACAGAGATATACAGAGCTCACATAAGATAGAGAGACAGATACCAATTCTCTCCACACTATAGATGTAACCTCACAGTTACCCTCCACACTATAGGTGTATAGATGTGTGTGTGTATACACACTATAGATGTAACCTCACAGTTACCCTCCACACTATAGGTGTATAGATGTGTGTGTGTATATATATATATATATATATATATATATATACACACACACACACACATCTATACACCTATAGTGTGGAGGGTAACTGTGAGGTTACATCTATAGTGTGGGTAACTGTGAGGTTACATCTATAGTGTGGAGAGAATTAGTATATATATATATATATATATATATACCTCCACATACAATGTAGAAACTGACAGATATATACACAGCAGTATATATATACAGATTGCAACTTACCATACTCCTGCACTGCAATGGCAGTCTAATATTTCGTCTTCCTTGTTACTTTAGTTCAAGACAGTCAGTGAACTGCAGTATTTCAATTTTTCAACCAGAAAACCATTATTCAAGGCTCTTTAACATAAAAAAACAGGTGCCCCTCACAGTGAGGTGCCCCTAGAAGGCTGCCTACTTTGCCTATTGGGTAATCCGGCCATTCTGGTGTGGAGTGACTGTGGGCAGGGAACTCGCAATCGGATTGTGAGTAGCTAATAGAATATGTGACAACATTAAGAGCAGTGCCTTTATTAAGACAATCTGTGTACTGATCCTGCCTGAACTCTCTCTATTTACCCTGCATGAAGTGACCTCTACGTGTCTCTTGACAGCAAAATGCTTTGACTCATCCTTCAACCTCCTGCTATGGTCTATTGAACTTTTTGCTTGTATCCAACTCTGTACCCCGTCACTTTATTTTCTTTGGATTAAACCTTTGTCAACCATCTCTAATTTCCAGGCAAGTCTCTTCTTCCCTTGAAGTAGTTCTCCTTTTTCTCCATAAATGTTATGTTTACCATTTACTGTTATTGATTATGAAGTTTAACCCACAAAAACATTTTGATACACTGCAAATTAGGATTCAAACATGTCTTTACAATTTACATATATTTGCGGTTTCATATGAGACCACACTAACTATTAATTAGTTTTCCAAATGAGTATGCTAAAAGGTAAAAAGAAATTAGTCACTTTTAAGTATTCGTTGAAACTATAATATGAATGTTGATTTAATATAATAACTTCTATATCACTGCAATTCCTTTAGCTGAGCTATGATATTTTCATTTCAAGTTACATTAAATTCTACCATAAAAACTTCATTACATTGTCAGTGTGTTTTCTCATTTTACATTACCAAGTCATCACATTAAGTAATTGTAATAATGCAAAACGGAACAGCATTAATTTTGCATAAGGACCTTTTCCATCTTCATGAAGAAGTAAATCATAATCCACTGCATTGTTAAAGTTGTTATTGAGAAGGCCTAGAACTATGTGACATAGATAATCTGAAGAAAACTATTTAATGGAAGAATCTTGAAAATTACTTTGACTATATTTTAAAGTTGCATATGAATAAAGAGAAAATGCAATACGATACACATGAAGTGAATTTCTACCTCAGCTAATATATTCTTATTTCTGTTGTCAGTATCTGTCATTTCTAAGCTTTATTTTGCTAAAGGATCACTGTAGTTTAGGAAAAATATACATTTCTTTGAAGGATGTAAAACTAATAACATTTAAGTCGAGAGCGTGATAGTTTTTAAGAGAAAATCATATTGCTAGGGGATGACATGCTTTAGTGAGTGATGGAAATGGGTACAGAGCAGAGAATAAGCAGTAAGTAAGTGAAACTGGCTGCTTCGGAGCATGTGTTCGAGAGAGGTGTCCCAAACTAAAGTTGAACTCCCTAACAAATGAACCCACAAATCCACACTACCCTTCACTAATGAATAGGAGATTTGTAGGACATGCCCCCTCACATTTAATGCCAACATGAAGAGGATCATTGTGGGAGCCTCTACTGTCAAGAGTAAGTGTTTCTTAAAAAAAAAAAAATATATGCTTATGATTTAAATTGCTGCAAATATTGGGCCCTATTCTATTAGCTGCTCACAAATGTATTCAATTGACTCCAGATTGCAAATTCTGACAGCAAGGCTGAACTCAAAAAACCCTGCCTTTTTAAATCTGATTTTAGGGGGCATGATGATATGATCTGACAATATTTAAGCAAGCCTGTAATTTACTTCTTAAACACCCTCATCACTTCTCAGACACAGCCAGGGCTTTCTTGTGCATCATCTTTAGAAGAGGCTTCCTTCTGGTAGGACAGCCATACAGACCAATTTGATGCAGTGTGCGGCGTATGGTCAGAGCGCTGACAGGCTGGCCCACCACCTCGTCAACCTCTCCAGCAATGCTGGCAGCACTCATACGTCTATTTCCCAAAGACAACCTCTGGATATGACACTGAGCATGTGCACTCAACTTCATTGGTCGACCATGACGAGGCCTGTTCTAAATGAAACCTGTCCTGTGAAACCAGTGTATGGTCTTGCCCACCATGCTGAAGCTCAGTTTCATGGTATTGGCAATCTTCTTGTAGCCTAGGCCATCTTTATGTAGAGCAACAATTATTTTTTTAGATCCTCAGAAAGTTCTTTGCCATGAGGTGCCATATTGAACTTCCAGTGACCAGTATGAGAGAGTGTGAGAGTGATAACACCAAATTTAACACACCTTATCCCCATTCACACCTGAGACCTTCTAACACTAACGAGTCACATGACACCGGCGAGGGAAAATAGCTAATTGAGCCCAATTCCCCTTAGGGGTGTACTCACTTTTGTTGCCAATGATTTAGACAATAATGGCTGTGTGTTGAGTTATTTTGGAGGGGACAGCAAATTTACACTGTTATACAGGCTGTACACTTACTACTTTACATTGTACATTGTAGCAGAGTGTCATTTATTTATCAAAACAGAACACACAGAGGTAAGTGTAAGTACCAAATATAAAATTATATACTATATCCTGGGTATATTAATATTATCCCTTGCAACAAATAATTGCATACTCCATTGGATCAGATATCAAAAAATAATGGCAATAGTATCTCAAATTAACAAATCAAAACAAATGAATAAATCACTCAGATGTAGCCCATAATGTTTAACCAGATATGACCTATAACAGGTTATAATTCATATAGTTGTAATTGTACATAGCCATCAATGTATCTATAAAAAAGTACAAACTATACCTCTATGTGCTCATAAGAAACCAAGATAAGTCTGCCAAACTTCTCCTCCACTCCCGATGCTTCCTTCCTCTCACCCCATGCTGCCAGACTCGGCGTCCTACGTCACTCATCAGTGACTCCTTAGAACCACCGTGTAGGTACTAGAAAACAGACGCAGACGCATCCTAAAAATTCTGCGCATGCGCAATACTACTCCCGATGCGCGCCTCGTGGAATAATCGCTTTTTCCAGGGGCTGATGTGAACAGGTGTCTGAACCCTTTAAATAGTGTTAAGCGCCTGACATAAAGTTATCACTCAAGCAGAATCAATTAGATTAATCAATATTAGTACCACAATACCATAATGTTGATATTTCAAAAGGGAATAGAGAGAACAATAAAACATGGTAGATTTGAGGTGCTCTTTAAATAAACCAAGTCTCTACGCATAATAGAGTTAGAACAAGAGGGCATGTACAGTAAAAGTATGGTGGTTTAGAAAAGAAGGCTGAATAGAGATAAATAAAATTGTGATGTCTTAAATGAATGTTTAAGTGCACACTAATGTCTACAACCCTTATTGAGTATAGAAAAGTCTAGCTTTTGTAAAAAAATAATTATTTTTAAATTGCAAAGACTTAGAGAAATATCCAGATGGTGAGAACTTATTTAAAAAATTGATATTGAAAACTTTGACTAAGTGGATAATCACAAAGAGGGGCAGAAGATCCTATAAGAATCTACCACTTCATCAAATATTTGTGGATAAAGGTGGATTTAATTACTCTATCTCTAAAGACCCATTAAATATAATAGGTTCATCACACACTGATAGAGGCATTGTTTTATATAATGACTTGTTTTTACAAGTGGATTTACCTTAAAAAGTAAAGGCTAATAAACTGCAGAGTGCACTAATTGTGCCCAGGTGAGAGGGGTGTGGCTTGACTGTTAAACTTGTATAAAAGGTTTGTGAGCTGGTTTGGGGCCTGTTTACAAGTGGATTTACCTTACAAGTAAAGGCTGATAAATTGCAGAGTGCACTAATTGTGCCCAGGCGAGAAGGCAGAAGTTAATAGAAACCGGAGAAGGGGAACTTGTGAGCTTGCGAACATTTTCAGTATCAAGTGCAATTCTAGTAAAAGCCTAGGAGTTTAAATAAAAGGAGGGCCTTCAAAGAAAAGGGAGGGCAGATTTATAGTGCAAAGGAGGAAAACTTTATATAAATATATTATATTATATTCTTTATTTTTCCCACTGAAATTTCGTAGACAATAATAATAATTATGAGTCAGTCCAGTGGCAACCTTATTCAGTGTACATCCTGTCAAATGTATGCACTACTGGAACATATGATCCAGGGTCCATACCTCTGTGACAGGTGTGAGCATGTTGCCTCTTTGGAAGCTCAAATTGAAGATCTGGAGAGGAGAATTGCAGCACTTAGTGATATTGCTCCACTGGAAAGGGAATTGGTGCTCACGGAGCACAGTTTAGCTGGGCCTAGTATGGAGGGAGGAGCTGGGGCTAGGGAGGATGGCCAGGGAGGTAGCTGGGTTACAGTTACAAGGGGAAGCAGGGGGAACAGGAGGAGGCAGGCCAGTTCTGAGTTGTCAAACACCAACAGATTTGCCAGATTGAGTGAAACTGTTGGCGATGTCCATTCAGGAATGGCAATGCCAGATAGAGCTGTTCCCTCTAACAGCCGGGCGAACAGCTCTACTGGAGAAGAGGGAGGGCAGAATAGGCAGTGCAACAGACAGGTTTTGGTGGTAGGGGACTCTATTATTAGGAAGGTAGACAGGGTAATTTGTCACCCAGATCCCAGCAATCGAACAGTTTGCTGTCTCCCGGGTGCTCGGGTTCGGCATGTTGTGGATCGGGTGGATAAATTATTGGGAGGGGCTGGTAATGAACCGGCGGTCTTGGTACACATTGGTACCAATGACAAAGTTAGTGGAAGATGGAGCGTCCTAAAGAATGATTTTAGAGAATTAGGGAATAAGCTTAAAGCAAGGACCTCCAAGGTAGTATTTTCTGAGATACTACCAGTGCCACGTGCTAGCCCAGGGAGGCAGAAGGAGCTTAGGGAGGTTAATGTGTGGCTAAAAAAGTGGTGCAGTGCAGAGGGTTTTGGGTTTTTAGAGCACTGGGCTGACTTCTCACTTGGGTACAATCTCTATAGCAGGGATGGATTGCACCTTAATGATGAGGGCGCTTTTGTGCTAGGGAATAGGATGGTAGAACGGCTGGGGGAGTTTTTAAACTTGTAGGTGGGGGGGAGGGACTATATAGAAGTATTGGGGTAAATAGGGTAGAGAGGGAAAGGGATGAATTATTTACCCATGGGGGAGGAAAAGGGGGGAGGGTTACAATAGAAAGTAGGGAGATATTAATAGGGGCCTCAAATACAGTGGCAGGCACTTCACATCAGCAGAGCCATAGCAACATAAAGTGTATGATTGCAAACGCAAGAAGTTTGCCTGGGAAAATGGATGAGCTAGAAATATTAGCAGTGCAAGAAAAATGGGGCTTAATAGGCATTACGGAAACATGGTGGGATGAATCTCATGACTGGACTGTTAATCTGGATGGTTATAACCTATTTAGGAAAGATAGGGGCAATGGTAAAAGAGGAGGAGGGATCTGTCTTTATGTTAAGCCTGAATTTAAGCCTATAGTTAGAGAAGATATTTATGCTGGCACTAACGGCATCATTGAATCCTTGTGGGTTGAGCTAAATAGTGGAGGAGCTAATTCTAAATGCATATTGGTGGGAGTATGCTATAAACCCCCAAATATAGCTGAAAGTGAGGAAATACAGTTATTGTTACAGATTGGAAATGCAGCTAAGCATGGGCAAGTTCTAATAATGGGAAACTTTAATTACCCTGATATAAACTGGATAAACGAGACCAGCAGCTCAGCTAAGGGGAGCAGGTTCTTGAGTACACTCAGGGATCATTATCTAGCCCAGGTAATACAAGAACCTACTAGAAATGGGGCCATCTTGGATTTAGTCATCACAAGTAATATTGATATAATATCAAATGTAAAAATAGGGGAACCCTTGGGGAACAGTGATCACAACACAGTCTCATTTGAGATTGAATACAAAAAACAGAGTTGTAAGGGGCCAACAAAAACTCTAAATTTAAAAAGGGCTAACTTTAATGGGCTACGGGCAGCAATACAACATATAGACTGGGACAAAGAACTTACAGGGAAGAATACTGAAAATAAATGGACAACATTCAAATCCTTACTAAATAAACATACTCATCAGCATGTACCATGTGGAAATAAAATAAATAGGAGTAAATCACATCCCATGTGGCTTAACAATGACTTAAAGATCATGATGAGGAAAAAGAAGTATGCATTTAAATTATACAAGAAGGAGGGAACAGAGGCATCTTTATGTGACTATAAGGAAATCAACAAGGCTTGCAAAAGGGCTATTAGACTGGCTAAAATAGAAAATGAGAAGTCAGTTGCAATGGAAAGTAAGACTAACCCTAAAATATTTTATAAATATATTAATGGGAAGAAGGCCAGGAAGGAATCGATAGGACCATTACAATGTGACACAGGCCATCTGATAATTAGTGACCAGGAAAAGGCAGATGAGCTAAATAGGTTCTTTTCTTCGGTTTACACAAGGGAGGTACCAGTGGTTGGGACACTGCAACATAATGGGGCTACACTACCTTCACTAAATAATTGGTTAACGCAGGAAGAAATACAAAAGAGGTTGGAGAAAATAAATGTTAATAAAGCCCCAGGTCCTGATGGAATACATCCAAGGGTACTGAGGGAGCTGGGTTCTGTAATAGCCAAACCATTATATCTAATCTTTAAAGACTCGCTCACTACAGGGTCTCTACCAGATGACTGGAGAAAAGCAGAGGTGATACCTATATTTAAGAAGGGATCTAGAGCAAATCCGGGGAATTATAGACCAGTGAGCCTCACTTCTGTAGTTGGGAAGCTTTTAGAAGGGTTAATAAGGGACAGAATACAAGAATATGTCTATTTGAACAGGATCATAGGTAGCAGTCAACATGGATTTATGAAGGAAAGGTCGTGTCAGACCAATCTAATTAGTTTTTATGAGGAGGTTAGTAGGAACTTGGATCAGGGCAACTCAGTGGATGTAGTCTTTTTAGATTTTTCAAAGGCATTTGATACAGTGCCACATGGAAGACTAGTGAGCAAACTAAGGGATACAGGAATTGCAGTAAATATCTGCTCATGGATAGAGAGCTGGCTAAAAGACAGGAAGCAAAGGGTTGTTGTAAATGGAACATACTCCGATTGGTCTAATGTGATAAGTGGGGTTCCTCAGGGCTCAGTATTGGGTCCTCTCCTTTTTAACATATTTATTAATGACATTGAAGTAGGACTCGAATGTAGTGTCTCCATTTTTGCTGATGACACTAAGTTGTGCAAGGTAATAAAATCAGATAATGATGTACTTTCCCTACAAAAGGATTTGCATAAATTAGAGAAATGGGCGGCTAAATGGCAGATGAGATTTAATACAAATAAATGTAAGGTTATGCATTTGGGAAGGAAAAATAGCCAAGCAATCTATAATCTTAATGGAGCAAATCTAGGGGTATCAGATATTGAAAGGGATTTGGGAGTACTAGTGGACAACCACCTAGGTAACAGCGCTCAAAGCCAAGCAGCGGCTGCAAAGGCAAATAAAATATTAGCATGTATTAGGAAGGGTATAGAAGCCAGGGAAGAAGATATAATTCTGCCACTATACAAATCTCTAGTACGCCCTCATTTGGAATATGGAGTACAATTTTGGGCACCACCTCACAAAAAAGACATCTTAGAGCTGGAAAAAGTACAGAGAAGGGCTACAAAACTAATAAGGGGAATGGAGGGGCTAAGTTATGAAGAAAGACTAGCAAAATTAAACTTATTTTCGCTAGAAAAAAGGCGTCTAAGAGGAGATATGATTACGTTATTTAAATACATCCAGGGTCCATATAAGGCTTTGTCAAGTGAGCTTTTTGTAGCAAGAGATTTTCAACTGACAAGAGGACATCCGTTGAGGTTAGAGGAAAAAAGATTTCACCTTAAACAAAGAAAAGGGTTCTTCACAGTTAGGGTGGTTAAACTGTGGAATTCTCTACCAAAGGAGGTGGTGACAGCGAATTCGATAGACAACTTCAAAAAGGGGTTAGATATATTTCTGAATAAAGAGGGCATTCAAGGCTATCCTAGATAACTAGCGAAGGAATATTGATCCAGGGAGAAATTTGATCGCCAGTTTCTGGGGTCAGGAAGGAATTTTGCTTTTTTTTCCCCCTTATGAGACAATTGGCAAAGTTTCAATGGGGTTTTTTTTATGTTTGCCTTCCTCTGGATCAATTAACAATAATTAACAATTAACAATAATAATAAATAGTCCAAATTAAAAAGATCAATAGAGATCTAAAAAGGTTGAACTTGATGGACTAACTCTTTATTCATTCTCCAATACTATACTATTAATAATTATTTAATCAATAATTTAATTAATAACTAATCCGCATATTGCAGATCAGAGGAGATCTTAACAGGTTGAACTTGATGGACTGAAAGTCTTTTTTCAACCTTAATTACTATGTAACTATGTAACTATGTAACTATGTAACTATGTAACTATGACTGTATAGTTGATATTTTCATTAAGCCCAGTTGGAATTTAATAGGAATATCCATCGGCTCTCGGCACGTACCAATGCGCTTTCCAAGTTCCCTCCTCGAATTCCAAGGGAAACTTGTATCATCCAGTATTTTAGTTCCAAATGATTAGCATTATGGAACTTAAGAAGGTGCCGGGCTACTGATGTGAGTTTGCAGCCCTTTTCCAAATCTCTTTTGCTGTTTTTAATGTTGCGTACATGTTCTCCAAAACGCTTCCTAATCTCACGGCTTGTCATTCCAACTTATTTTTTGTCCGTGCAGGGACATTCCAAGACATAAATAACTCCTTTGCTACTGCAATTAAACAACTTTTTAATGGAAAGACAATTACCCATGTGATCCAGTACTTGGGTCTTGTTCGTAATATGGGAACAATACTTGCAATGCCCACAGCTATGGCTTCCCATTGTCACCTTTTTTTAAAGTTTCGGTGTCTCTTTAATAAAGTGACTTGATGTGAATTTATCTTTTAAAGAAGGTGATCTTTTCCAACTTGCTTGTATTCCTTTACCTAACCATCTGTTTAGGTCATCATCAGTTAACAGTACATTTAGATGTTTATTAAGAATCTGCAGAATTTCTTTCCACTGATTATTAAAAGTGCTGATGAATCTAATCTGCTCATCCTTGATATCTCTTTTCTTAGGATTAAGTAATACCTCTCTTTTGAGGTACAGAGCTTTGTGAAATGCTTTCTTAGTTGCTCTGTTACTGTAGCCTCGCAATTTGAGTCTATCCCTAAATTCTTTAGCTCTGATTTTAAAGGTATTAATGTCAGAGCAATTGCGTCTCAATCTCAAAAAATCTCCTAAAGGTATTGCTTTTTTTGTGGATGGGAGATGTTTACTTTTGAAATGTAAGATGCTATTGGTAGCTGTTTTATTCCTAGAGAGGTCTGTACCAATTTCTCAATTTGATCCTCTATACATCAGCACATCCAAAAAATCTACTTTATCATGATCAAATGATTTTAATCTAACAAGTAAATAGTAGAAGGGCGGTGGCTCAGGTATAAATGATAACAGGGTGCTCCTAAGGATAATGGGGATAAGTAGTTCCAAAAGAGAGAAAAAGATCCTTTTTTAGGGCACTCCTGGGAAATCCAATTCTCAGAAAAAGAGATTGAACTAAATGTAAAACTTAACTTTTAATAGTAATAATAAAATCCACTAAAATACATAAACGTAGGTAGCAGAGAGTTAAAGTATATAGAGTTTACTGGAAAAAATGCCACTATAGTGGAAAATGCCACTATAAGGTAGACCATATAAAGTGCAATGTGCTGGTATAGTCACTGATAAAGTGGCTAGTATATAAAAAGGTGCTATATAGTGCTAATAGTGATAAGGTGCCAAGTGCTATGACACAAATAAGAAATATATGAAAGTGAACCAAGTATATCAGTAATATATGGTTACCTATAAGGTGCAATATAAATAAATATTAGCAGCTGATTGCTGATCAGAAACCAGTATACAATATGATAAATGTGGCAAGGGGTAAAGGCTAGGGGTAAAGGATATTGAGAAATAAATGCCCCCAGAGTACTAATATCCTGTTAGGTAATGTTCTCAATATCTATGAATCTGAAATACCCAAATACCCCAATAACAGCGTTGCCTTCAGGATATACCCATAACCAGTAACTAATGCCTTCCAAATCCACTAAACATTGGCTAAAATAGCCTAACTAATGCAGCTGTGAAGGGGCTTTATTCTATGGGCCTGAAACTGAAAACGCTGACTCTGTGCTAGTCACGCCGTGGTCTAGACGCAAGGTAATGACGTCATAGACTCGCGACGGCGTTCCTACGTGCACCCGACGCACGTTTCTGGAATTTCATCAGGGGTTACGCCTGCCTTTCCTATAGGCCTTTTTAAAGGCAGGCGTTGTCATGGCAATGCAAAAAAACGGGATTTAAAAACAAAACAGTGAACGGATATCACTGTCTCTTTTTCTGAGAATTGGATTTCCCAGGAGTGCCCTAAAAAAGGATCTTTTTCTCTCTTTTGGAACTACTTATCCCCATTATCCTTAGGAGCACCCTGTTATCATCCATTTGAATTTGGTACTTATCATTTATACCTGAGCCACCGCCCTTCTACTATTTACTTGTTAGTTTATGAACATAGTTCTATCTTGGTGTTAAGCCCGGTATATTATCCAGGATTCCTATATTGTAACAATGACGGGGTTCCTATCACAAAATTGGAACCCAGAATCATGGGAAAAAGATGTTAAACTAGTATTTACTAGTGACATGAACAAGATAAGACCAAATGAATCCAACCTCAGAAATCAGTTCTCTGATCTCAATACATTGTATAAAAAACAACATCAAATTAGATGGGAAATAGCAAGCTTAGAAAATTATCTAAGGAATAAATTAGTCCCTAGAGGACTCAGAATCAATCTCTTTCCAACCATTCAAAATCTATCTGAGGACTTTGTAAATAAATGGCATCAAATATTAATAAAATGCTCTAATGAACTAATGAGCATGATCCTAGAGTGGGAACAACACCAACTAACAGAGATACAGAAAGTGTTAAAAACAAAAGTAGAAAAAATAAAGGAATTCTCTGAGAACCCAATATTTACAGAGTCTGAAATGAAATTACAGAAAGATATAGAAACCTTTCAAAAAACTTTAATGGAAAGAAAACAAAAGAAATTCCAAAGAGATCTTAATGATTTTCAAACTGGTAACATCTTTAGAAGACCTAAAAAATACAGAGAACCTAGACAAAGAAATGATGATTCATATACATCAGAATCAGAGTGGTCAGACATAGATACTAGACCCAAAGAAACATCAACAATGGAGACTAGGTCCAATATGAATTTTTTAGATGGAAAGCAAAGACTAGGAGGGGTAAGAAAGGCCCCAAGCATATTCAAACCACACAAGAGAAGCAAAAAGAACTAAATTCTCTACAGGTGTTTAACCTTTCACATTTTCAACTTTCAGTCCATCATATATCTGTATTACAAAAAGGATTAAACTTCTCTCCCTCAAATGATTTTAACTTATTTGAGTGGATTAAAGATGTACATTTATTTGCCAGGAAGCTTGCTTTGAAAAAACATTTCTCAAGAAAGGGTACTAATACGTACCTAAATAGTGAGGACCAGAAAACTTTGAAAACATTAGATTGTCTATTAGCTGAAAATGAAGAATTAGAGCTTAAAGGACCCTTTTCCCAACTCAAAAACAAGAGTAAATTTACTCCGCCACTGCACATTAGCCCTAACATTGAACTTTTTGTTAAAAACATGGAAAAGGATCTTGAACAATTAGCTCTATCTAAGACTAGATCTTCAAATCTTACTAAACAAGAAACACAAGCCCTACAAGAATTAAAAGGAAATAAAGATATCATTATAAAAAATGCTGACAAAGGGGGCAATGTTGTTATCTTAGATAAAAAAGATTACATTGAAGAATGTCTTAGACTGCTTAATGATATGAATTGCTACAGTAAATTAAGCTGTGACCCCACAGAAAGATTCATAGAAGTACTATCAGAGATACTACACAAAGGCCTAGTCAATAAAACCATCAGTAAACAAGAATTTGAATTTATGCTCAAAAAAAATCCTAAGGTAGCAACCTTTTACACCATACCTAAAATTCACAAAAATCCCCAGAAACCCCCTGGAAGACCGATAGTATCAGGGATTGGTAACTTAACGGAAAATTCCAGTAAATATTTGGATCAAATTCTAAGAGAATTTGTATTTAGCCTTTCATCTTATGTTAAAGACTCTAAGGAGGTATTAACTAAATTAGATGGCATACAATCTAAGGAACACACCATCTTGGTGTCACTAGATGTGGAAGCCCTTTACACTAGCATACACCATGATAAAGGTATAAATGCAGTTAGATACTTCCTTAACAAACAAGGCAAGCAATATGATACTCATAACAAATTCCTCTTAACACTATTAGAATTTTTTTCTAAATCATAATTATTTCATCTTTATGGATAAATTCTATAAACAAATTCGGGGAACAGCGATGGGCACAGCTTGTGCCCCTACCTACGCTAACCTGTTTTTAGGCTGGTGGGAGGAGCAGATGGTCTTTTGTGAAGAAATGGAGAAATACACCTCACATATAGATCTCTGGGTCCGCTTTATCGATGATATTTTAATACTTTGGAATGGCTCAACCTCCCAGTTAAAGGACTTTATTAAGACTCTGAATATTAATAATTTAGGTCTTTTTTAACATCTGAATCCAGTTATGAGTCTATCACATTCTTAGACTTACTAATATATAAAACACAAGATGGCATTGTGGGTACCAAGACCTACAGGAAACCTACGGCTACAAATAGCTTACTCCATGCCAAAAGTAGTCACCCAAAAGCATTAATTGAAGGCATACCAATTGGCCAATATTTAAGAATGAAAATAAATTGTTCCAATGACTTAGATTTTGAGAGGGAATCTCAAGATTTACAATCCCGCTTTTTGGAAAGAGGCTATTCAAAAAACACCTTAAAAAAGGCCTACCAAAGAGCCAAAAACACTAAGAGGGAAGATCTTCTAAAAGATAGAACAAGAGAATCAGAAAATACTATTGGGTGCATTGGCACGTTCAATAGTAAATGGCATGAGGTTAAAAAAATCTTTAATAAGCATTGGGGTATTTTATTGGACGACAAAGACCTTAAACCATTTTTACCCACCAACGCAGCCATTACTAGTAGAAGATCTAGAAATTTAAGAGATTATCTATCTAGAAGTCATTTGGACACAGACAAAAGCCAATCATGGTTACATAAAACAAAAGGCTGCTTTAAATGTCATTCATGCAAAGCATGCCAATATGTAAAACCAATCAAAACCTTCTCTTCAGAAAAACATACTTAAAAAATTAATCATCTTATAACATGCAAAACAGAGGGTGTTATATATTTAATTTCATGTGTATGTGGAGCCAGATACGTAGGCAAAACCTGTAGGGAACTCAGAAGACGGATTCTTGAGCACATTTATAGTGTCAAGAAAGAATTTGATACCCCTATAGCCATGCATGTTAATAACAAACATAAAGGTGACACTAAAGTCCTTACATTTACTGCTATAGATCATGTTGAGAAAACCATTAGGAGAGGAGATATAGACACAGAGTTATTAAAGAAAGAAGCCAAGTGGATTTATCTACTAGGCACTAAAAAACCTAATGGCCTTAATGAAGGCTTCACCTTTACTCCCTATATCTGATCTATTTCTTTAGATCATGTCATTCCGTACTTTCCAGTAGCATTCTTACAAGGAGGCCTTTTATTTAGGCCCATTATCAGGCAAGCTCACCATGATGAGACCACCATCTGTACTCTAAATATAGCTCATTATTGAGGACTCAGCCTATATTTTTTATGTTGATAATAGATAAGCCCCATATATTGATATTATTCAATATATGCCGTTACCTAGATATGTATAGTCAACATATAATTTATATTTATAATATATGCCTATAATTAATATTCAACATATCTCTCAATGTAGACATCCATTAGGTCTACCACATATGGGCTCTCTATTAACTAAGTACACTTATAGGTGTAATATATAGCACAGTTATATTCACCTACATCATATATATTTGAGATCAATAATTTACTTCTCTGATCAGTACCATCATGGTACTATTCAGCTTTATACATTCTTTGGAGTTCATTTCCATCTTTTAAGAGATGATCTATTAGTTTTTAATGGTGCACAGTGATATCCGTTCACTGTTTTGTTTTTAAATCCCGTTTTTTTGCATTGCCATGACAACACCTGCCTTTAAAAAGGCCTATAGGAAAGGCAGGCGTAACCCCTGATGAAATTCCAGAAACGTGCGTCGGGTGCACGTAGGAACGCCGTCGCGAGTCTATGACGTCATTACCTTGCATCTAGACCACGGCGTGACTAGCACAGAGTCAGCGTTTTCAGTTTCAGGCCCATAGCATAAAGCCCCTTCACAGCTGCATTAGTTAGGCTATTTTTAGCCAATGTTTAGTGGATTTGGAAGGCATTAGTTACTGGTTATGGGTATATCCTGAAGGCAACGCTGTTATTGGGGTATTTGGGTATTTCAGATTCATAGATATTGAGAACATTACCTAACAGGATATTAGTACTCTGGGGGCATTTATTTCTCAATATCCTTTACCCCTAGCCTTTACCCCTTGCCACATTTATCATATTGTTTACTGGTTTTTGATCAGCAATCAGCTGCTAATATTTATTTATATTGCACCTTATAGGTAACCATATATTACTGATATACTTGGTTCACTTTCATATATTTCTTATTTGTGTCATAGCACTTGGCACCTTATCACTATTAGCACTATATAGCACCTTTTTATATACTAGCCACTTTATCAGTGACTATACCAGCACATTGCACTTTATATGGTCTACCTTATAGTGGCATTTTCCACTATAGTGGCATTTTTTCCAGTAAACTCTATATACTTTAACTCTCTGCTACCTATGTTTATGTATTTTAGTGGATTTTATTATTACTATTAAAAGTTAAGTTTTACATTTAGTTCAATCTCTTTTTCTGAGAATTGGATTTCCCAGGAGTGCCCTAAAAAAGGATCTTTTTCTCTCTTTTGGAACTGATTTTAATCTAAGACTAAATTATCAGATTGAATTCAGTATTGTCATGTATTCTTGGAATAGATCTATTGGTCTATCCCACAATATAAAGAAGTCATCTATGTAGCGTAACCAACCATATCAGTACATGTTGAGTGTACTTTAATAACTCTCCGGCTAGGGCAATCTCTCGCTCCCACCACCCATGTAGAGATTGGCATATGTGGGGGCGCAGGCTGTACCAATTGCTGTACCTCTCTCTTGTAAGAAAAAATTGTCATTGAAGACAAAATAATTATGTGTGAGTATGAAATGCAAAAAAATCCAATATAAATTGTTTTTTCTCCTGGCTGTGTCTGATACATTTACAAAAAGTATCCAATTGCCTTCTCCCCCAATGGATGTTGAATTGAAGTGTATAAGGACTCAACATCACATGTAACCAGATTGGTAGTATCTGACAAGTTGATGCCATCTAATTTGTTCAACAAATCCATTGTGTCCCTAAGATACAAGGGTAAATCAATGACAAATGAGCGTAAACAAGCATCAATGTATTTACTAGCTTTTTCACAGATATTTCCATTCCCTGATATTATTGGCCATCCAGGAGGCTTAGTATCATTCTTATAAATTTTTGGTAATAAGTATAGTGTAGCAGTTCTTGGTTTGAATACTTCCAAAAAATACCATTTCCTTTTTGGTAATGACTCCTTCATTGCTAGCTCTTTTAAAGATCTTCATATAACTTGCCACAAATTCTGTGGTAGGATCACCTAATAGATGTCTGTAGCAATTTTTATCAGTCAATTGTCTCATTGATTCTGATATATAATCTTCTTTGTGCCACAGGACAATATTACCACCTTTGTCAGATGCTTTAACAATTACATCTTTCCAGGATTTGATTTCCTTCAGACATTTGAGTTCCGACGTCAAGTTAGAGCCATACATTTTGGATAACTTTTTCAAATCCTCAACAACCAATCTAGTGAAAATATCCGTCTGTGGACAAATCGTAAATGGTGGTACAAATCTTGATTGAACATGTAATTTCTTCGTCCATATTGTATCAAAATTTTTGTTGTCGTTTTCAATATTATCCGCATATAGGTCACAGAAATCTTCAAATGCTTGTTGCTCTATTATTACAGGGTTTGTCTCTTCTTGTTCACATTTTTTTTCAGAAGTAATTTTCTAGTAAATAGATTAACATCTTTTGTCACTTCAAATACATCAAAAGAAATAGTGGGGGGAAAGGATAATCCTTTCTGTAATACTCTTATTTGTAAATCAGTTAATTTCCTTGTAGACAAATTAATCCCTTGTAAGGTATCTTTCACAGATTCAATCTCTTTATCCAAGATCTTCTTTGCAGGACACCTTGATATCTGTAGCCCCAAACCTCTCTGTCTCTCAAATTCATCTCCATATTCGTAATCTAAATATATGCTCTTTCTTGTACTACTTGGTGTCGATTTCTACTTTCTCTCAGATAATAAGGAATGTGTCCTCTTTTTGGGCCAAAGTCTAAAAAAGACTTGTGAGCATCTCCTCTTTGCATAGTATCTTGAGTCTGGCCATCATTATCCTCCAATGCTGATGATTCGTATTCTGAAGATGATTGCATGTAGGTCCTGGGGGCTCTTGATCTGTCACATTGTTTCCTATATCTAAAGTCTTTCTGATCACAGTTGAATATTTTCCCTTTTTCAAAATCCTTAGTGTCTCGATTCATCTTGTATCTCTTGTTAGTTACAATTTATTTTTCTTTCCTCTCTAATTCCTTGTTAATAGCAATATAAGCATTCTGAAATTAAACAAGAGTATCACATTTTTTTAAATCTTTGTTCAACTCTTCAATTTCATGATCTAAATCTTTAATAATATCATTTTCGTAATCAGATAGAATGGCTAGCAATGTTTCGGAGCAGGATATGCATATGAAGGGAACACTCTCACCCGCAATCCCCTAGGAATAATGTGTTTAGCCAAACATTTGTCAAAAGTACTCTTATTCCAAAAATATCTCAGATGCTTATATGATAGAAGGGATAATTGTTTAAGTCCACCTTGCCAGTCCATGCTATCTTGGGGTGGTGTAACATTTAAGTTAGAAAATGCTCTCTCAACTTCATCAACCATTTTAGTTTGTCTTGCTAAAAAATCTTGATGTAAATCAAACTCCGCCATAATACAGGCCAGAGAAAGTATCTATAAACAATAATGAAATGCTATCATAAATAGCCAGTTAATATAGATATAAGCAAAAAAAAAGGGGAAATTATTGTTTATTGTAAAATGTTATTCTAATTAGATAGAAACGTTATAGTTGCTAAATAAATATATAAAAGAGAAAAGAGAAAGGACAGGCAACTCAAAAATAAAGGTTCATATACCATGTTAGAAGAGAGAGATAGGGTCTGTAAATAAATAATAATGTCAAGATTAGGGACTCTCCTTGAAGTAAATTTCAAGAGGAAAAAGGACACAATTAGTCACTTCCCTTGCTCCATTCTCTCACTACCTACTGCCTACAATTGTAGATAACAGAATCCATTTACATTTTATACTTACTTATTACATATTCTTTTATCTAATTTAATTAAAAGTTATTTTTTAATATTTTGCTTACCAACTATAATGTCATCTTTTTTGGGCATAGGTCAGTGATGATTTCGATGACATTGACCATGGATGTGATTATGTATACATATCTAGGTCATACTATGATCTGACCTTTAACCTTTGTCCTTTTTGTCTCGTGTCCTTTTTCCTCTTGAAATTTACTTCAAGGAGTCCCTAATCTTGACATTATTATTATTTCTTTACAGACCCTCTCTTTCTTCTCATATGGTATATAACCCTGCCTGTCCTTTCTCTTTTTTATTTTATATATTTATTTAGCAACTATAGAGTTTCTATCTATTTAGAATAACATTTTACTATAAACAATAATTTCCCCTTTTTTTGCTTATATATATACAGGGAGTGCAGAATTATTAGGCAAGTTGTATTTTTGAGGATTAATTTTATTTTTGAACAACAACCATGTTCTCAATGAACCCAAAAAACTAATTAATATCAAAGCTGAATATTTTTGGAAGTAGTTTTTAGTTTGTTTTTAGTTTTAGCTATTTTAGGGGGATATCTGTGTGTGCAGGTGACTATTACTGTGCATAATTATTAGGCAACTTAACAAAAAACAAATATATACCCATTTCAATTATTTATTTTTACCAGTGAAACCAATATAACATCTCAACATTCACAAATATACATTTCTGACATTCAAAAACAAAACAAAAACAAATCAGTGACCAATATAGCCACCTTTCTTTGCAAGGACACTCAAAAGCCTGCCATCCATGGATTCTGTCAGTGTTTTGATCTGTTCACCATCAACATTGCGTGCAGCAGCAACCACAGCCTCCCAGACACTGTTCAGAGAGGTGTACTGTTTTCCCTCCTTGTAAATCTCACATTTGATGATGGACCACAGGTTCTCAATTGGGTTCAGATCAGGTGAACAAGGAGGCCATGTCATTAGATTTTCTTCTTTTATACCCTTTCTTGCCAGCCACGCTGTGGAGTACTTGGACGCGTGTGATGGAGCATTGTCCTGCATGAAAATCATGTTTTTCTTGAAGGATGCAGACTTCTTCCTGTACCACTGCTTGAAGAAGGTGTCTTCCAGGAACTGGCAGTAAGACTGGGAGTTGAGCTTGACTCCATCCTCAACCCGAAAAGGCTCCACAAGCTCATCTTTGATGATACCAGCCCAAACCAGTACTCCACCTCCACCTTGCTGGCGTCTGAGTCGGACTGGAGCTCTCTGCCCTTTACCAATCCAGCCACGGGCCCATCCATCTGGCCCGTCAAGACTCACTCTCATTTCATCAGTCCATAAAACCTTAGTAAAATCAGTCTTGAGATATTTCTTGGCCCAGTCTTGACGTTTCAGCTTGTGTGTCTTGTTCAGTGGTGGTCGTCTTTCAGCCTTTCTTACCTTGGCCATGTCTCTGAGTATTGCACACCTTGTGCTTTTGGGCACTCCAGTGATGTTGCAGCTCTGAAATATGGCCAAACTGGTGGCAAGTAGCATCGTGGCAGCTATTTTGCGCCTTGGTTTTTCCACACGCTTCTTGCGACCCTGTTGACTATTTTGAATGAAACGCTTGATTGTTCGATGATCACGCTTCAGAAGCTTTGCTGCATCCCTCTGCAAGATATCTCACTATTTTTGACTTTTCTGAGCCTGTCAAGTCCTTTTTTTGACCCATTTTGCCAAAGGAAAGGAAGTTGCCTAATAATTATGCACACCTGATATAGGGTGTTGATGTCATTAGACCACACCCCTTCTCATTACAGAGATGCACATCACCTAATATGCTTAATTGGTAGTAGGCTTTCGAGCCTATACAGCTTGGAGTAAGACAACATGCATAAAGAGGATGATGAGGTCAAAATACTCATTTGCCTAATAATTCTGCACTCCCTGTGTATATATATATATATATATATATATATATATATATATGCAAAAAAAAGGGGAAATTATTGTATATATAATATACATACAGGTGGCAGTGGAGGGTTAATAAGAGGAGGGGGGCGTCCGATTGATTGCTGATGTCAACGCTCATTGCTGATTGGCTGGAACGACAATAAGCTTAGCGCGTGCACAGGTTGCGAGGGTTTGTTTTTAAACTAACGAACCCTCAAGAGCATCGAGGTACACTGAGGGTATGAACATCAACCCTGTCCAATTTTCTTTTTATAAAAATGTTATATTGATGTGTTTTTCATGCAAACATTTTTATAATACACTATTATTTCTCCTCTATCAGATGCATTCCTAATCTGTTTAGTATAATTTAAAAAAGTAGATAATTTTAACATATAATCTTCACACCATGAAGAGCACTTACAGTGAGGTAAATGGCCCTTTAAGCATAAAGCTGTCCCTTCTTAAGATAAACATAAGGCTATCCTGAGGCTTAATTACACTTTTATGTAGGTATAATTGGCAGACAAGATGGGTCTTTTTGGTTCTTATTTGCCATCACATCTATGCTTCTATGTTATGTTTGATAACACTGCTATAATCACCAAAGCATTAATCCTGTTTATGCAAGGTATGTATATATATATATATATATATATATATATATATATATATATATATATATAGTTCTACTTCTCAAGGTAAAGCAAGAAAAAACAAAGATCAATATAAACTGAAAGAAATGCTAGGTCATCTCATTTATTGCAGAAATAATGCAAAACAAAGTGATTCACAGAAAAGTCAAACTAAAATGTAAATAATACATTCTGTATATACAACTATTCAAAAGTTGTGGCAGAACAAAATCCACTATAATGCAGTTTTATAATCCAGAAATGTACACTGTCAGCAAGGAACAGATTATTTTTCCATTCCACTGGTATATTTTTTTACTTGTCAGGGTCAAGAAAAGCTTTCGTTAATGTGTATTATGAATGACAGTAAAGGTAAATGATGTATGGATTTCACTAGGTATATATTGTTTAACAAAGTTAAAGAAAATAACATCTGATATAAGTATTACTGATATTATTTACTTTACATATTCAGTTTAATTTGTTTATGTTTCTTCCCAGCTACAGTAATTTAAAAGTTGCAATTTTCATTGTAGGGCTCAAATAATGGGATTTACTTTATTTATTTGTTTAATAACTAATTAACAGTAAAATCTAGTTCTCACTACATATGCCTTCCATCACTAATTAGGTGTTAGAGACACTCTTACAGAAGCATAGGAGTCTTCTCTTGCTAGTAGTTTTTACCTGCTTTCTTCCCTACAGGAGACCAATCATGATACACTTCACCCCCTGCACGCATAATAGACGGTGGAGATAAACAAATCTTCAAGAAGCTACAATAGTACGATTCAAATGTATAGTTTAATACATCTTCTTTAAATTCTACATTTTCCTACAAACACTAATTGTATTCATAGCTATGATTTAATCAAGTGTATTCATACTGCAGAGGTCCTTTAGATATTTAGATATCTGAGTTTGTGAATTGCATGCTAATATTTTGTATATAAGTTATTGATTTAGTGATTTCAATGCCTTCCTACGCATACCATAACCTATTGACTTCTACATATTGTGCTGCTAATAATCTTGTCAAAATGTAGCCTCTCTGCATTCAGTGGAACAGTGGTATTATTTCTTAATAAAAAGCTATTACTGTTCCATCAGTCACAATATATTTGATGCACGAAAAATAATATGCCTGTGAGGTGTTTAATGGTTCATCTTTCATTTTACAAGGTAGGAGGTTGCTCATCTATGAAATATAGTCATTGCTGTTGTACTGAGCCAAAAGCACAGCTGAATATTTGTTTGCTCTGTAAATTTATCATTTGACTTGAGGTCCCACTATTAGCATTGTTTTATGAAGTCTTTGTATGTAATACTTAATATGACAATTGCATCTTAGATAAATGTACAAAGGTTGCTTAAATGAGGTAAACTACAACTATTCACATTCCAATATTTTATAGTCTGAGGCACTAATTCCACTTAAATCTACAAATTCACAAAAGTTGTTGACTATTTTTGTCTGATTGTGTTTCAATTGAATTAGCCTTGTCAGAGAAATTGTTCAAAATCCCAGCTAATAGTGTATTAAATGTATGATAATGCTGCAGAACCATTTGATATTGGTCATGTTAAACACATGGAAATACAGTGGGGGGGAAAACGTATTTGATCCTCTGCTGATTTTGAACATTTGTCCACTGTCAAAGAAATGATCAGCCTATAATTTTAATGGTAGGTGTATTTTAGGTGTATAACAGTGAGAGACAGAATAACAAAAAAAAACCAAGAAAAACGCATGTCAAAAAAGTTATAAATTGATTTGCATATCAATCAGCAAGATTTCTGTCTCCCAGGTGTCTACTATACAGGTAATGAGCCGAGATTAGGAGCAGTCTCTTAAAGGGAGTGCTCCTAATCTCAGCTCGTTACCTGTATAAAAGACACCAGTCCACAAAAGCAATCAATCAAATTCCAAACTCTCCACCATGGCCAAGACCAAAGAGCTGTCCAAGGCTGTCAGGGACAAGATTATAGACCTACACAAGGCTGGAATGGGCTACAAGACAAGCCAAGCAGAATATGACAACAGTTGGTGTGATTATTAGCAAATGGAAGAAACACAAAATAACTGTCAGTCTCCCTCGTCTGATGCTCCATGCAATGATCATGAGTACGGTGAGGAATCAGCCCAGAACTACACAAGAGGATCTTGTTAATGATCTCAAGGCAGCTGAGACCATAGTCACCAAGAAAACAATTGGTAACACACTAAGCCTTGAAAGACTGAAACCCTGCAGCGCCCGCAAGGTCCCGCTGCTCAGGAAAGCACATGTACAGGCCTGTCTGAATGAACATCTGAAAGATTCAGAGGAGACCTGGGTAAAAGTGTTGTGGTCAGATGAGACCAAAATCGAGCTCTTTGGCATCAACTCAAGTTCGCTGTGTTTGAAGGAGGAGAAATGCTGCCTATAACCCCAAGAACACCATCTCCACTGTCAAACATGGAGGTGGAAACATTATGATTTGGGGGTGTTTTTCTGCTAAGGGGGACAACTGCACCGCATCAAAGGGACGATGGACGGGCCCATGTACCGTCAAATCTTGGGTGAGAACCTCCTTCCCTCAGCCAGGGCATTGAAAATGGGTCTTGGATGGGTATTCCAGCATGAAAATGGCCCAAAACACACAGCCAGGGTAACAAAGGAGTGGCTCAAGAAGAAGAGCATTAAGGTCCTGGAGTGGCCTAGCCAGTTTCCAGACCTTAATCCCATAAAAAATCTGTGGAGGGAGTTGAAGGCTTGAGTTGCCAAACATCAGTCTCAAAACCTTAATGACTTGGAGAGGATCTACAAAGAGGAGTGGGACAAAATCATTCCTGAGATGTGTGAAAACCTGGTGTCCAACTACAAGACATGTCTAAACTCAGTACTTGGTGGCAAAACCCTGTTGGCAATCACAAAGTCGAAGGGGTCAAATACTTATTTCCCTCATTGACCTGCAAATCAATTTATAACTTTTTTGACATGCATTTTTCTTGTTTTGTTTTTTTGTTATTCTGTCTCTCACTGTTAAAATACACCTAACATGAAAATTATAGACTGATCAATTATTTGTCAGTGGACAAACGTTCAAAATCAGCAGGGATCAAATACTTTTCCCCCCCACTGTAACTATCAAGTTAAAGAGCTAATTTGCCCCTTATAGTGTCTTATTGGCTTTAATGTTAAAGAAATATAAAACTTGATCATACAATCTCTGCACAGAACTTAAAACTAATGTCCTAGATCAGTAACAAAGCTCTAGAGCAACAACCCAACCCTAGTCCCAAGAGCACACTAACAGGTCAGGAGTTAGGGGACCACTGTGGTTATATATTTAAAATATACTCTTAAAAATTACACTTAAAAATAGATTAAATGTTTTTTAGAACGTAAACAAATAATAACATAACCTCTAGTTGCATTTGGTCTATGTGAGTTTATTTCTGGAAGGCAAAGGGTGTTTAGTTTATATCTTATTGTAAGGGTGCAGAAATCAGTCTGCAGGTAAGTAGTCAGAATCTATTTTAAACAGGGGGAGGAGCAAACTCGGGAGCTTGCAAACATTTGTAGAATAAGTGTGTGGGTTTAAAAAAAGGAGAATTCAAATAAAAGGGGTTACAATGTGTCACAATCTGCTTCTTCAAGGAGGCTTGATATGAACCTAGTTCAAACCTACCCCAGCAGAATCATGTAGTTCCTGTTCTCCGTGGCACAAAATATGGCTTCTGAAGAGGGCAAGGCCCAAAAGGTACAGGCAGAGAATACAGGTTACTAGTGGCAATGGAAAGACCACTCCCAAAGTCAGGATACAACACACAGAAATAGTCTCACACTTTGTATATGTGAAAACTATCTCTCAACCTTTCTTGAATGACCAAAACAACATATTTATACTCTTCAATACCACACCCTTTTGTACATTTGTGTATGTGTGATGTCAGCCCATTTGCTTTGCAACCTTGGGCTATCGAAGCTCTTGAGGTCAATTCACCAGATATCTATAGCTGGCTAGTGAACAAAACTTTATGTTAAACTCAAGTGTTTGCTTAGGACTACTTGAAGTACATACATCTGTCTTGACCTAAAGTCTGTATGTGTGAATGTGCAATGATCTGCAGCTAACTTCTATGCAGAGCATTTTTACCAATTCCACATATGTTCTATATAACATTTTCCCTCTTATCATATATTCTAACTAGGATACATAATAACCATGTACAGGCAACATATAACCACACAACAACACATAATCCCAATGTAACAATGTCATGCTCCCTTGGACATATTCCTAAATTGCTGACAATCTGAGTCCTTAAACAATTAAATCATGACAACTTCTCCCCCTTCCTTTCTAGTATAGCATAGAGGATCATCCTGATAGATAATTCTCTAGCTATACTGCTTGTACTTGTCCTCCTGTCTGGAAAGTCCATCCATGTGATAGCCACAGTGGCCCTCTGGTTACCCTGCCTCCCCCTGTCCAGAGCGAATACTTGCTCCTTCTTAGTGGCCTAGTGACTTTCCCAAGCCCCTGGGGAGACTTATAAGACAACTGCCATGGAGGACCCTTCAAGGTAGTCCAGGGGAAACAGTACATTACAGCTAGTAAGTCCAGCATAAACTTGGGAGAATCCTTACCCAGCAAAGCCCTCTTCTTACAGGCTAGGGAGACCTCCTGTCCTGCTGATTCTTGATCAGTACTCAGGCCCATGGGTAAAATTGAAGAGTACAAGGTTACCTTTGTCAGGCCTGAGCTTTCTCCTGAATAAACTGGGATGCTAGAGTTGTACCATGGGCTATTGACATTCTCTGGTGTCGTCCATGCTGGATTAATGGGCAGTTCTGACACAAGCCATTGTGGTTCAGTAGCCAACCCCTCTCCCCACAAGCCTGGCCAGTGGAACCTCCTGACTCTCTCCTTCTGAGACTTCCTGGTGTGTAGTTATAGGCAGCCCCTGAGAAGCAGCTGCTACTGCCTCTTGTTCAGGCTGAAGAGCAGGGCTACTTTCTTTTTCTGCTTCAGGGTCTGTGGCTGGCTCCTGGACAATGGTCATCCAAGGAACATCCCCATTATTTTCACAGTCAATTCATAGGGCCCACTGCTCATTAGGTTCTTCTCTTACTCTAGGCGCAGGGTAGCTTTTCCCCAGTTCTTTCCCTGGGCCTGGCACTGCTGTGGTTTGGCCCTGTCCCCATGCCTCTAACTGGGTGAGACTCAGCCCCCTAACGATAGGGACCAGTTCTTCCTCTTCCCAGTCAACCCCAGGGATGGCATCCTTGTTATTTTGAGAATCACGGATATCAAAATACTCCCCACAGTCGATACCTTTATTTTCTGACCCAGCCATGGCAATATTTAGCTGGGTCTCTGTAGTACCTGTTAGGTGGTTCTGTTCCATGCCTGACTGGCCTGAGCAATCCCAGCTGTTTGCCAAAGTCCATCCAGGGATGCTTCATCCAGTAAGTCTATATAATCCACCTCCAGCTGTAGCTCCTGCTGGATCAAAGGCCAAAGTAGGTTAGCTGTCTGAGAGCCTGTCTCCAGTCCCAGCATGTGACAGCGTTTGGCAAACAGGCACAGCTGTCTTTTTTCTGTCCCCAAGCCACAGTCCGGATCCCCATGTACTATGTCCCAAAGCGCCTCTTACAGCCTCAATGAAAAATGAGGAGTTATCCCAACAGCTCCTACCCAATAAGCATATTGCTCTTACAGGGCGACCTCCTCACATACTAATTCTTCCAGCCATTCCATTAGCTCGCAACCTGGCCATAGTCCCAGGAACACCATCCTTTTATTTAGAAGGCCCATTCCTCTACAGTCCTTTCCAGTCACCAGTACATTCTATGTTTCTATTGGTGATAAGCATTTCCTCTCCAAGAGAGCTGAGACAGGGCCATTGCTTACCCTTCTCCACTTCTCCTGTACCTCCTGTATGATCTGTATCCGGAGATCCCTCTGCTGATCCTTGGTTAAACCTGCAGGGAATATCTCCATCCATCTTTGGTACCATCTGGACACTTCCTACTCCTCTGCTGCAGACAACTCTTCATAAGCTGCCATCCTTCTGTATTTTCTACAGAGATCCCACCACTGCGAGTCAATGTGACGATCTGCTTCTTCAAGGGGGCTTGATATGAACCTAGTTCAAAAATACCCCAGCAGAATCATGTAGTTCCTGTTCTCTGTGGCACAAAAGATGGCTTCTGAAGAGGGCAAGGCCCAAAAGGTACAGGCAGAGAATACAGTTTACTAGTGGCAATTTAAAGACCACTCCCAAAGTCAGGATACAACACACAGAAATAGTCTCACACCCTGTATATGTGAAAACTATCTCTCAACCTTTATTGAATTATCAAAAAAACATATTTATACTATCCAATACCACACCCTTGTGTATATGTGATGTCAGCTCATCTGGCTTGCAACCTTGGGCTATCAAAGCTCTTGAGATCAAATTCAACAGATATCTATAGCTGGCTAGTGAACAAACCTTTATGTTAAACTCAAGTGTTTGCTTAGGACTACTTGAAGTACATACATCTGTCTTGACCCAAAGTCTGTATGTGTGAGTGTGCAATGATCTGCAGCTAACTTCTATGCAGAGCATTTTTACAATAAAGAGCTAGAGAAAACAAACATAATAAAGTTTTATTTATATTCTTAGGAGACAACATCGTTTAAAAACTCTTTAAAAACCAAGAGAATAGGAAATGATTCCTTAAAAACATGTAATATTGAATCCCTTATTTTTTGGCACTTAGGATAAGTGAGTTATTAATCTTTAAGGGATCAGTTCAGATGATCGTATTTCCTCTTATCTTATCTTAGTAAGTGCTTAGTTTATATTAGGTTTAGCTTCCAGACTTTCAAGCATATATCTCTCCTTATCAATATTAGAGATTTTATATTTACATCCTGGGGTCCTGACACCTTAAATTTGTTGCAGATATTCACTTTATGTTAGATATGTAAATAACCTAATTACAAGGTAAAGTGCATATCTGCAACAAATTTTAGGTGTCAGGACCCCAGGATGTAAATATAAAATCTCTAATATTGATAAAGAGAGATATGTGCTTGGAAGTCTGGAAGCTAAACCTAATATAAACTAAGCACTTACTAAGATAAGATAAGAGGAAATAAGATCATCTGAACGGATTCCTCAAAGATTAATAACTCACTTATCCTAAGTGCCAAAAAATAAGGGATTCAATATTAAATATTTTTAAGGAATCCTAAGAATATAGATAAAACTTTATTATTTTTGTTTTCTCTAGCTCTTTATTGAATATATGTGAAATAGGTGTTATGCACTAAGAGAAAGAAGCTTTATTTCCCAGTGCTAACATAGAGCATTTTTACCAATTCCACATATGTTCTATATAACATTTCCCTCTTAAAATATATTCTAACTAGGATACATAATAACCATGACCAGGCAACATATAATCACACAATAATACATAATCCCAATGCAACAATGTCATGCTCCCTTGGACATATTCAGAAATCATGACACAATGCATTCAGTAAAGAACCATATTTTAGTAAGAAGTATTTTAAGAGTATTTTAAGTATATAAAAACGAATATACATATATATATATATATTACCAGGTTAGCACACCTGGGTTTGTGAGAAGGTCCCCTCTCCCTCCACCGACTTAAACCCCAAGCACACACCAGCTGTCACGTCTGCTTCTGCGCTGCGTTTGCTCTTTCTCCTCTCCTGCTTCCTTGTGGTCTCCCGTTTTTGCCTGTGAGTTCTCTCCCTTCTCGCCTCTGTGTGCTTCCGTTTCCTGTCTTCCCTTCCCTTCTTTTACCCTATCTCTCCTCCCTCCATTTGCCCCTGTGCTCATTTCATTTTCTCCTCCCTTCCACCCATTTGTTCTCCCATATCCCAGCTCCTCCTGGCTGTCTGCCCCTTCTGCTTGTCTGTCTGCCGGCTTTCTGGGCTTCCCCCATGTACCTTCAGCCTCCCTGCCTCTCCTCCACGCTTCCTCTAAGCTCTCTCTACTCCCTTAGCTTGATCTCAGCCGAAATTTTGTCCCTTTAGTTGAATTTACTATTCCCGGCTCACCCGGCAGGCTTAGTGGGTAAATGCATCAGGCTCTTATGGGCAGGGCTGCAAGTTCAAGTCCCACATTTAGCATACCTTTGGTGTCTGTTAGTATTTTTTGCAGAGCCTGTGTGGCTCAGTGGGTAAACACATTAAACTCGAATTTTCAGGGCTGCAGGTTCAAGCCCTGCATCTGGCATGCAATTTCAAGTGTCACTTTCAGTACAGTTTGCTGAGAGATTTCAGCATCCCCCTGCAATTTCATTTACCCAGTACAAATGCTCTGCTCATGCCCATAAAGTACACAGACCACATTATTTATTAATACTTTTCCTTAGCCGCCTTCTCACATCTCAGTGTCTTACCCAGGTGTATCATGGCAGACCAAGTGCAGTCAGACGCTGAGTCGATCCTTTCTGACGCTGCATCTTCACCGGACAGATCTTCATCCAATCCCACCAGTCCTGCTTTGCCCTCTCAGTATTCATCAAACCCGATTTTAACCCTTTCTCTCCCTCTCTTTATTTCCTTTACATACCTCACACTAAGCAGCCCTTCATCCATGCTTTCCTGCGTAATTCGCTTAATTCAACTTCATCTCTCGCCTTATTCCTTTATCTGAGTTTTCTTACATACCTCAACTTATCCCTTACCCTTTCTTTCGCCTCAATCCCTTTATCCGCTCTCTCTCCTCTGACCATCTCCGTTAATCCATTGCTCACGCCCTATCGCTCCACCTCTCCCTTTCACCACTGCTTTCTTGCTCCTTTCTTCCCTCACTTTCTGCTTCTACATCCTAACCTCCTCTATCCTTCGATGCTCATGCCTGTACATCTTCTGTCCCTCTCTCAGCATTGCCCGTTACCTAGCCATATTTTTTTCACTTCCTGCTGATCCGTGCTCCTATTTCCACCAGCTTTTCTCTCAGAGCTGTCATTGTCATATAATTTTGCCCTTTTCACTTCATCAGGCTCCGTCCTTAATCTTGTTCACTCTCTCCTCACCTACCTCACATACCTGTTGTTGTCTTATCACTATGAACATTACTCTTGTATCTGGCTTCAACGCCACCCTCAACTGTCTATACAGCCTTGCACGCCAGGCCTATTACCAGTCTCACTTACATTCTCATCATTTCGCAACTACATACATTCGTTCCACTATCCATTCAATTGAATCCGCCTCGCTTATCACCATTTCATCCATCGTCTCACTGTCATACTTCATTCATCATTGTCAAGCCCTCCCGAAAGAGCACACTCATTTCTGGAAAACGATGATTCCTTCAAGGTAAGTTATCCTGTAAGTCTTCCTTATGCTTCCTTACTATTGATCTGGACCTGAACCTACTTGTCTATGCCCTTGTCCACATCCAAGGTAGCACTTCAGCTTCCCTACGACTTATTCATGTAGTTTCTGGCCCAGATCTACTAAAGTCTACCCTCCTTACACTCTACTCGGCTGCCTCTGGGCACCATTTCCGATGCCTCCGTAAATCCTATACTGCCTTCGCTAGGCACCGCCTCAGTCGTGCTTTCGTAGTCCCATTCACAAGGCTCAACCACACTTGCAACCTACATCAGCCTTTGCTAGGCTCCACCTCAATCACGTTTTCGTAGACGCACTTGCCTTTGCTAGGCTTCATCATACCCACAAGCCCCTCATCAGCCTCCACCTTAATAGTGCTTTCATAGTCCCACTTGTCTTTGCTAGGCATCATCATTCTCGCAAGCCCCTCATCAGCCTTCACTAGGTACCACCGTTTCACCGTTACTCTTCAGCTAATCCGAAATTAATTCTTGCAGCCTCTATCCATCCATTCCATACTGTATTCCGACCAACCCTACACGTTCACATACATATATTCACTATCTCTCATTCAGATTCATCAGTGATACCGATCTGCTAAACGTCTGCCCTCCTACACTCTACTCAGCCCTCTAGGCACCACTTCCGGTGCCTCCGTAATCCAATACTGCCTTCACTAGGCATCATTTCAATCATGCTTTCATAATCCCATTTGCTAGGCTCAACCACACTGGCAAGCCACACCGGCCTTTGCCACTCTCCACCTAAATCACACTTTCATAGTCGCACTTGCCCTCGCTAGGCTTCAACATACGCTCAAGCCCCACATCAGCCTTCACTAGGCACCACCTTAACCACTCCACAGCTACTCCACTAGTATTCCCACATTTCTTTCTTAGGTCCACTATTTATCCATTCCTTATTGTACTCGACCAACCCTACATGATCACATTCGATCCCTACGATCCCCTCCATTCGATTACTCTATCTTCTCGCCTTTAACTCAATTCCAACATTTCCACTTTAGGATTTTCATTCCTGCCACGTCCATAGGGATCAACCTTGCTATTTGTCATATGCCTAGAGAGTACAATCTCTATGATGGAAAGGATGGGCAGTTTATGTACTAGTATAGCAGGAGGAGCTCGATAGAGGGGATAAGGGATGAATGAACTACTCATGTGGGAGGAGAAGAGGGGAGGGTAAGTGTAGTTAATAGGAAGGTCATGGTTAGTAACTCAAATACAGAAGAGCAGCAATACAAGGTAAAAGACTGGGACTAAGTACTTATGTAAAAATACTGGAGGTAAATAGACAACATTTAAAGCTTTACTACAGTAAATATACAAACATATCAGAATATACCATGTGAAAATAAAAGTAGATTTAAAGATCAAGATAAGGAGTAAAAAACAGGCAATTAAATTATACAAACAAAAAATAATAAAGGCAGCTTTCTTTGTACATAAGGAATATAACAAATTTTGCAAAAAAACTATTAGATTGGCTAAAATAAAAAAGAAAAGTTAATTGCAAAAGAGAGTAAGACTTACTCTAAAAGGTTTTTAATATATATTAAGGGAAACAAGGCTCTGAAAGAAAATATTGGAACCTTAAAATATGAAACAGCCCAACTGACAAGTGACTAGCAGCCCTATTAAATTCCAAGCCAGTAACCCTATCGTGAAGCCCGTAATGGCTGCGTTCTTGAAATTTGGCAGAGTTACATTGCTATTAAATTAGAATATGCTGCGAGCTATGGGCTTGAGACGGAAATAGTAACTTGTTCGTAGAACTTTAGATTTGCGGCCTTGCGGACGATCAATTAGTGTAGACCGTAGTTACGGGTTTAGACGGAGCCAATGGAAAAAGTGATTGTTAGTGTTACATCACTGAAAAAGTAGAGATAACATTTTAAAGTCCTACGGGCTTCAATTACAAGTTGCGATTGGACAATAATGCAATATTAATAAAGCCGTAAATATGATATTCTATTACATGCAAGTTACAGTATATGTATTAACACATTGATTGCTGATATCGATATAACACAAACAATAAACATTAAATAAAGTATTTTTCGGGGCTGATTTGTGGGTTTGAGAATGTTGTGCTTTTAATTCTAAGACCTAACCTCACTTTCCCTATTAATAAAAGTACAGTATTGATTTTATATTTGCATTTTAAGTGCTACATATTAGACCTTACCCCCCTTGGGAGTCCTCTCCAGCACTATTTGGGCTTTGGACTCCATTTAGTGATTTTGTTGCAATTTAATAGCATGATTGGATTTGTAGCGGTAACAGACCAAAGGATTTGCAGGCTGCAAAGTTCCACGTTCACGTCCCGTACACATTTTTCGGCCGTCCTGCATCTTATCCCACAAGTTGGTGGGCTGTTTTTCAGGGCTGATTTAATAGCCGTAAGTCCTACTTTCAACGTTATTTTTAAAGAAGCTGCAGGAAAAGGCAGATGTGCTAAATAAATTAAATTAAGGTTAGGAATATGCAACAAAATAGGGTTGCACTACTTTCACCAAATAATTGGTTAACCAAGAAAGATATTCAGGGACTTGGAAAAATGAATGTCATCAACACACCAGATCCAGATGGAATACATCAAAAGATACTGAGGGAACTGGCTTCTGTAAAAGTGAAACCAGTACATCTAATTTTTCAAGACTAACTCTTCTCAGTCATGGTACCAGATGGCTAGAAAAAAGCAGATGTTTTACCTTTATGTAAGAAGCAAGCAAGAGCAAATCCAGGGAACTATAAACCATTAAGCCTCATTTTTATAGTGGGGAAGCTTTTAGAAGGGTTCATAGGAGATAATATACAGGAATATATCCATATGCTCTTTTTATTAAAAATATATATATATTAAACCCCTTTTTAAGTTATATATAGATAATTTTTTCACAACCTCCTTTGGTAGAGGGTTCTACAGTCTAAATGCCCTTTCTGTGAAGAACCCTTTTCTTTCTTTAAGGTGGAATATTTTTTCTTCTAACCTCAAGAGATGAAGTCCCTTTTCAGTGAAAGTACATAATTTGCTTGCACAACTTGGTGTCATCAGCAAAAATAAAGACAATACTTTCCAGCTCTACTTTTAAATCATGTATAAACGTGTTAAAAAGGAGAGGACCTAATAGTGAACCCTGCAGAACCCAACTTACCACATTAATTCAAACATAATATGTTCCATTGGCAACAACCCTTTGTTTCCTGACTTTTTGCCAGTTCTCAATCCATAGCTTTGCACAATAGCCTCCCAAGTGGCACTATGTCATAGGCCTTTGCAAAATCCAAAACCACTGCATTTACTGAGTTGCTTTGGTCCCAGTTCCTACTTACCTCTTCATAGAAAGTAATTAGATTTGTTTTGCATGGCCTATCCCTCATAAATGTATGTTACTGTAGTGTAGTGCTTAGAATTTGTGTCATGAGAGTCCTGGAGGACCACCCCCTTGTACTTTTGGTGGGGTATATGTATTCTGGTAAAGCCCTCTGGTATCTTGCAGTGAGCCTAAACCCTACATGTAAACTTAATCTCCTGTAGTGCCAACTAAACCCCTACCGAGAGGTGCTCCTATAGAAGTAACAGCTTTCACTACATTTAACGCTATTCCCTGCCTTGCGGCAATCACAACAAGGCATAGGTTTAAAATATGTATAAAAATTAATGTTGGAGTAACCCCTCTGCCTATATCCCGTTACCCCTATGAGCCTGGCTGTTCACCTGGAACCCCTCAATACCCGGAGGGATATCTGGGCCCTGTTCTACCACTCCCTTGTACTTTTGGTGGGGGTATATATAGAGTATATATTATTGAAATATAATATATTTGCCTTGTATGTATATATTAAAATATAAAAAATGGATTACTATATATTGTTGTTTCTGCACTTATGTTATCTATAATACAAGGTATTTCTCTATAAATATAATACATAAACATAAAAAAAATTCAAGTATAACATTTAGCAGTTCATAAAAGTCCAGTTCTAGAAAATCTGTGATTACTATAAACTTTAATGTTTAGTATTTTTTATTATATACAAAACACCATCATCACAGCGTGAGAGGTTTAACCAAGACAGAACAAAAGTCTTCTACTCCATAGTATCAGAGAGAGGTGTAAAAACACAGCATGCTTACAGCTATTTCTTTTACTGATCTGTTTGAGCCTTATTCAGGTTTGCAAAATCCTTTTATATGAGCTACAGAGAGAATTATAGCTTTGAAGTTTACCCCCTATCAATAAAATGAAAATAAGATAAACAAACAATTGATTTTTTTTTAATAATGTCAGCAAACCTAGTCACAGATATGTGTTAAAACTGAAACATGATATACTCCCCTCTTGAAATAGAATTATTTATGAGTCACGCAGTAAGGTATATTTAGCACACACAGACAAAAAAGGTATTAAAAAGTGGATAAATATAATTTCCTATGTTTTCTGTAGGAGATATTTATCAAACAAAGTCGAATTGTATCCTTGCTTGATATGTGATTCATAGAAAAGATAGGAATTGGGTTTATTGTATATATTACCAATGCTTAACCTCTCTTGTTGATGTTGTTCAGTCATGTCCAAATCTCTGTGACCCTATGGACCTCAGAACGCCAGGCACATCTTGTATCTGGTTTTGCTTTTTCATAAAGTTATCTTGGTAAAGATACTGGAGTAGCTTGCCAGTTACTTCTCCAGTGGACTGTGATTTGTCTGACCTCTCTACTATGATGGCGCCATCTTTGGAGACCTTACATGGTAAAGTTGACAGCTTCAATGGAGAACATAATTCAATGGGGAACACAAGTCCCTTCACCACAACAAGGTAGCAATCCAGAAGGGGTAACCTCTCTTAAATGGAGGTAAATATAATAATTTCCTATGTTTTCTGTTGGGGCTATTTATCAAACAAAGGTATCATTTACTCCTATAGGATTCATAGAAATTATAGAAAGTGGGGATATTTTATATATATAAATCTGCTTAACCTCTCTTAATTGTTCACTTTAGTGACCACACAGTATGTTTTAATTTGTTTATTTAGTAACTGTTTAGCAATACAATCAGTAAATCCCTATGGAATTACACATTACTAATCCATTTTATTGTTTAGCTTTTTTTTATAAATGTTATTTTTAGCTAACTTTTGTAATTAATTATATCGCCCATAGAGATAATTGAGAGATTCTGAACCATGGACAGAACTACTGCTGGTGCAATGCACCAGTGGCCTTCTCTGGGGGGCCCCAGTGCAGCAACTACAGTAAAAAAAAAATTATATTAATTTTATTTAAAAATGTTCTTTAGTGTAGGATCCTACAACTGTAGCAGCTGCAGGTGCTATATCTATAAAGTTCACTCAATTGTCAACGTGAGCCATGGAAATTAATTATTAAATATTTAACAAATAATCCTATTTAAATGCTTTCTTCTAACAGCTGATGTCTTTTTGGAAATATCATCTCATGCTTAAATATAAAAAAAAAATTGCAGTTTACAAAATGAATTTTTCCAAGCAACATTCGTAGTAATATTACAACAAAGTGCAAGAGCTTTGCCGACAATTTATATTTTTATTGCCGACAATTGCAAAATCCCAGTATGTGGTATGACTATAAATGTTACTTGAGATCACTGTAAATTGAATTGACTGTAAAAGGCTTACAGTTATATTATAAAATAAATTAGATGGTTTTATTCAGACTCAAATCAGCCAGCAGGATGTGCAATATAATCAAATGAAAGTAATTAAGTCTTTAAATGAAATTAAATTTTAAATTTTAGAATAATAGAGAAAGATATTACTTTGTCATTTAATTCATTCAGAGTTAGTTACTTTAATTAGTTTAGTTATCTGTTTATAATAAGTGGAATGAATGAGAATACAATACCATTAAAATTATGAATTAGTATTTCAGTCTAGATATAGAGAAAAGCCAGATAAATGTAATTATTCAGTAATGTAGAAAAATGTAGAATGGTTCAATAAAGTTTCATGGTAACATAATCCGGTTATAAATATAATGAAAACATAATTCATGATAGATTTTACATGTCCAAGTCTGCAATATCCAGAATTAAACTGATTATTGTTCATAGAAGCAAAAAAGGAAAGAACAAGAGCGTTCCTAAATTATAATTACCTTACATAATATTCTAAGTAAGACTATCAATAAATTGTTGTCTTTAGTTTAGTTATGTTTCTGAAAATCAGATTTTCTTTGCTTTTGTTTACAATCCACTCTCATAGCTTAAAGGGATAGGTAACTTTCCTGGATTATGAATGCATTTGATAGAAAATAATGAATACAATATGAAAAAAATGGTTGCATGAAAAAATACCAAAATAAACATTTAAACACTTACATTGAAGTTAGGTAAATCCATTGTAATTTTTGACAGTTTAAAATTAAGGTTAACACCCCCTCCATAATTTGTTTTGGCCAATCCGGTTGGATGAAAGATTTGAGACATAGTACTATGTTAGTTGCTATGGCAACACCACACAACATATACAGGAAGAAGGGATGAGTCAACACTGACAACAATCCTCTACTATTGGTGGGGGTGTCAACACAATCATGAGAGGGATTTTTAGATATTAATAAAAATTAAATGCTTTATCGGATGTGCTGTATACATATAGGCTGCTTTTTGCCTATAGAGTACTGAAATGTATTCATCCAGCAAACTTAGATATCCCTTTAAGATAAAGTTTACCTGTCTAAAATGTACTGTTTTGACTATTACAATATCAGTGTTCAACAGCATGATACCTTAAAGCAGGGACCGAAAATATATAAAGCTACATGGCTGATCGATTGGCAATGTACCCACAAAAACATTATATTGTAAGATTGCTCCAGGTGCACTAAGATTTGCCAAAGCGACAAGGGGGCCACTGTATCTGTTTCCTGTGTCTAAGTAAATGAATAGATTGCCCCATCTGCGCGATGAGCTTACAATCTATTTCACAGGAGAAACATGAGAGTAGAAGAACAAGAAACATGAGACAACATGGGTACGTTCATATATTAGTGCTATATCTAAGAGTATATGGTACTTGACTAGAGAATGTATGAGAATGCCTCTTTGAGTATCATATCATAATGCCTCTTTGTCATATCAGAGAGCTCAGACAAATGGTGGCCCTCTGGAGAATGAACTGGCAATCTTTGCCATGAAAACCTTATGGATTAGCACACCCAGACACAAGATGTGCCTGGCGTGTTGCTGTTCATTTGGTCATGAAGAGTCGCTCACAACTGAATGACTGAACAATCTTATCATTAGAAAGAGTCATTATTCTTTTCCTAGTGGGTAAACCAGAAAAACTGAGCACTTCAGTTTATGTTTACTGTAATAAAAATGCAAGCTTTAATTGATTATATACGTATTACCTAACAATCACTTTTTCTGGAAACGCTGTGCCCCTTCAATGCTGCAAAAAATTATAGAAATGTAGGAAAAGGAGACAAAGATGGCATCAATTAGTACATTTATGTATACATCTATGCTTGTTGAATACTTTTGAAATGTTATTGAATACTATCATAATAGTATCATTAAAAATATATCTCAAAGATATGTGGAGATAAACAAATACAATGAGGAGCTTATTTAAATTGGTTATACGTTGTTAAAAGTGTAATTATTCTTGTAATGAAATTATCAAGCACACACTTGAGGCCATTTCTGCAAAGAAGATTAAGCTGCTCTACTCTTCCCATCATTAAAACTTTATGCTTGCGTTGACATAGTCTAAAAATTCAATAAACCCAATATAACGTTCTCTGTAAATATTTGTAAAATATAATGGCTTTCTCCACTGGAATTATTATATGTTCTGTTAAAGCATTTCAGAGTGAAATGGCCTTTACAGCATCTCTACTCTGTAGTAAATGTGGTAATTAAGTTTTAACAGGCACCATTCCCAAGTATCAGTCATTTCAGCTTGGTGCATAATTCAGAAACAAGTGTTACATTTGACTTTATTAGACACCTACATACACGGTGTGAGCTGACTGGTCAATCTTATGCTGAATCCAACTCACCCAAGGTAATCAATATGTCTAGCCTGTCAGGACAAGATTGACAGAGTTGCTTGTGATTGCAGTTTTTGTATCCCTCACTATTATCTTTATACTTCAATTTTACATGCTCCCTGTAAACATACTTGTCATTTGTAAATAAAATAGATTTAAATAAAGCGAATAATGCCAATATACTTTTATTTGACTTCAATCAAAAATAGCAATGTTTTATATTTAGTAAGATGGTTCTAATTTAATATTTTTATACTATGTATATCTCTTAATTTTATAGTTATATTCATTAAAAAAGTTTATATTCACTATTATTAATTATATTCTTTTTCAATTTATACTTGGAATGAATGACAATTGGAGTATATTTGAATATATTTTGAATACATAAAACATAATTGTTAGATTTTTTTTAAGTATTTTTATAGGAAGGCATTTTTATATATGGTTAATAAGTTGACGATAAAAAAACAAAACAGATTTCCTGGCTAATATCCAATGCACCGTTCATCTTGCTGCAGGGATTTGCTGCATATGGCTTCTAATAAACAACAAAATTACTTTTTATATCTTTGTTTTGTCTAATACTTTTGTTTTCACTAATGCCCATCTGCATACTCAGCTAATGCTATCAAGTTTTGTATTTCATTTGCATCATGATTTTGTAGCTGCATGTGCAGTATATTGACAAATTAGGTAAAAGGTAACTAGCTACCTGAAATAACTATTTTGACACAAAGCTAAAAAAATGCAAAATATAGAACTAATGTATGTGTAGCATTACTTTTCTCTAATAAAATCAGTGCCAATTATGTAATGTAGAAACATTAAGCAGTATGCATCGTTTTGATATAGCACCACTCTCATACATAAACAAAAATTCTAAATTATTCTTTATTTGTAACTAGCTACGTGCCTGTCAAAAATGACAGCATACAAATTTGAAACCTCGCAATGCTGTTGCTTGCCACACATTGCGAGCTTCACTATGCGCAGCAAAGCCAAGCAATGCAAACCTTGTTATGCATGGCTTCTCTCTCTCTCCTTCCCTTCTTCTGTGTCCTCTCCCTCCCTCTTCTCTCCTCTCTCCGAGTGCCTTCAGCACCTATTGCAGGCCTTGCAATGAGCAACCTTGGTGCCCATTGCAGGCCTCCCGTCACAAATGACGGGATAATATTTCATTTCCCCCTTACCCCTCGTGACTCTTCCGCCACTCACCTGTGTCTCTTTCCCCCCCCCTCTCACCCCTGTGTCTCTTTACCCCTCTCTCATTCCCCTGTGTCTCTTTGCCCCCTCTCCCTCTCCTGTGTCTCTTTCCCCCACACTCCCTCCCCAGTGTCTCTTTCTCCCCTCTCCCTCCCGTGTCTCTTTGCCTCCCACTCCCTGCCCTTTTGTCTCTTTCCCCTCTCTCTCTCCCTTTGGCCCCCTCTCCCTCTGTCTCTGCAAGGCTTAAATATTAAATCGCTATTGCTCAAAGCCTTGCAGGCTTGAAAAAAGTTACGGGTTTAACCGCCTCAGGGGGATGCAGGCAGTCTGTATGTGAGGTTGCAAGCTAATTTGCTATTCAATTGGCGTCTTTTGGCGGCCTCCCAACAGCTTCCAAGTTACGATTTTGGAAGCCGTTCTGAGCCTCTCCCTCCCCCTACCACCTGAGGCCTGCGATGAGCGCCTTTGGCGCTCATCCCGAGCCTCTCCCCTCTAACTTGGGGGCCTTGCGATGAGCCTTTGGAGCTCATTGCAATCATCTCTGCCCCCCTTTACTTTACAGGCCTCTAATATACGGGCCTCACGATGAGCACCTTTGGCGGGCCCGTAACTTTGCGAGAATTACAGACAAACCCGCAATTACGACAAATATTTGTAATGTGTCAATATTTTCTTAGCACTATACAGGGGTTAAGTTAAGTTACAAGGCAAAAACAATTTTAACACATTGCAAAAGAATGGAGGGCCCTGTCTTTGAACTTAGAATCTAACATACATAGTGCTTTCCCCAAAGCACCTTACAAGATTAAAAACCTGCAAACTTACATTCTAAAGGGTGTGAGTGTGATATAGGAGAGTAAAAGATGTTTAGTGCATATTAAGGCTGATGGTGATAGGCCTCTTTAAACAGATGTGTTTTATAGTTCATTTTTTAAGGTTTTGAGGCAGGAAGACAGTCTAGTGGAGCGAAGAAAGGAGTAACAAAGAATATGGGCAGCAAAAGAAAAGTCCTCTAGGCTGAAGCGAGAAAAGGTCATTAGCAGAGAAGAGAGGGAAGTTGGGGAAATATTTTAAGACAAGTGCAAAGATATAAGAGGGTACACTATTGTTGAGGGTTTTCTACATTAGGGAAAAGTTGAATATATATGGGAGAGCTGGGATAAGTTTGTTAGAAAAGGGGGTTATCTGTGACGGGATACAGGATCATGTGGACAGGTTGTAAGAAGGGAAGTTGATAATAGAGACTTCATACTGAGTTATAGAGTCAAAGGTATCCATAATGGAAGCAATATGGGGGAAGCAGTTTGATACGCCAGATGCTGAATTCTACAGCTTTTTTTTATCCCAAACTCTTTTAGATACAAGACTGAAAATCCTAAAGCAGCAGTAGTTTTTTACACAATTCAACAGTGTGCAAAAGGCTTTATGACAATGAAATGTATGTCCAGATTCCATATAGTTTAATTTAATGGCATTCAGAAGGGCATAAGAAGAAAGTTTATATCATGAATAGTACTTAGGAAAAGAAGAGCACATGATAGCTTATTTGAAAGCTTCAGTTGAGATATATGCAAAATGTATTAATGCAATGGTGGTAAAAAGAATGCATCCTTCATCAATGTGGATCACATCTAGACTCCAACATACTTGTAGTAACTTAGTGCAATTTCAGAAATTTCACTGTGGAGCTTGAACATCTGATGTCACAGCTTCTTTCAAGTGAATGGAATTTCCTTCACACTAACATGTGGAAACATAGGGACATATTCAATTGAGGTTTTGGGATATCTGGTAGGCGTAAGTCAAGGTCACAAGTAAATTTTCTATTCAATTGGCGTCTTTTTGTGGAGTCCGATCGGCTTCTGAGTTACGGCCTTGAGAAACTTACAGCCTCCAGAAGCCTTTGATCTTTCACTTTCGCAAGGCTAAAATCGCAAATCGCTGTTCAATTGCTCAATTTCCCCACACCCTTAAATGGCAAATGAAGGAGAAAATCCTACGAGTGCTAGAGAGGACCAGCAAGGGGGTTAAACATCTATTCGTAGCACTGTAAATGCAAATAAAGAATCTATACTGCACTGTAAATAAATTAGAATTAATTGTACAACAGTCTCAAGCTTGCAAATCAACAGGAATTTAACTTTATTTTTATGTTTCATTTCAGGGTTAAATTAATCTGGGGTATCAATGAGTTAATACATATCAGGCCACCCATATGAACCAGAACAGTATTGGCATTCATTTTCATAATTCTTTATTTTTTTGGTTTTGCGAGTCTGATCGCATATTGGACCCCTGAACCTAATTAACTGACATGTAACCTCCATGTTTTACTGCCGTAATAATGACAGTCTAATTTTCTATTGGCTGCTTAAAAATGGGTGGTTACGGGCTTGCTGAATTGATCATGTTTCCGCCCTGGTCTGCTCTGAACCAGTGCATGGTTTACAGTTTTGACTTTGGGCCCGGAACTTGCGGGCTATGGCAATTGAATAGCCTCGCAATTGGAAACTAAGGGAGCCCGCAAAACACTTGCAGACATTCGGATGTCTGCGATCGAGTTGCGGGCTTCGAATTGAATATGGCCAATAGTTCTAAAAGGGTCATCCATTCCATGGCAGACACTAATATTTTTAGAGCTACTCTATGGTTCCCGCAAAAATGAATTGCATAAAACCTCCTGTTTGCCTGGAGAGCTTTAGCTCTAATGTGGGCTCGCAAACTACTCACAAGAGACTCCAAGTATGAATCTCCAGGATTCCCCCTTAATACATGTTAACCTCATATGAGTCCTGGTATCCACGACTAGTGGATATAATTATGTATAATTATGGTGGTCCTTATGGTCATGAAATATTAACTTGTTACCATGGGGCCCTATGAACCTCCATTGTAATCTAAATGATAACAAATTATAAATTATAAATTATAATCTCTAAGAACTCCAAATGTATTCAAAGCTATGAGCATATGGACCACCATGGCACCTTAAGTTGACCCCTACATTATAATGGTCCTCAAGGTCCCCCATTGACTCCTTCCATAAAGGACCACCATAATCCCTAACATTAAATACATATTAAAAAAAAAGACTACATAAAATACAATTCTACCTGTAAAGGGGAAAAATATACATTACCTATCCTTTTGACACCGTCTAGTGACGTTCATCAAAGGCGAGGTGGCTCACCATTCGGTACCAGATAAGTAGGCAGTTTCATGTTGATTGAAGAGCCTGTCCTCTTCTTTCTTTATTGAAGCTCTTTTTACTCATTTTCATTCCGTGAGATGGGCCTCTGTCTAAAAAACCTGCTGCTCTCTAAAAGAAAAAAATCACCCTATTGAGCTCCTCCTCAGTGGAACTCACATTCTGACTAATGTTTTTTGTTTACTGCCCCTTCCCCTTGTATACTATTTTTTTCACATTGTAATGGATGAAATATGTGTCAATCATATTTCAGGCAATCAGAATCAAGTGTTTTAATTGCTTCTGCCCAATATCAGATGTCTAACTTAAATGCCTAACCAATAAGAATGCATGAAATCATGCTTTTATGCTTGAAAGCTTGAGGATCCCCATAGTATAGGGGTTAACTTTAGGTGCCATACAGGGTCATAAGGGCATAAACAGGGTAGTCCGTTGAGAATCCATGGCATAGGGATTAATATTAGATGCCACAGGGGTTAGTAGGGACCCCTATGGTTATTTCTTGCATGTGTTTAATACAGGTAATGGATTAATAATTTACTTGGGTGATACTGGGCTCCCATAGATTAGTGGTTGTTAAAGGGGGATCTTGGCATATATCTTGTAGTTTATGAAAACATTTTTTGTTTGCATTAAATAATACCAGAATAAACATTTAAACACTTACCTTGTATCTTGTAATTCTGACAGTTGAAAATTTAAGTTAACACCCCCATGAAACCCAGGATAAATTAGCATAAAATTCAAAAAGGGGCAATTTTGAAATTAACTATGAGACTGGCATTCAGGGCAATATTAGGGCCATTTAGAGCACTCAGAGGTTAGATTTACTTGTGTGATGTGATAGCTCGGTAGAGATTTAGCATTGAAGATCACATAGTACTTTTCTTACAGGAGCCATAGAATAGAGGCCTTTATTTCCCTCTTCCATTTTCTAATATATTACTATATTATCTTGTGGAAATCCTGTAATTGCTTTTAGAATGTTCATTAACGCAGAAAAGATGATATTTATGCTGAAATGTAGTTAATGTCACAATCCTTTGTTTAGATGTGGTTGTTTATCTTTAATGTAGCTGCCATTGTAATTGTTATGTCTGAAAATATAGTTTACTAGAGAATTGCCCGTCAAAAAATGATGGCAATGAAATTGTAAGGTAGCTAATGCTGTTTGGTGTATAATAATGAAATATATAATCCATTAATAAATGAATATACTTTACCTATTTTGAAGCATTGTGTTGAAGAGCTGGCAATCTGTTATGATGTTGCTGCAGCATTAGTGGTGTGGAGCTGCTGTATAAGCGTGATGAATGTGTGCAGTGTAATAGTGTGCGTGCGCAAGACGAAACTGTTAGTGTAGTTGTGTACTTCCGCATTGTCGTAAAATGGCGGGTAATGTGTGGTATGCGTCTTAGCGGAATATTCGTAGGTCTTTTGTGGTGTTTTGCGAGTTTCTTGTAGTGTTTTGCGTGTTTAGAGTGCAGTAGCCTCGTTTTCGTTTTGTTCGGCGGCCATTTTTTCTCTCGCTTAGAGAAATTGTTAGTGTCTAAACTCTTTTATTTTTAGTAAAATGAAGGTGTAATTTGCTTTTTTGAGGTCCTGGATGCTCCCTCTTGCTGTAGGTAAGCTTTTTATGTATGTGCTGTGTGTATTTATTGTGTTTTGATTTTTTCCTGTTCGCGGGTTGCGGGCGCTTTTTGCGAGGTCGTAATGAGTGGTAACGTGTGTCAAATGTTGTTTGCGTTGCGACGTAAAGTTTGCGAGGGTCGCAGTTGCTGTGTGGTGTTTTTTGCGTTACGACGTAAAGTTTGCCAGGGTCGCAGTTGCTGGCAAGGAGCGCTGCGAGCCCGCAAGCGTTAGCAACAACTCGTACGCTCACAACTATATATGTTACATAGTTACATAGTACTTAAGGTTGAAAAAAGACTTTCAGTCCATCAAGTTCAACCTTTTAAGATCTCCTCTGATCTGCAATATGTGGATTAACTATTAATTCATTAGTTTTTTAATTCAATTTGTTTTTATTATTAATTAGTCCAGAGGAAGGCAAATAGAAAAAAAAAAAAAAAAACACAAGCGAGACTCAAAGGGAAATGTAAAAAATTTGGATCAATACTGTCTCTCTAATTATTCATGATAACCCTAAATTCCCTTTTTAATTAGAAATAAATGTAGTCCACTTTTAAAGTTATCTATCGAATCCGCTGTCACCACCTCCTCTGGTAGAAAATTCCACAGATTAACCACCCTTACTGTGAAGAACCCTTTTCTTTCTTTGAGGTGGAATCTTTTTACTTCTAACCTCAAGAGATGTCCTCTTGTCAGTTGAAAACCTCTTGGCACAAAAAGCTCCCCTGACAAATCTTTATACTGACCCTGGATGTATTTATATAAGGTAATCATATCTCCTCTTAGACACCTTTTTTCTAGAGAAAATAAGTTTAATTTGGTTAGTCTTTCTTCATAACTTAGCCCCTCCATTCCCCCTATTAGTTTTGTTGCCCTTCTCTGTACCTTTTCCAGCTCTAAAATGTCCTTTTTATTAAGTGGTGCCCAAAATTGTACTCCATATTCCAAATGAGGGCGTACTAGAGATTTGTATAGTGGCAGAATTATATTTGCTTCCCTGGCTTCTATACCCTTCTTAATACATGCTAATATTTTATTTGCCTTTGCAGCTGCTGCTTAGCTTTGAGCACTGTTACCTAGGTGGTTGTCCACAAGCACTCCCAAATCCCTTTCAATATCTGATACACCTAGATTTGCTCCATTAAGAATATAAATTGCATGGCTATTTTTCCTTCCCAGATGCATAACCTTACATTTATTTGTATTAAATCTATATATGTGATAAGTACTGTAATGCTTCATACATCTTTTATTTTATATTTGGATGTATGGCAAAGACCCATATTGGTGTGCACCAGGGAAAACATAAAATGAAGAAAGCATTACCCTCCATATAGAAAAAATTATACTTATGCATCAAAATCCATGCAATATTTCAATGTATGTGTCTTTATGTCAAATGTATCTGCTATTATTATCATTTTACTTTATGAAAATCTTATAAAATTACAATTTTATTAGATAACCATAGAAAATATGTGTCTGAGTGCCAAGTCACACAATTTTAGCCATTTTTACATGAAATGATTATAAACACTTTCTCTTCAAAATAACAGACAGATTGGCATATTTCATTTGATTTAAAGGAAAACTGTGATATTAAGTACAGACTAAAGTGTGCTATGGCCAATCAGAAACAGTATACTTAGAGTTGGACAGTGGATATCTTTCCAATTCATTTGGCCCAGATAATAGCAATGTACCATATTAGCACATTTTCTTTTTATATCTGTGGATCTCTAGAAAAAAATGATAAACATTGTTGCAAAACCACTGTATGCAAGAATTAAAATACTTCAGTAGTATAAAACATATTGTATACTAGATGCCAAATTCTTATTTTTAGTTCAGTGAAAAAAATCTCAACCAAAGATGTAGAGTTCCTGTTTTTTGAAACTGAATATAATTCTAAACACAGACTTTTCATGAGCTTAATTTTCTCTTGGCCCTCCAGAGTCCTGGTCATCTGTTTAAATATCATTAAGTTTGATGACAGCAAAATCAGAAGCCAGCACAGCTATTTTGTGCCAAACTCAAATTGGCTGATATGATCTTAACACACAATCACAGAAATGTCAAAATGAATTGGAATGATATTAAGTATGGACCAACAGATGAAAATATTTAAATTAGTATTTAAAAAAACTAGTGTTGGCATACTTTGTAATATTTTACTTTCACACAATTTATATTTATTTTATACAATGTTCAGATTCAAGTACACAGTACAAATGACAGATGGAATATGATACTAGTGTATTTTTAAACATTGCTTACAGTTAGCTATGGAAGCATATTTTCTTTTTGCCTTATAAAACAACAAGTCTTTTATTCAACTAAAACTATATGTGCAATAGAATTATTTTAATTAAATATAGACATATAAAATAGTTGCTATATTAACCATTTGTGAAATTGGATTTTTTATCATTAATTGATTTGTTGCATGGTATTATTTGGGACTTTGGCACACTGGGTTGCTAATATCCAAGACTATTAAAATGGACAAGATATTTGTTGTAAGGACTATGACATGTTGTTCTTCTGTGTAGTGTGGGCCACAATAATGAATGGTGGGGTTACTATATTATGTTGTATGCACTGTAATATATGTAATTTTATGAGTAACCAACAGAGCTACACTTTCTGCCATATTGTGTTAGTGGGACAGCAAAGGGTTAAACCCAAGGTTTATGCAATTGTTTATATGGTCCTGCAGAGTGGCCAGGCATCCACTCTCTAGCCTCAGATAATCATAAAGTGATACACTTGAGCACAACACCGGTCTGGGATATGAAGTGACTTGGCCAGATACTAGTTATGGGAGGGGAGTTATGGCCTACTGTCTTGGTGAGGAGGTCAAACTAATGATTCATACTCCTCTTAGAGGGAGGGGACTGATGAGGCGGGCATGTGGGGGAATTCTTTTTGTGTTTGTGATATATCTATGGAAGAAAATAATTAAAGTTAAAGGCAGTCTGACTCTAGCATTCCAATCAACCTGATATCTGATGGGATTTCTAATATGGTTTTCATTCTGATCAAGGGGATGTAACAGAGTTTATTTTTTTTTTTTATAAATCAGTAACCTTAAAGCTGAGCTTGCATCCTGTGATTTCCAGAGTTTCCCTAAGAGGTGTTTGCTGGGATCTGACATTGAACAAAAAAGGCATGACCTAGAGGGAGAAAACTGAGTTCCATGTGGCCCCTCAATTCTGGGTCACCACACATGGTATTTATAATGTTAGTAACTTTAGGACATAAAAGATTTTTGGGGAAAATCTGAATTTTTGCCAGTAGAGGAATCCATGTTGTGTGTGTTACATCACATCATGATTACTAAATTATGAGGGTGTGTGCTTTAGCTATTAGTGATGAGAGGTGTGGAAGAAGAGGCAACAGAGAGCTATTGTAAAGTAAATAAATAAGGTTGAAATAGACACAATGCCCATCTCAATGGACCAGAAGTAGACCCTTTGCATAATTTACTGCAAAAATAGCAACAATGGAAATGCCCCTCTCACACACACAGTTTCCACCAAAGTATCATGGATCTCTGCAAGGTCCTACAGAGGCATAAACAGTATTTTTTTTCAACTAAAAATCAAATGTATTATTTTTTTCGTGCTAAATTATGCTCTGTGTCAGACGTATGCTTGATAAGTATATTTTGTTGACACCCCCTAGTATATTTTGTTGACACCTCTCAATAACAGCTGTTTTACTGGACACAGTAAATTTATTATTGCTGTGGACCTGTTAAGTTGAATTACCAGTAACAAGGATAATTGATAAAGCTTTAAAAGTCAATGAGAATAGGAGACATGTACTTAAAAGATCTGGAAGATATGATTGGTAAAAAAGCATTTCTTACAAGTCTTGCAGCTCAAAACAGGGCCCTCCATTTTCAGCTTGTTGTCATTATTGTATATTTCCTTGTTCTTCTCCCCTGTACAGCGCTACGGAATATGTTGGCGCGATACAAATAAAAGTTAATAATAATAATAATAATTAGTTAAATAGTTAATTACATGTACTAATCAGGATATATAATGTATTCCATATTGTATAATATGAAAACCAAAATATCATGCCAAGGCGACCTACTGGACTTTGGCGACTAAGGACTACTAAGGGCCCTGGGAGTCATTTTGCTGTTACCATGGCTATGATTTTTGACATCCAGGGGCCCCTTTGGAGTTTTTGGGACTGAGCAAAGTAAAATAGGCTCTGGCTGGGCATGGCTTACAGTGGCACAACTGGTCCCTTTCTTCAAACACATTGCCTCACCATCTAGTTACGTGGACTGATATTGCCCTGTTGGAATGAGTTGGTTAATATTGCCTGTGGTATGACTGTAACATATATTACTTATATGTAATGTTAAGTATGAGAATCCCCATATCATATTTGGTCAAAAACTACAGGTTTTCCCTGAGGAATATAACAAAGCATTTTGCCTGAATCATTGGGGAATAGGGTCATAGATATAGGGTACCAGGTTAAGGCGGTGTGGGAAGGCTTCAGAGATTCAAGGGAGGGCCATCAGACTCCTAGGGGCCCTGGTAATTCAATTAAGGGAGGGGGAATTAGATCTAATTAACTGTCATTGTCCCCTGGTGACATATAGTTTTACCACTTTTAAGGGCTGACTAAATGGGCTTGCTTTCATCCCACTTTGAGCTGTCATGTAGGCAGCCAGACAAGCTGTCTTCAGTAGTCAGATAACCCCCTTTGACAGGCTGATCAAAGGAGTTTGTTATTAATTACTATTTCAGATGGCCACATGGTGAGGAAAAGTGAGCTTGGGGATTGTCTAAGATAATGTTTGCTATGGTTGTGACCCTGTTGTTCTAGCTAATAAACAGTTGTCAGTTTGAATACACATAATTTATGTGCATTATTCATTCTGGGGAAGGAATGTTCCTATATATTGGTGTTATTGCTGCACCTTATTGACTAGAGAGTTACAGTCAGTGACTCTGCTATCCTGATATCCTAGTTCCAGTGTCCCCTTGGTCCTCTTTAGTATGCAAATCCTGGTGTGAGTTTATTCCTGCTAGCAGGGATATCAACAAGGACCAGGTTCTGGGCAAGTCCAATTAAAGAAGCGGATTGTGACAAAACATGTGAAAGTTATTTACCCTATTTGTTGGGACACCTCAACATAATAGGGCTACACTACCATCAATAAATAATTGGTTAACGCAGGAAGAAATCCAAAAGAGATTGGAGAAAATAAATGTTAATAAAGCCCCAGGTCCTGATGGAATACATCCAAGGGCACTGAGGGAGATGGGTTCTGTCATAGCCAAACCATTATATCTAATCTTTCAAGACTCACTCACTACAGGGTCTCTACTGGATGACTGGAGAAAAGCAGAGGTGATACCTATATTTAAGAAGGGAGCAAGAGCAAATCCAGGGAATTATAGACCGGTGAGCCTCACATCTGTAGTTGGGAAGCTTTTAGAAGGGTTAATAAGGGACAGAATACAATAATATGTCTATTTGAACAAGATCATAGGTAGCAGTCAACATAGATTTATGAAGGATAGGTCATGTCAGACCAATCTAATTTGTTTCTATGAGGAGGTTAGTAGGAACTTGGATCAGGGCAACTCAGTGGATATAGTCTTTTTGGATTTTTCAAAGGCTTTTGATACAGTGCTACATGGAAGACTAGTGAGCAAACTAAGGGATACAGGAATTGCAGTAAATATCTGCTCATGGATTGAGAGCTGGCTAAAAGACAGGAAGCAAAGGGTTGTTGTAAATGGAACATACTCCGATTTGACTAATGTGGTAAGTGGAGTTCCTCAAGGTTCAGTATTAGGTCCTCTCCTTTTTAACATATTTATTAATGACGTAGAAGTAGGACTCAAAAGTAGTGTCTCCATTTTTGCTGATGACATTAAGTTGTGCAAGGTAATAAAATCAAATAATGATGTACTTTCCCTACAATGGAATTTACATAAATTAGATAAATGGGTGGCTAACTGGCAGATGAGATTTAATACAAATAAATGTAAGGTTATGCATTTGGGAAGGAAAAATAGCCATGCAATTTATAATCTTAATGGAGCAAATCTAGGGGTATCAGATATTAAAAGGGATTTGGGAGTACTAGTGGACAACCACCTAGGTAACAGTGCTCAAAGCTAAGCAGCAGCTGCAAAGGCAAATAAAATATTAGCCTGTATTAAGAAGGGTATAGAAGAAAGGAAAACAAATATAATTCTGCCACTATACAAATCTCTAGTACGCCCTCATTTGGAATATGGAGTACAATTTTGGGCACCACTTCATAAAAAGGACATTTTAGAGCTGTAAAAAGTACAGAGAAGGGCTACAAAACTAATAAGGGGAATGCAGGGGATAATTTATGAAGAAAGACTAACCAAATTAAACTTATTTTTGCTAGAAAAAAGGCGTCTAAGAGGGGATATGATTACCTTATTTAAATACATCCAGGGTCAATATAAAGCTTTGTCAAGTGAACTTTTTGTAGCAAGAGATTTTCAACTGACAAGAGGACATCCTTTGAGGTTAGAGGAAAAAAGATTTCCCCTTAAACAAAGAAACGGTTCTTCACAGTTAGGGTGGTTAAACTGTGGAATTCTCTACCAAAGGAGGTATTGACAGCAAATTCGATAGACAACTTCAAAAAGGTGTTAGATATATTTTTGAATAAAGAGGGCATTCAAGGTTTTCCAAAAAGCCATACGAGTTACAAGATACACTATTAGCAAGGACGCTAAATCATCCACACCCACGTACCACATACACATTCGCCACCATTTTACAACACTAACTTACAGAATGCGGAAGTACACATCTACACTAATGGTTTCCCCTCGCGCACGCAGCCTATTTAGACTACACACTGCACACATTGCTGACACTTACACCTCAGCTCAACAACAGTGCAAATCTACATTGTATGCTGCAGGAACATCAAAACAGATTGTTAGCTCTTCAGCACATTGCTTGCTGCATATATTAATAACAAATAGGTAAAGTATATTAATTAATTAATTAATTAAGGAAATCATAAATTATCATAAAAAACAAAACAAAACCACAGTATCGCATAAAAAAACAGCAAATGCCTCAAATGCCAAAGGCGCTCAGCGCGAGGCTCGAAATGAGCGCAGAAGGTTTTCAGACGACCAAAACACATACTGTCTTTTGCAAGCAGCATTACCTGCCTTACAAATTTTATTGCCCTGTCATTTTTGATGGGCAAGTCAGTCACTAGTAATATAATAGGAACTGTGTCTATAAATAAATAATTATTTCAAACCAAATGAAAGACAAATATGAGTAGAAAGTGAGTGCAATTGAAAAAATATTAAATTTAATTTGCAGATAAATGCAATGTTGTTGAATATTAGTTGTATTTAACAACACATCCAAAGAAAGACAGGTAGTTAATTTAAGATTTTTGAAAATAATACATGTAGGTCATTGTGCTAAGAAGATTGACAGCACTGGTAAAAGGTTCTATTGAAGTGTTTTTTTTTAGCATGAGTTTTGATGAAAATGGCAGGAGAAACTGAAAATAAGAAAGTTTGTAAAGTTGATTTAAGTATAGAGCTTTATAAATGAGTATGATTTTAAATAACACAGGTTTATATAGAAGTTACGTTCACAAAAAGCATGTAGGGTGAAAGGACAGTGTACAGAAAGAGACATAAAAAGGCATTATAGGAGCAACTCAGTCGAGTCTTTGCAATGAATTCAAAAACACATTTTCAGTTTACACTACAGTAACTGTGAACTTAAAGTAAAATAAGTTGTATTTTATTAGAAACCATTGCAGTTCAAGTACAATTTCACATGCTTATGAACTTTAGCAACTATGTAAGCTAAACAAATATTTTAAAGACTATTTATCAGATTACTTTTAGAAGACTCTGCTGGTGTTTAGGAGCTGTTCCCACTTCCATTCACCATCAGGACAGAAGCTGTCACTTCTGTGGGGGCTCAGCCAATGACACTGTGTCGCATACCATCCACCTGAGCAGAAGCACAGACCAGATTACATATTTCCAAGCTCACCATCCGGACTGAAGCAGTCAGTCATGCAGGAGCTCAGCCAATGAAATTTCACCTCATACCATCCATCTGAACAGAAGCACTGACCAGCTGACATATTTCTCAGTTCCATTCACCATCAGGACGGATGCAGTTACTTCTGAAGGGGTTCAGCCAAAAACACTGGGCCTCATACCACCCACCTGAGCAGAAGCATTGACCAACTGACATATTTCCTAGTTCCATTCACCTTGTTTTTTTTGCCTTTGAACTCAAACATTACAACATCGAAGGTACAAAGACATATACAGTACAATGGTTTTGTTAAAATTCAAACATACATATCATGAATTATATTCAAAAATAAGTAGTATATTTATTTTCCTCTCTTCTTTACCCTTTTATTTAGTTCCACACTTTCATTTTATCTTAAAACTTAACAAACCAAAAGGACAAAATACAAAAAAAAGAGTAAATAACACAGGGGATAAAGGACAGTCCTGTCTCGTACCATTTCTTATCGTAAATTTCCGTGATCTAAACCCCAAGCTAGATACCATTGCCTCTGGCCGTGTATGGAGGGCGCCTATGGCTATACGGCCACAGTCCCCAAAACCAAATGTATCTAAAGTAAGTTTCATATACTTGCACCCTATCCTGTCGAACGTTTTCTCTGTGTCTAATGACATGAACAGGGTGGGAGTATTATTTCTTCCACAATATCCAATAAGATTCATTAATTTGCGAGAATTATCACTTCCCTGCCTACCCAAAACAAAACCATTCTGGTCTTTTGCGATTAAATCTTTAATTATAATATTTAACCGGGTGGCCAAAATTTTTGAATAAAGTTTTAAATCAGTATTTAAAAAGGGAAATAGATCTATATACGCTACATTCTAAATTATCTTGTTTCCTCTTGAGGATGGGGAAAATGGAAGAAAGTAAAAATTTGCTTGTGATTTTACCTGTATTTTTTATTTTGTTGAAGAGATGTCTTAAGTGTTCGGATATAATAGGTTGGCAGATCTTATAGAAAAGAAACTTCTGCTTTTGTAATAGGAATAGAAAACGAGCCAGTACATGGTTAAAAAAGGAATTCTGTTTATTATTCGGTGCGTATATATTTAGCAAAGAAATTATTTCTTGACCTATTTTTCCAGCCCAAAGTATATATCTTCCATTGGGGTCACATATCGCCAGCTCTTCATTCAACAAAATATCTGTAGAGGATAAAGAAGGAAAGAGAAAAAAAAAAACACAATCAACAAAGGCAACATAAGTTACACATAAACAGTACCTCAATATGTTCCAATTGACCTTGAATGATTTGGCAGTGGTCTTTCTTAAAAAAAACTCTTTCCATATATTTTAAAAAAAATCTAAACTCTGAGTCCATTTGTCTGTAAATTAATATTTTATGTTTCTATGTTTCTTTTTATTATTCTAGTCAGGTAGGAATATCATATCTTTCAGACATATATAGCTCTACCTTTTATTATCTTTTCAATTAATTTCACCTACATCTTTAGCAATCTTCCTATCTGTCTCAAACCTGCCTTCTTGTTACTTTTTATCCCCTGTAAACATTCTCCTTCACATTGTTTTTTCCTTTTGGGTTGAATCTTTCTCCTTTTTAATAAAGTGTGTAAATACATTTATTTACCCAACTATTAACCTAATCCAATTTTAATAATTTTAGTCCCTCATTCACTTTATAAATCCAATATGTCCTAATATGTACACCCCTTCTTAATATATTTCTCTCTTTTTACAAAATACATTAATGTTTTAAACAACTGATTAGAATCTCTTATAATATTCTCTCTTCCCTTAGTGTATCTTTTATAATTATTTCGCTTAGAATTTTAGAGTTTTCATTCTTTCCATTGTGACTAAATAATGTGGTTCAAAAATCTTATAATATTTAATAAAAATACAGTGTTTAATAATATCCCAAATAGTTCTCATATTAGTGCAAAACAACCCTTTTTCAGTGTTTACCAAAACAAATATGTTTTACAGCTAAATACAGTAATTATCCAATCTCATTTATAGACAAAATACACACATCTATTTTACAATTCATCTAAAGCAACACAATATGTATTTCCCCTTTTCCCATACCAATGTCTAAAATAAGGGAACAATAAAATAGTGCACCACTCGAGGCAATAATAAAAAAGGAACCTCTTTACCGCTTTAGTACTTAATGTCTTTTAATACCTTGCTTCTAAAAAGATATTGGTGTGTATATCTAGTTAAACTTGTGTTATTATTCAAAAAGTGCAATTATGAAACGTGCTAAAAATTTTTATTGCATTTCAATACCTTTTTCGTATATCTCCCAACAATATAAAATTCAATTATATACAAAGTAAACTTTTTATATAATATAAATTGAAAATTCATTTTGATATTTCAAAAGTGCTTAAGTACCAAAAATTTCTATTATTAAACCTCCTTCTTCCCCATTCTCTACCGTATTCCCCCTCTTAAAAGTGCATTAGTGCCAAAACCTCCCAAATAAAAAAAGGGCAAAAAAACACACAAAAAACAAGTAAATTGCTTCCTAATATTTCATCTCCTTATTATGTCTTATTCATTTTGAATATAATGGAAGCAATTCACTTGTTCTAATGTGCCATCTTGCCAATAAGGCCTCTCCTTCTTTAGTTGTAATTATATTTTTTTGTTTATTGCAGAAGATCACCAATTTTACGAGGTATACCCATTTATATAGAATGTTTTTTCCTCTTAAAACTTTGGTGGTTTCTCTAAAAACCTTTCTTTTATTCAGTATTTCTCCTGAAATATCAGAATAGATTTGTAAATTCTCGTATGGAACTTGGAAGGTTTTTATTTCAAAAGAAATTTTAAATTTTTTATTTTTTAAAGCAAAATGGCTAAACCTGACTATCACGTCTCTAGCAACCATCCTATCAAAATTTCTGGGAAGCAGAATTCGGTAGATATTTTCTATGGAGTCTTCATTAATCTTTTCAGTTTTAAGCAATTCAGACAATAATGTGCAAATATAGCCTCTTAAATCTTAGATTGTTATAGTTTCTGAAATTCCGTGAATTCTAATATTATTTCTCCTAAGTGGGCGGATTTATGACTGAGCTCTATAACTTGCTCTTTCAATTCCTTAATTTGTCTATTTAAGCTTTGTTGTTCTGGGCTAAGTTCATTTTGACTAGATTCTAAATATTGAATAACTTTAGCTTGATTTTTAACAGCTTCTCTTAATTGTCTCTTGAAATTCTTTAAAAATGGAGTTTATTGTAATTTAATTTTTTATTCTCCAACATTGGTTTCATTGTCTCCTTTAGTAGCTATCGTTTCTTCCTCAAACCCTAATTGGGTAGTTGAGGAGTCCAATAATGAACTAGTTGAACTAACTTTAGGGGTGTTCTTTTTATCCCTAGATTTACTTTTGGCCCCCTGATTTTCTTTAGCTATCATTTTTAAACAGGATTTTCTTACCTTCTTTTAACTAACTCTTATTTTATCTCTTTCTCTTATTTTTTTCCCCTCTTATCCCTTTCTTTCCTTCCCCTTTTCTTTCTTTCCCTTCCTCACGTAAAATAACCACCCAGTTAAATTACAGGAAAACAAGTTGTAATTCACTCAAAAAAAGAAAGGCAAACAATATTTCTCTTTTACAGATCCAAAACAGGTGAAAAGTCAATTCTTTAGATGCCCTTTTCTACTTTTTTCAGTACAGGAATTTCACTTTTAGCTCCACCATATACCGATGGCATTTAAAGTGAGTAATACCCTTAGCACCTTTTATAAATCGTCAAATTAGACTCTTTAACAATAATATAGAAAGAAGTAAAAAAAGTCTGTAATGACTCTCTGGGGTCTTTGACGCTTAAATCTAGTTCATGGGGTAGTCGTGTGTAGGCAATTTCATCCAGAGCTCATGGAGGACAGTCCTCGACCATCACAAACCCTATAAGAGTTCCAGCAGCATGCTTGAATTTCACCGGATCATGTCTGCGCCATCATACAGGTCGTCCGAGGTAAAATAAACTTTTCCTCCTACGCTAAGTCTTGCCTCCTCTCCTTAAATTTAGAACACTCCAGTTGACAGTAACTATTTGTGGAGGATTTAGAACTCCCAGCCTTTTAGGCTTAAATAGAAAGAGCAGTCTCCAACTGAACAACCAGCATACAGACTACCTTTGTTTAGCACAACTAGACACTAGCTAGAATCTACCTAGACGGGGGAATGTCATCCAAAATTTTGCAGCAATAAAAGATTTGGAGGTAAGGAGATTCCTTTTACATATAAAGCAAAGGTAGAGTAGATTCAATAAAATCTCCATTAGGAGCCTCTTTTTTTTTTTTTAAGTATGTGCTTCGGTTTGTATTTGTTTGGATATTTCTCTCTCAACACACTTTAATAGGAAAGAACAGCTATCTATGATAGCCTATACGATTTTGTATGCAGCAACAAGTTACCTTAGGTAGTGATGGCCTTTTTATCTCCAAATTGTGAGCTATTTAAATATATAAGTGTATATTTTATAATAAGTATCTGCTAATAACCAGTACTAAAGCTTAGTGCAGGAAATATCTGCGAGATCAAGCATAAAATGTAGTCTGGCACTCAATAGGCATAGTCCACAGCAATCACTGATCTTCAGCGAGCTCCCAGAGTCTTCAGTGTCGCAGAGTTTATGTAGAATATCCCCCATCTCTTTCATTCAGGATATTTTTTAGATGTACTCTATTTTCTCTCCGGTGGGAGTTCTCATCAATGTCTCCTCTAGCTTGCAAAATTCAAAAGCTTAGTGTATACAACGGGAGATCACAGCCTGAAGTTCCATAGCGTGGACAGGATCTCTTGCTGAAAAAAAATTAACCACCGCCACCCGATTAGGCGCCAACTAGTCACTTTCTGGGAGTGTCATAATTGAGGTCATAATCAATATGTTCTAAGAAGGTATCCCAAGCCTAGCATTCAATCCCACTAACGTTCGATAGGTCCCTAGCCCTGGCAATTTCAACAGTGTATACCCCAGGTCCCTGATTCCTGATGTGGATTAAAGCAGTTACACTAACTACCCACTGCTGTGCCCAAAACCTGCTGGAGATAACTGGAAATCATGGCCCCAGACCACTTGGCACCTACTAAGGAAAGGTACAGACTGGCACCAAGTTCTTAGAGACAGACCTGGCCTACATAGGGTAGTCAAAAGGGGGCCTAGTTTGTGAAATGTATGTTTATCCAAGGAAGGGGCTAGTGGTGACGGGTGGATTAACTGTATAAATATGTTGTCTGAAAAATAAAGTTAATGCTCTACGTGGGACACATATGCATGGTATGTGTCATTCAGAGGGAAAGCGTGTATTAATTTTTTAAAATCAGAAATAAAATTTCCGCTACTTGTCCTGGTACCTGGCAACTTATTCTGAACTTCTGCACCTTGGTATGATGAATCTGGTTAAGATACCTTATGTGAGGGGATAAAAAAGAACCTAACAACCTATAGGATTGGTCTTCCTGACATTTTCATCCCAATGAAGAGTGTGACACTTGTGTTAAGAGACACTAATAACCGACTTTAATACAGTAGGAGTCATTGCTCTTAGAAGCTGATCTAATGTGTGATACTTCTAGTTTTTTCAGGTTTTGGATGGCACATCCTATAATTATGAAGCAATTGATAGAATCTGTTCAGTTTAAGTACCACAGACCCCTTGCTTTGTTAATCTATTAATGTCAGATTAAATGTTCATGTTGAGAAACATAGTGAAGTTCTGGCCCCTATTGCTTTAAAATGTATCTGATAAGCAATGTGATTTTATCATGTCTTGGCCAGGAGAGAGTCTGAAATACAGCACCAAGGTAAAGGAATGAGTTCAGAACACAAGGTATATCCAATAACAGTTTGCTCAAAATAGTGCTCAAAATCCAGAGCTCATTAGGCTGCAGTTTGTGCATGCTCTTCCCTTTCAGGCTTTCTAGTGAATGTAATGCATTCATGATGTCAATAAACTCACTATTAGAAATAGATATCAGTGCATGCAGCCGATGAGAAAAGTTAATTGGGATGTAAAAATTCAAGCTCCTATGTAAATGTATTGTATGGGAATTAATTTTAATTAAACAAAACTGATAAAGCATGTTATCTATATTTTAAAATAATAGCATATCTGTGTCCCTTTAGCTCTAGCTATACAGTTACAGAACTGTGTAATGCAATCCAAATGACTGCACCAATTTATCTGTAACTTTTTAAAAGAAAACTTTAGCTCCTTGAATTGCATCATTTCAAATTCACCTTCTTGTTAGGTGAGTAAATTATGAATTTTTTACAGAAATTCAGAATCTTCATTCATGGCATGAACTGTGGCATTTTAATTTGTTTATTTCAAAATAAAATAAATAACATTACTACGTGTATGTCATCATTTTTTGTCTCCATAAAAAATAGATAAATGCTTTAAAACAAGCTTTAAACAGCTAATTTTGTTTTCTGTTGGTATAATTCATTTTTGCAAGGCAAATATCTCACCCAAGTTTATTATTTCTGTATCTGTTTAGCTATTGCAGGTGACTTATCTATCCTGCTGCAGGCAACTTTAAAAATATTTTATTTTACAAGTGTGATGGTCAGTGTTACAAGTAGAAATGATAAATTGCAGGCTTCACTAAATCTTAACATAGGCCTACCTTGATTATGATTCAAGAATAGCTGTGCCTTGCGTGGAAAAAATATTCTTGCAATTTGCTTTTCCCTGTACATTAAAGTATATGAATAAGTAGTTAAAGTAATAAAAAAAAATATTGCAATTTCAAGACTGAATAAACTTACATTTTACTTTGACTGTTTGCCCTTGCTTGACCTAGGAATAAGGAGGACAATTTTTATACGTTTTGCTTGTAATAACTAAAGCACAAAGTCATTCAAACAAATTGTATTAGTATTTTGTCTGAAATATCAAAATCTTACATCTAATTTATCATATTTAAAGGTACTCTGCACTGCGTATAACCACATCACAGAATCAGTCAAAAAATCTATAAAAAGTCAAGAACCTGTGTATAAAAAAAAATATTTGCAAGATGTAAGCTCAAGTCTACCATAACTAGGTCATATCTAGTGCTACGTATTCTTCAACTTCTAGAATAAATACTACATGTTGCCTTCAGTGTCATAGAAAAAAAGCATCACAGGATATGACCTGTGGTTGCCTGAGAAACCAACATGGGAGTCTTTTAAGACGTTACTGTAAAGGATGCAGGATAGGATAATATGAAAAAAGAATCATATCTGCTTTACTATACTGATTACTGTATTGTTTAGAGGTTCTTAATGATACCTAGGAGAACAAATCATTACCATATAATAGCATGGTTTGCACTGAATATTGTTAAAAATATGTAAAAATTAAAGTGTATTATCAAATGAGTCTATTCTTAGAGAATTGTCACATTGTCAGTTGCCAAAGGCCCTTATTTTGTAGCTTCAGTCTGAGTTGGAGTGCTTTATATGTTTAAATTGGAATATGACAGCTCCTCTTCTGAACCATGTTTACATTTGAAGTCAAGGAAATGGAGTGTTCCTTTTGTAACTGAGATCTTAGTGACTTTTTCTTTTGTTGGAATGCTTCCTAAAGTTTGGTTTGATGCAGCCACACACATGTATTCTTTTCCGTGACTAATGATAATGGTGCCGCAGTTTCATTATGGATAATGAAATGCACACAGAAAAGCACACTGAATTAATTTTTTATATAATCCAGTCATTTCATATATTTTTAAAGGAGCAACATGCACTGAGAAAAAATTAATATTTCAAAATGTTTAGTCTGACTAAAGGCATACTTAAGCATGGAAAATGTCATGAGATTTGTTTTTAATTGAAAAAAAATAATGTTGATGGTCTCAGGAGGGACCCATTATAGATTGGCGAAAGTTGTGTGTGAGATGGGCATTTACATAACTGGAGAACAATGCTTGCATTTCCTGATTTAAAGATGGGAACCATGGATTATGATAGAAGAAAAACAATGTAGCAATGGACAAATATTAGAAATAAAAAAATATTGGACAGATTCCATAAAACATTAGAAAGTTTTTACATAATTAGTATTACATATTAATATTACAGCTTTCACATAGCTGTAATAAGCATAAGAGTTACTAAGGTCCATTTTGGTATATCATTTACATTTAGTGCTTATGTCTTTGGTCTTTGACAACGTTATGAAATATCCCAAAGTGTATGTTTCATCAGTCAGAAATTAAACTTATGTTCAACAGTGTGGCATGATTTCCTTTTGTATGCATTTAAATTCACAGATCTTATTGTCTCCCTATCTTAATGTTTTCCCTCACAATGGTTACTCTCAGGTGTTTTATTCTATGCCCATAATGACAAAAGTGCTTGGCAATAAGTGTCTCTGCTTTCCTTTGTTGAAATTAAAATGATGTTGATATTGTTGATATTAAAATGTAGGGGGAACAGTACAAACATCAAAAAAATCATACATGTAGTCTTGAGTCAGTGCATTTGATGCACATAAGGTATAGCACATTGGATGGCTTAAAAGACAAGGTACCGATGATGTTGTCATATTGATGAGAATGTGGAATTTTCAAATTTCATCAGTAAATATATATTTGAATGTTTCACACGTTTTGGTGCCTGGTAAAGGTACCATTATCATTAGTTCTGTTAATGGAGAATCACACTATAAGTTGTGTTAGGTTGAAAAGTTGTCCATTAAAAAGAAGAAAATACCCCTCTGAGTCTTTCATTTATTTGTAAGAGTGCTTGAAGCTTTTTTGTTATTTTATAGATAGTTTCAAGTTGGGGGCTGTAGGTCACAGCTAGTGGTATGGTACCCTGTTTCCTTTTTGTGGCGGTTTGTATTCTAGGATTCCTAAGAGTTTTAGAGGCTCCAAGCACTACGGAATATGTTGGCGCATTACAAATAAACAATAATAATCTGGGTGTCTATTACTTTGACATTGTATCCCTGATTGATGTAGTCCTTCCTGATGGCCTGAAATCATAGGGCACATGTGATTATATCTTATTGCTTTGCCATTTATGACAGTGACTTTGAGTGTGTCTTGAATGGAAGCTGTTTTCTTTAGGTAAGTCGGCATTGAATAGAATTTATTTTCCAGAATGTGGATTTGCATGGAGAAATTGTTTCAAGTTTATGGTGGCATGGTGTGTATTATAGTGTATGGGGAATTGCAAAAGTTTTCCTTCATCTGCATTTGAGATGATAAGAATATCATCTATGTAGTTCAAGCAAAGGAGAAGTTTTATGCATCAGACATACATTCTTCTTCCAGTTTTGCCATGAAGAGATCAGCATAGTGTAGTGCCATATATGTCCTCATAGTCATGCTCAACTTTCATAGGTATCATATCTACTCATCCTGCTTCTTATTTTTCCATGGCTTTCATGGTGCCAACCTACACTTAATTCTAATATACTATGCATTTAAATTGTGAGCAAACTGGTACGGTTTTGGAGTGCATGAATATGCACATAACTCCATGTAATATATATTATCTATTTTAAATATCTATTATATTGTTAGATTAATTTACTATTACCAATTGTCTTCCTTTAGGAGACCCCTTTTATACAAAATGTATTGTTGTGAACTTGTTCAAATAACAGTGCTTGATTTTATTATTGCACTTCCTGTTTAATGAGTTATTGTAATATAGCATTACCAATATTTTATAATGTTGGCTATTACTTGAGTTTTTGCCATCTACATTAATAGATACAACAACAATTAAATCACTTCCAGTGCACAGATGTGAACAAGTGTTACATAGAAGTATGGCTTAAAGGTCATCAATGTTCATCATCAGAGCACTGCAAAATAGGTGATTTTTTTTTAAATTGATGCTGTTGGTGCTTCACTGATGTTTTACTGTTTTATAAGAATTTTATATCACTCAGCTAACATAGAGAAAGCAAGAGACTTCCAGAAAAACATTTACTTCTGCTTCATAGACTAATAGCTTGCCATATTCTGTTGTGATCCATACAGTCGAAGTCTTTAGAATAAAGAGATGGGAGTACCAGATCATATCATCCACCTCCTGATGAATCTGTATGTGGACCAAGAAGTCATGGTCAGAAGCGAACATGAAGCAACAGAATGGTTCAAGATTGGGGAAGGAGTGCAACAAGGTTGTATATTGTCACCTTAATTATTCAACGTATATGTGGAGTATATCATGCATCAGACTGATCAAACAGCAAACTCAGTTCTGGCAAATAGATGGGGAAGAAATGGATGCAGTGAAAGATTTTATTTTCCTGACATCCATCATATGGTGACTGTAGCCATAAAATTAAAAGACATTTGCTTCTGTGGAGGAAAGCTATGGGAAGCTTGAGAATCTAGTAAAAGGTAAAGATATTACACTATCAGCAAAGGTCCACATAGTTATAACTTGGTATTCCCAGTAGTTATATACGGATGTGAGAGCTGGACCATATAGAAGGCATTTTTTTCCGTATTTTGCTTGGTTCTATAGACATTCTAATTTAAAAATGAAAAACATGTGACATGGATTATTGAAGTGAAAACATTATACAGTATGCACATTTAGAAGCAGCTTGTAAGTAATGGTTTTTGAGAATTTCCCCATTAGCAATACACTGGGAATTACAGGCTAGACTCCTGCCAATCAACTGTACACAAATAATGTTGGTGCAAAAAAATAGCTGACACAACAGCATTTTAAAACAAATATTAAACAGAGAGAATAGATGCAAATGAAAAATATTTTACATATCTTCTACTTGATTTTGATTGCTCTACATAATGCTGCAGAGCAGTTTGAAGGCATATCTAAGTTTCCTGGATTATGAATGCATCTGATAGAGGAGAAACATTAGTGTATGCAAATGTTTCTGCATGACAAATTACCAAAATAAACATTTACAAACTCACCCTGATGTTTGATAAAAATCTTGAATTTTGCAGGCAGCAGCTTTTGTGAGTTGACACCCCTGAAAATCCCTGCTAAGATTAGCATACAATTCATCATTTGTTTTGGCCAATAACATACATTTTAATACAATGTAACATTCAATGATGGTAGTTTGTGCAGGAATGAATCATGGGATATGTGGTCTCCCCGTAGAAGGAAGTAGGAGGAGTCAGACTCTGATCTGTAGATTTCTGCATTGAGATGCTGCTGCTGGTTTGAAGGCTAGTAAAGGGTTAAAATCTATACCCAAATGCAGTGTTTTTATTGGGAGGTTCACTGTGTCTATGTAAGCAGCTCTGGGGTGTGGGAAACAAGTTTTATTTTTAAATAAAATAAATTTGTATGTGTACAGAATGACTCCATGTAATGTTTGTTACTGGTATAAGCAGTATGTGTTCGATTAGAAAAGATAAAAACAGGTAAAATTAGATATACCTTTAAATTACTTCAGTGGCCTTTATTATGGTTAAAAATCATGACTCATGTTATAGTTTACTACATCACTTCCAAATCCATGCTCCTAGATTGTGAAATACACATTAGTATTAAACACTGCCTGTTTTCTGAAGAGAGACGTCTTTCAAAAATTATACTTTTTTTTTTTTTGAACATGCTGAAGTAGAGATTTTAAACTTATTTTTGTTACAATGCATCCTACATCCTTCTATTTGTAACATTTCCTAAAGGAGAGGTGATTAATGGTTAGTTTCATAGTTGAAGACAATTATTTTGACAGTTCAATTGGTTTAACTTGGAACACTTATTTTATGGCAGCCATATATTATTAAATTAATCTTCCATCCTCTCTTTATTTTTTTAGTTTAGTAGACATTAGGGAATAGCAGAGGAAAGCCAAGACTTTGCATATTTTCTGTATACAGGTAAATCACATTTGAAGGTCGGAGTATGAGATGCTCAGTGTCCACTGTTTATAATAAATTGAATATAAAGTGCAGCTTAAAACAAACAAAAAAAAATCACTTTTAGAAATTTTTGATTATACTTTAAAAACTGCACAGCAAAGGGAAGTTTCATTTTTTTTGTCCATAGTTTGAGGCACCATATACTGTAGCACAGAGGATACAGCATATTGGTAAAGATACTACCCTAGCAATGCTAATCATCCAATTATACGATTAGACATAGAACTTCAACTTGTGTACATTGTTCTATGCAAAATTGTTAATAAACTCTGTAGAAGAAAGCAAGATTTCATGGCAATTGTATCATAATTGTCAAAATTGCCACTCATTTTTTATGTATAATAAGTAAGTATTAAGATAATTTCCAAGTAATGAAGATAATAAAAAAAAAAATGTACTTTGATATCAAAAATAGTTTTTCCTAACAAGATATTCTGTGCAAGACAGAGAAGAGAAATGAAAGAAATTTTACTGATACAAAAATACTTTATATGTTTTCTTTAAAACTGTAAAATTTTACACTACTGGATATATATATATATATATATATATATATATATATATATATATATATGTGATTTGTATGCATGCATGATCTTCACTTTAACCACTTATGTGCATTATTCATTACCTCTAACATAAAGTCAATCAGGGTTTTAGGAGCCACAGATATTCACACTTAATATATTGGGTAATAAGTTAGACCACTGTTAGGCAAAATTGGTCCTGGTGTGTCACATATGGTCCTGGATTTCAGTATTTTCCTGCTGAACACAGGCGTGGCAATCAGAATGCCTTTAGCAGTGGCTAACACACCAGTAAAAAACAGAGATATCCAGAACCGTGTCTAGCACTTTCAGACCAGTTTTGCCTATCGCTGTATTAGTTATCTTATCAGATGTTGTATTCTAGCTCTTTTTTCTGTTACATTTCTATCCTTTTAAAGGTTTTCTTGCACATATTGTGACAATATTTAATGCTTATCTCTGTCCCTTACACTATGATCCACTTTTTTAGTGCCAATTGAAACCAGTTCACAGGCCTCCTCTGCTCTGGGATAACTCTGTAAGATTCTTAGAGCACTACCCTCCCTACCTGCCCCTCACCCACCCGCCCCTATTCAGATTCAATTTTTAGACGCATGGAAATCACCTGACTTTCCTTTTTGCAGATTATATTATCTTACTCTCAGGGCCCTCCCTCTTCTGCAGTTTGTTAATATTGTATTTTTCCTTGTTCTTATCCCCTGTACAGTGCTACGGTGAGCTTTGGAGCATTACAAATAAAAGTTAATAATAATAATAATAATAATAATAATAAATTACTCAACCTTTTCAAACCTTTGCGAGAGTTCAGTTTTAAACAGTAGGTACATTTTTACTTAGAAAAAAAGGTTATTTTGATAAAATCATAATATTGCTATTAACATTTCTGTAAATTTATCTGAACAATCTTGTCAAACCTAAAAGAATGTAGGCCTCATTCTAATGATGGCCGTAGGAGCTGCGTGGCTGCAAGGGATGTCCGCAAGCTACACTCCTATGCTTTCCTTGCAGCCACCCCTGCCGCAGCTTACTGCAGGGAAAGCCTTTGATCCCATGTCGGAACGGGTCTGATCGTGACCAATCGGCACCCCCGCAGCATCTACAACATTAAATTTCCCACCGCGGGCTTGAATTCAAAATTTAACCCGGTGGAATGGCGGGGTTTGAATTTCCCGCCGCAGGTCCTTAAAGGGCACGTGGCACACTAATGGTTACCCTCAACTGCGGGGATACTATAAGTACCCCCCCCCCGGCACCTAAAATTAACCTCATCACTTATGTGGGTCAATACAGACCCCCATGAGACTAAAATTAACGCCCTCAGTCCAATAGGTTTCTATATAGACCCCTATAGGACACTATTAACCCATAGGTTAACCCTACAAGTGCCATGAAGGTCCTCCAGGATCCTCATGACAAAGTCTAAGCACTACACTACACTATTAACCCTAACTATACCCAATTAACCTCTTAACCCTAACTATACCCCGTTAACCCATACTAAACTCTATGTAACCCAAACTGGGCCTATTTAACCTTAACTGGATCTAATAACCCTAACTGGGCCTATTTATCCCTAACTGGACCTAATAACCCTAACTGGGCATATTTAACCCTAACTTGGCCTATTTAACCCAAACTGGGCCTATTTATCCTTAACTGGGCCTATCCAACCCTAACTGTGCCTATTTGACTCTAACTGGTCCTATTTAACCCTAACTGGACCTAATAACCCTAACTGGGTGTATTTATCCCTAACTGGACCTAATAACCCTAACTGGGCATATTTAACCCTAACTTGGCCTATTTAACCCAAACTGGGCCTATTTATCCTTAACTGGGCCTATCCAACCCTAACTGTGCCTATTTGACTCTAACTGGTCCTATTTAACCCTAACTGGACCTAATAACCCTAACTGGGTGTATTTATCCCTAACTTTACCTAATAACCCTAACTGGGCCTATTTAACCCTAACTGGGCCTATTTAACCCTAACTGGGCCTATTTAACCCTAACTGGGTCTCTTTAACCCTAACTGGACCTAATAACCGTAACTGGACCTAATAACCGTAACTGGGCATATTTAACCCTAACTGGACCTAATATCCCTAACTGGGCCTATTTAACCCCAACTGGGCCTATTTAACCCCAACTGGGCCTATTTAACCCTTACTGGGCCTATTTAACCCTTACTGGGCCTAATAACCCTAACTGGACCTAATAACCCTAACTGGACCTAATAACCCTAACTGGGCATATGTAACCATAACTGGGCCTATCTAACCCTATCTGGACCTAATAACCGTAAATGGGCCTATTTAACCCTAACTGGACCTAATAACACTAACAAGCCCTGTTTAACCTCATCTAAGCATATCACCCCATCACTTATGGGCTTCTATACAGACTCCCATAAGCCTGCATCTAACCCCATCACTTATGGGGGTCTATACAGACCCCATATGCCTCCATCTAACCCCATCACTTATGGGGATCTATACAGACCCCCATATGCCTGCATCTAACCCCATCACTTATGGGGGTCTATACAGACCCCATAAGCCTCCATCTAACCCCATCACTTATGGGGGTTAGATACAGACCCTCATAAGCCTGCATCTAACCACATCACTTAGGGGGTCTATACAGACCCCCATAAGCCTCCATCTAACCTTATTACTTATGGGGGTCTATACAGACCCAATAAACCTGCATCTAACCCCATCACTTATGGGGACTATACAGACCCCCATAAACCTCCATCTAACCCCATCACTTATGGGGGTCTATACAGACGCCATAAGCCTGCATCTAACCCATCACTTATGGGGGTCTATACAGACCCCTGTAAGCCTTTATGTAACCCAATCAGTCCCACAAGGGTCTATGAAGACACTAAGCCTCTATATAACCCAATCAGTCCCACAAAGGTCTATGAAGACCCTCATAGGACAATGAGAACCCTATTATAATAATGTGTATTATTTTATGTTGTGTTTATGGGTGACTAAGTTCATGTTTCTTTTTTTCCTAGGGGGTGCAACCTGCTGAAGGGACATCTGAGCAAGGTAAGTGGTCTTATTTATTCTATTTTAGGTTAGATGTAGGATTTTTAATGTATTGTAGATAGGGGTAATGTTTAATAGATAGGGGGTAATGTATTGTAGTTAAGGGGTTAATAGTATGTAGTTAGGGGTATATTTGTAATGTATTTATTGATGTACTGTGAAGTTATGTATATCTGTGTATGTCTTTCCTTTTCAGGTGTGTAATTAATATTATTTTTTGTAGTGGGGAATGTAATGTTCTTTTTTTATTTTATATAGTGGGGGGATTTGTAATGTCCTTTTATTTTTTGTAACTTAGCTTGTTTTATTTTGTGTAATTAGTGGGGTGGGGGGTTTACAATGGGGGTTAGGTAGGTAGTGTTAGGTAGGTATGGGTTAATAGGTTAGGGTAGAGGGGGGTAGTTTAGATTTAGTGGTTTATTGGGGGGAATAGTGTAATGTAGTTTTTGTTCTTAGTGTCATGAGGGTGGTGGAGGACCCTCATGACACTTATGGGGTTAATAATAGGATTCTCATTGTCCTATGAGGGTCTTCATAAACCTTTATTGGACTTATTGGGTTACATAGAGGCTTACGGGGGTCTGTATGGACTCCCATAAGTAATGGGTTTAGATGGAGGCTTATGGGTAGTCTGTATAGACCCCATAAGTAATGGGGTTACATGCAGGCTAAGACCCCCATAAGTGATGGGGTTAGATGGAGGCTTATGGGGGTCTGTATAGATTATATATAGTTAGGGTTAAATAGGCCTGGTTAGGGTTAGATAGGCGCAGTTAGTTTTAAATAGGCCTAGTTAGTGTTATTAGGTCCAGATATGGTTAAATAGGCCCAGTTATGGTTACATAGGCCCAGTTATGGTTAAATATGCCCAGTTATGGTTAAATAGGCCCAGTTATGGTTAAATAGGCCCAGTTAGGGTTATTAGGTCCAGTTAGGGATAAATAGGCCCAGTTAGCGTTATTAGGTCCAGTTAGGGTTAAATAGGCACACCTAGGGTTATTATTTCCAGTTAGGGTTAAATAGACCCAGTTAGGGTTATTAGGTCCAGATAGAGGTAGATAGGCCCAGTTAGTGTTAAATAGGTCTAGAAGGGGTAAAATAGGCCCAGTTAGGGTTACATAGGGTTTAGCATAGGGGTTAATTGGGTATAGTTAGGGTTAATGGGATACAGTTAGGGTTAAATAGGCCCTATTAGGGTTAATATGGATGGTTAGAATTAAATAGGCCCCATTAGGGTTAATAGTTTTATTGATCGTGGTTCCTGTAAGGACACAGGGCGGGGAATTTGAATTTTTAATGCAACGGGGCTGCAATGGTGACCCCCACTGCAAGGGTTAATGTGGGGACCCTCCAGGGGTCCCGATGGAGACCCCACAGCATGGGGGGTTAATGTTAGTTGCCGCGGGGGTACTTACAGTAGCCCCGCGGCTTGGTGTAGCTATTAGTGTTCCGCAGTCCCTTTAAGGAGCCGAGGCGGATCTTTAGGGTAAATATATATTCAATGCAGCCCTGTACAGTGCTGTAATTGATAGGGGACATTAGGGGGGACATGTAGTACATTGGCTAGCTGGCACATTGCCGCTAGCCAATACTGTCATTTGTGGCCACAAGCCTGCCAGGCTTGGAGAACGTGTTAGTGCCTTGGGGGTCATCCAAAGCACCTTGTAAGGGATCGCAGCATTGTGGACATTTAGCTGCCGTCATTAGAATGAGGCCCTGTATTAATAAAACAAAATTGGTTGGTAATCATTACACAAGCTTGGTCAATTCAACAAAAAGACTGATCTGAAAACAGATTTATAGCTGTCCACTCATTTGCTGAAAATGCTGTAGAGCAAAAAAAAAAAGTGCTATTATACTGTATACCTTTATAAAAGTACATTATATTGTTATGGACTAAAATCCATATAAAATGCATTTATGTTTGTGTCCTACTCATATATCTTATCTTTGCAGTATTATCACGTAACCAAAGCTTTATTAATATTGCTGAATCATTGGGAACTCTAAGATGGAGGATTAATCACTTCCTTTTGCAAGATGTCGGTAACATCATATCCTGACAGCAGTAAGATGACATTCATATCCGTGACCAAATAAGGATGTGAGCCCCACCACCTTCCGGGGCCAATCAGAAGTTTCACTTAAACTAGCCATAATGACATCAGATCCGAAACCTAATAAGGATATGTGTCCCGCCGCCTTCCGGAACCAATCAGAGGCCTTACTTAGACTGGTGTTCACCAAGATGCAACATTTATCTGATTACTAAAAATGTTATAAATATGACAGCTGATTTTAATAAAGGATGGGCGTGAGAGAAAGCTTTATACCAGAACTCCGTGTTGGTGTATTATTTTTCTAAGGTGTGCACACTAAATATATAGATATATATATATTGGTAATTTGGCCAGGGACAGATATCTCTAAGAACTATTTTGGTTATTCTCCAAAACAAATTGGCGTCCAACTGTGGGGCTTGAGGTTTAACTAAACCTGCAGCGGGACGCAAGGGATCCGGACGGAGCCTATAGGAGCGGGCGGAGCCTGATCAACTCCGGTACACGGTAAGGACACAGTTAGCACCTTGACCGTGTAAAACCTGTTCCTGGGACTCAGCCCGTCATCCAGACCTGCTGTGGGCGAAGTGTCAAAGTACAGGTAATAACTTGCCTCAAGTCCATTATGAACCCTGTACCAGTGATATCTGTCACCTGTGTATGACTGTTGAGAGTGTAGGTTGAGTGATTGAGATTTCTTAGATATTGTGTTCAAGGACATACATGTTTACGTGCAGCAGGTTTCAGGGACGGATTGGGTAGTGTCCAAATAACACTATAGCCCTGAAATAGCCGTATGTACAGACGTACATATGCATACCTTTCTTTAGGAGGGTCTATGCATGTTGGATAGCCGAGTATCTCTTTGGGGTGATTCTGTTCGTGCCTTGGTAACGTGATGAACCCGGGAGATATCTATCACACACACTTAGGTGTAAGAGCATGTATGTGGGATGCAGACTTCAGGGACGGATTTATTTTTTTGTATAATTCTCTGAAGGCGTCAATTTTAACACACGACGGTGTGAGATTTTGAACTGCAATATTTTAAGAGTCAGAAATGTTCTGCAGAAATTGATAAATATCACTGTGACCTGTTATTGCTGGTTGTGATGCATGTTTTAAGGAGAAATGTAGTTTAGAATTTCTCTCCCTGTAAAAGCTGATTTCTGTGCAGCTGTGTGTGTGACATTCAAGGTCGAAGCACAGTCTGTGAAAAGAATTTACTCTCTCCTCCCATCTCGTTAATTCTTTTTAAGGACGTATTTTAGTTAAGAGAATTTTTTCTATGTTTAAGGTCGTATGAAATAACTGTCATGTTTCTGTTCATGTTTTAATGATGATGTTAGATTTTTTTACTTAACAGTATGTGAAATGATGTTTGTGTAAAAGTAGGAGTGTCCCGGGAGGAGATTGACACCCATCTTAAAGGCAAACAACATTTTCTATACCACCTCTGCTGGAGTCAGTGCCCTGTATCCACTACTTCTTGGCAATATTAATCCTTATTAAACAGGAAGATATAAGAGACATTCAGTATTTCATTAAGCTTTACTATAAAAGGAAAAGTAAACGCAATGTTGCTTTAGGATATGTTTTACTCTGAGACAATTTCTGTATCATATGCTGCTATGTTGTGATATTGCTGACTATGATGTATGTTTAATAATGAAATGTGATGTTATTCTCTTCCATAATCTTGTGTCTATCTAAATCACTTGTCATTATACACTACACTCTCTGCTATCCCTTTGCCAGTAGTGCGTGGTTACACACTACAATCTAATGGTCCCCCAGAGGGCGGTAACTATTGTCTGAGTTTAGGGAAGACGTATGAAGTGATTTTCATTTCATAGCAGTCGAGCACTTCAGACAAAAAGATCTACTTGTTCCTCTTTTCTCTCACCTCTCTCCCTCTCAGACAACTGGTCTGCTTGTTCCTCTTCTCTCTCACCTCCCTACTTCATCTTGTCTGCCTCCTAACACTAGCTTGTGTTATACTTAGGACAGGAAGATGGGACAGAAACAGACTAAATTGAATATTGAGGGCATGTTGGCTCAGGATGTGGTAAAGAAAAGAGGGGGAGAGGCCGTGGTAATTAAATCTAAAAAGTTGTTTAAAGTGTGTGGATTCACAAATATTGTGGGAGGACATCTGAGGGCAGAAGAGTGGCGGAAAGTGTTGAGAAATAAAAGAGGACAGTTACAAGATTGTGGTTTATTACCAAATGCAGAGGTATGGTACAGAGTGGCTAAAGAGATTAAACAGGAAGGTTGGACAGAGGAAAAGGTTGAAATGAATGGACAGGAAATGTATGTGTATTATGCTCCATGTGAATCAGCCAGCTCCTTACCTACGACTATTATACCCTCCGCACTTCAAACACCCTGCACACCACAACCACTGCCCTTTGCAGAACAAAAACATTCCACCCAGCCACAGCTCCAAAATGACGCTTACACACACTCTAAGGAGGGGTCCTGTTACCCTCTGAACCCTCCCATTAAGATGATAGCGGCGCCCACTCAGGAAGGTCTACCTGTCATACCGAACGCCCCCTTGGTGAATACGTCCCTTTATCCTGTATCGACTGCTAACGGAACTATGTATACTCCATACTCGATGTTCCCAGTCGTGCCAAGGGCACTGGCGACAGACGCTTCCACTCCTCCCCTTTCTCAGAGACAGTCAGACATAAATGATATCTCATTACTCCCTACTCCCGCAGGCCGTCCTAAAAATGACAGTGTGGATGGGGAGGATGAGATAAAAGTAGGAGAGAGTGCGAAGGAGTGGAGGAGTAAGACCCTAGGCTCAGGAATGAACCAACGTAGAGGGCGTAATAGCAATAGTACAGCGAGTCTAATGTATGTTGCATTCACACCGACACAAGCCATCTCCCTCATAAACACATTGCCCGACCCTGAGAAGCAGCCTATGCCTTTCTACAGAAAGATATCACAAATACAGAAGGCATATGCTGCAGCATGGAGAGACTTGGTTAGTTTGTGCGAAATCAGAGCAGGAGATTCATACTGGCCCATAATGCAAAAGACAATAGACCCGTATGATATGCCACGTGAGACAACTGACTATGAATCAGGTGAAATATTCTGTGAACTACTAAGAGCCTGGGCGAAGGATAAATTGGCAGATCAGGCTGTTAATCTGCAGGATATTAAACAGGACAGAGACGAATAAGTAGAAAAGTTTCACTCACGACTCACACAGGTGTTCACAGACCTCGGCTTCAGCCCACACAATAAGACACACACACAGATGCTAAGTACAGCTTTTGTGATAGGGCTAAAGGAATCTATAAAGAAAGGTCTATTGACTTCCAGACCAGAATATAGAGTGTTACCATTAGACACGCTGTTACTTGTTGCAAAAGGACTGGAGTCTGTAGAAAATGCACGCCCTACATCATCAACGTACAAAAAAACTGCCGCTCTCATGGTGACCACTGAGGAACCGGCATACAAAGGGGAGAAGAAGGAAACACGGCAGTGTTTCAATTGTAACAAGATTGGGCACATCAGCAAGAATTGTAAGATGTCTAGAAAGCAGAGGACAAAGCAGCAGGGGGATGTCACTAAAGAGGAGCAGGGGGGCCAAAGCACAGCATAGGACAGTGGTGAGCCTGTGTCACTATCTCCTGCTATGGCAGTATCTTCAGGGGATAGCAGACTAGGACCTCAAGCTATTGTAACATTACCAATAGAAGGGATCCCTACCACCTTCCTAGTAGACACAGGTGCAGCCAGAAGTGTCCTAAGACAACAAGATCTGCCCGACACATCTTACCTGTCTGACATTGATGTTGCTTGTGTAGGAGTTGACGGTATCCCCTCTTCCAATAAGTTGACTCAACCCCTACAAATAGGCCCATTCCCAGACCTGCTTGCTAGATTTGTAGTGTCCTCCACATGCCCAATGAACTTATTAGGTGCAGACGTGCTTTCCCGCTTGCAAGCATCCATCTTGTTTACCCCGGATGGGACTATACAAGTGTCCTCGCCTTTAACAATTACTGACACGTCAGCACTCTGCTCACTACCAATATTACTTCACTTAGATGCGAAAAAAGACAATAGACAAGGCCCGGCCGACATCTTGGATAAGATTCCGGCAACCCTCTGGTCACATGGTCCGGAAGATATTGGGCATTTAAAGGTGCCTCCAGTCATAGTAAAGTTGAAGCCTGGAGCTGAATTACCACGAAGACCCCAGTATCCTCTGAAGCCAGCACAGATTGATGCAATTACACAGCCGATAGAGAGCCTGTTGAGACAGGGGGCGTTAGTGCGGTGTACGTCACCATGTAACACGCCCCTCTTCCCAGTGAAAAAGAAATCCAAGAAAGGAGAGCCAGTAAAATACCGTATGGTACAAGATTTGCGGGCAGTCAATGAAGCAACCATATTGGACACTCCCATAGTACCTAACCCACACACTCTCCTCTCTGGAATACCTCCAACAGCAGCATACTTTACGGTAGTGGATCTGGCAAATGCCTTCTTTAGCATTCCTCTAGATCCTTCATGTCAGTATCTCTTTGCATTTACACATGATCATAATCAATTTACATGGACTGTCATGCCTCAAGGAGCACAGAATTCTCCTAGTCAGTTTGCTAAGGCCATGGGTCTAATCCTTGAATCTTGGCAACTGGGAAAACCTGATGTTGTACTTCTGCAATATGTTGATGACCTCTTACTCTGTGCTGAAGACCTTCCTACAGCTACACGGACATCAGAGAGTTTACTGAGACATCTAGCAGAACAAGGGTGCAAGGCATCCAGAGAGAAATTACAGTGGTGTCAGGAGACTGTCATATTCCTGGGACATTGCCTTTCCAAAGGAGTGCGTCATCTCACACGCAGCCGTGTTAGGGCAATAGAAGAAATGTCTGTACCAGAAGGACACAGACCCCTCCACGCTTTCCTAGGTCTCATATCCTATTGCAGAGCATGGATCCCAGAAGCCTCTCTCCTGATGCAGCCCTTGTATGATGTCTTGAAGATTGAACCCTTTCAGATGACTCAGATAGCCCTAAATAACTTCTACTCTCTGAAACAGACTATCTCCTCAGCCCCTGCATTAGGGCTACCCAACTATGACCTACCATTTAAGCTGTTTATATCAGAAAAGGAAGGACATGCAATGGGAGTCTTGACACAGTCCCATGGAAACAGACAACGCCCCATTGGCTACTTCTCATGTCATCTGGATGCTGTAGCAAGAGGAGGCCCTTCTTGCCTTAAGGCAGTATTTGCAGCTCATGCCTTACTGGATAAGACAAGTGACATAGTCCTTGGATATCCCTTGACAGTTCTTGCTCCACATGACATTGCTGCTATCATAAATCAGACGCAGCCAAAACACCTGACAGCAGCTAGACACCTCCGTCTCCAATGTTCACTGCTCGTGCCAGATAAAGTCACCTTACAGAGGTGTTATGTGCTTAATCCAGCCACTCTCTTGCCATTTCCTGAGGGGGGAGATGAGGAAGATGGACATTTCTGGTATAGTTTGAACTTGGATCAGGAGTCAAACTTAAGCTCGGATGTAAAAAGTCACTTACTGGGACGCCTAGTCATGAAGACAGAAACAGATGAAACACAAGACTCTCTACATTGTACGCTGTGGAACAAACAAACACCGGGACGAGATCTTCAATATAAAGCGAAGCTTATGAAATTGAAGCAAGTCACGTTAAAACTTATGACATTGTATAATGATGCAATAGGGGATAGCGCACTCACGGTAGAGCTTCCTTTTGAAGCAGAATTGCTCTATAAACATTGGGATACAGCTGTCCCACACATAGCATTAACAAAGTCTGCACAGAGTACATGGAGCTCATTGGGGACTGCGCTGAAATGGTGGGAGTCCGCAGATGAAGATGAACTAGAAGCAGAATGAATAACAAGACAAACCCTCAACTGGCATGTGAATAGCTTTCCCAAAGTACAGGCTGAAGACCCATATGCGACTCCAAGATCAGTAAACCCACCTCATGACTGTCTTCAGCAAATGGAAATGGAGACCTCACACCTTGTGAATGTAAAAGAACTTGCCCTGACAGACCCAGACATCACTCTGTATGTAGATGGATCAAGGTATGCTGATGAGAATAAAAAATATCACACAGGATACGCTGTGACTACGGAAAAAGATGTGATACGAGCCTTCTCACTACCTCCCTCCATGTCAGCACAAGAAGCAGAGTTGATTGCATTGACTAAGGCCTGTGAGATTGCAGCAGGACGGCGAGCTAACATCTATACAGACTCAAGATATGCTCTAGGAGTGACTCAAGACTTTGGAATAATCTGGAAAGCCAGAGGGTTTATGACAGCTGCAGGCACCCCAGTAAAGCATGATAAAGCCATACGTGAACTACTAGATGCTTTAGCACTCCCAGAAGAAGTAGCCATACTGAAGGTGAAGGCATATGGGAAGCTAAACTCAAATGAAGCACGAGGAAATCATCTAGCAGATCAAATGGCTAAGAAGGCAGCAATGATATCACAGGAAATGGACAAGACAGAGGAGAAGAAAGACATAAATATCTACACAATGCAGACTTTACCTACAGATTTGAAACTACTCAAAGAATTGCAGAAGAATGCAGATCCAGAAGAAGTAAACAAGTGGAAAGCAAAGGGAGCAATCCTTTAAGATGGATTGTATGTTGATAATCTGAGATTGTGTTTACCAAAGAATCTCTATCCAGCAACAGTACAGTGGGCCCACGGACCGGCACACTTGTCAAAGACCCTCATGAACGCTCTAATAGACAAGTACTATATGGCGCCAGGCATAACTACACTTACGTGCAACTATTGCAAGTCCTGTAGCATTTGTGCTAAATGTAATACAGGCCGAACTGAGAAACCCCCACAGAAGCATTTAGCAAAATCTCTGTATCCATTCCAGAGGATACAAATTGACCACATACAGATGCCAAAAAGTGGCCGGTATGAATATGCATTGGTCATTGTAGACATGTTCTCAGGATGGCCAGAAGCGTACCCAGTCACAAATATGACTGCAAAGACCACAGTGAAGAGGTTACTAACAGAGGTCATCTGCAGATATGGGGTCCCTGAAGTAATTGAAAGTGACCAGGGACCAGCTTTCACTGCAATCTTAGCTAAAGAAATATGGACAGCTCTAGGAGTGACACTATCTTTTCATACACCCTACCATCCCCAGAGTAGTGGGAGGGTGGAACGTATGAATGGGACTTTGAAGTCTAGAATGCTAAAAATGTCACAAGAAACTGGTATGCCGTGGCCTGAAGGCCTTCCTATAGCTTTGTTCAGTGTCAGGTATACCCCTAGGGGAAAACATGCTTTATCTCCTCATGAGATCTTATTTGGGTCTGCTCCTAGATTAGGATGTTATTTCCCTCAGCAATTGCAGTTGAAATCTGATGTACTTGTTGACTATGTGATAGCCTTGTCCACAGCACTGACTAAAATCCATGCAAAAGTGTTCTCTTCTATTCCAGATCCAGAGGTAGATACTGGCACACACCAACTACTTCCTGGAGATTGGGTTCTGGTCAACAGGTTTATGAGGAAAACCCCACTGGAACCCAGATACGAAGGTCCTTTCCAAGTCCTACTGATCACAACCACTTCGGTTAAGTTGGAAGGGAAACCTACTTGGGTCCACGCGTCACATTGCAAAAAGGTTGCTCCTCCTGATGAACAGGAACCAACACAATGAGTATAACTCAGTGTTTTATCTTGTTTCTCACAGTATTCTTGAACAATGCACAACATGTAAATATTACAAAATGTGAAAATGGAGTCACATTTTGGTATAATTCACATACTACACATGTTGCTACATACACCTTTGACTTCTGTGATATTGTTAGATGTCCTACTGTCCATGAACAGTGTGACTTGTATACATCTTCCCCTAATAAGGCTATATATATATATATGTGTTGATGGAAAGATTTATGGGAATGCTTATGGGAAAGATCGTCCTACATGGGATATGGTAGGATGGACTACTGGAACACCCTTGGAGTATAGACCTCAGAACGCTGTAGTCAAGAAAGATGACCTAGGAAGATCTCTACTAGATCGTATGACTCTACTAAAGACTGGTAGATGTTTAAATAGTGGCAAAACTAGTTCTAGCATGCAGCTAACTCTGACTATACAAAATCCTAGTCCCATAGATGCTGACACATATTTGATGGGAGCATGGAGTAAGGGGGAGACTACAAAGTTCTCAGGTAAATTTAAGTTAGCAGACTTATACAATTATCCTAACTTACCACTTGTATTACAGATATTACAACCAGGTCCCAAGATCATTGGAACAATGACTGCTAATGGTGATCCAACATATGAAGATACTTTAGCTACTGAAACAGGGTATTCAGATCTCAATGTATGGTTAGAATGGATGAAATATAATGTCCAAGAAAATAACAAAACTAATTGTTATGTTTGTGGCCATGCTAGGCCCCATTTCGGTACTGTTCCACTTACTATACCTTTATTAGAAGAAAAATGTTTCCTGAGCCTGTTTAAAAACACACTCAGTGATGTAAGTAGATGTAAAAATGGAAAAAGACATATCCTATGATAACTAATAACCCGCATCCAGGTGAGGGTATAACTATATATCCAGGAAATTATACATGTTATCGTAGGAATGTTTCTTATGGAACTAACTTACAGAGGTTCCCAAGTGGTTTTTGTCAGACATACAGAGATGGATCATCCACATTATTGATTAATCACACACAATCCTTGGGAGATATATATTGGATATGTGGGGACATGAAGCTGAGAGTCAGAATGTCAGGAGTATGGCGGGGAGAGTGTACCTTAGCTAAGGTTATTATGCCACTCCATATTGTCCCAACTTATTATGGTGATCCATCTAGCATTCTTCAAACACAATCTAGAAAGAAGAGAGATACATCATTATCATCCGAACCTAGAGAAAGTTTTGACCCACATGTATATATTGATACTATAGGGGTCCCAAGGGGGGTGCCAAATGAATTTAAAGCTCGCAATCAAGTAGCAGCAGGTTTTGAGTCACTCATACCAATGATTGGAGTAAATAAGAATGTTGCTTGGATTAATTACATTTACTATAATCAGCAACGGTTTATTAATTATACCAAGGATGCCTTAAAAGGTATTGCAGAACAGCTAGAAGCTACATCGCACATGGCCTTCCAGAATAGCATGGCATTAGATATGATTCTTGCAGAAAAAGGAGGAGTATGTAAAATGCTTCCTGCCACTAGTGCATGTTGCACATATATTCCTGATAATACAGGACCAAACGGTAAGATCACCTTGGCCATAAAGAAACTAGCTGAACTTGGCCAAGAACTAAAAGAAAATTCTGGTACTATAGATAACTGGGATTCATGGTTTAGTTGGATGAATGGTTGGCAAAAGGTTTTGTTACAAGCTGGGATGGCTATCCTTGTTGTCGTAACTCTACTTGCCTTCCTCCTATGCTGTATTATTCACTGTATGCGTACTTATTTGCAGAATGCAATGAAAAAAGCTTCCTCCTGGGGGTGCCCCCAGAACCTAGACACAGATATTTATGGACAGAATGATATATGCAAGACGTCTCACAGTCTAATGCAGACAGTAACTGGCTCTACGGAGAGTGTTTTGTAAAGGTATTATACCTAAGCATTATGGTCCTTGTTCTAGACCAGATACACTATTAGTTTATAGAGGCTTATTAGGTTTTCCCATGCCGCATAGGACATAGGGTAGGTGTGACGTTAGGTCATGGCAAGCCCGATCGAACGAAGATATGTACCTATGTCATACTTACACGCAATGCTCACAACATCCGGAAATAGAAACCACAAAGAGTAGTGCTCCGGAGGGACCATAGTCAAGAACGTAGATACTAATAGATTTTGATATCCAATAATGAGTAAGGATATAATAACTATTAATTAAGATTTAAGAACGTAGGGGTAACATAAACATTGTATGACATTTTAGGGGGACTGTTATGGACTAAAATCCATATAAAATGCATTTATGTTTGTGTCCTACTTATATATCTTATCTTTGCAGTATTATCACGTAACCAAAGCTTTATTAATATTGCTGAATCATTGGGAACTCTAAGATGGAGGATTAATCACTTCCTTTTGCAAGATGTCGGTAACATCATATCCTGACAGCAGTAAGATGACATTCATATCCGTGACCAAATAAGGATGTGAGCCCCACCACCTTCCGGGGCCAATCAGAAGTTTCACTTAAACTGGCCATAATGACATCAGATCCGAAACCTAATAAGGATATGTGCCCCGCCGCCTTCCGGAACCAATCAGAGGCCTTACTTAGACTGGTGTTCACCATGATGCAACATTTATCTGATTACTAAAAATGTTATAAATATGACAGCTGATTTTAATAAAGGATGGGCGTGAGAGAAAGCTTTATACCAGAACTCCGTGTTGGTGTATTATTTCTCTAAGGTGTGCACACTAAATATATATATATATATATATATATATTGGTAATTTGGCCAGGGACAGATATCTCTAAGAACTATTTTGGTTATTCTCCAAAACAATATCCTAATGTTACACACAAAAAACTGATTCACACTAGCTGGTGTTTACTTCATCTGACCTTGCTATACTTCTGTCTTGTCCATTTAAAGATATCTGTTATCAGTTGTTAGTCCTGTTTTCCTGTGTATGAACTTGGCTTTATTTCAGCCTCTGCTTTTTGGTCAGAGTTTACCCTGATCGTAGCCCTCCTTTGAGACAACACCTGAACTTATTTTTGATGACTTTCATGCATCAGTATCTTGTATGAATTTAGACTGTTGGCCATGACTTGCCTACTGTACTTCTAAGTAGTCTTAGGCTCAGATTTCAGATCTGTGTGAAGGCTAAATTCCCCACCTCAGTGTCATTCCATGTTCACTGAGAAGCATTATGAGTTGCACGGGCCAAACATGGAATCTGCAGGGGTGCAGAGAAACATAGAATTTCAAGACTATTTGCCAAGTGACACAGATCTCTTCAGCCTATATACGTCAATATGATTATGAGGTTCAACAGATCTTGGATTGCAGCCTGGCCAGTAACAATGAAATACTTGCATATAGTGTTAGTTGCCAGCAGTTCACTAATTTCTTAGATGTTACATGGGATGTGTCAGACATGTATACATGTTGCCTTTCAATTGCCACTCTTTCTGCTTTTTATTGTGACATACACTAGTCTCTACTACTCTTGACTTCAGTTTCTGGGTTGCTGTTTCATTTTAGGTATCCAATCAGATATGACAGCAGATAAGTGTATATTAGGTAATATTTTTTAGTTAATATTTAAGTAAGTTTGACCTTTGTTTTAGAACTTTTGTTCTCTAAGGTGTTAAGTTCTATGATATTTTCAAGATAGTGATAGTAAGAGAAAACCACTTAAAGAACACCTTTTTTGTGGAATCACATATATAGTTGTGAGCAAGCGGGTTGTTGCTAATGCTGCAGGCTCGCGTAGCCGAAGGCGCTCCTTGCCAGCAACTGCGGACCTTGCAAAATTTACGGACTTACGAGAAACAAATACGAGATGCGGGACTTCGGGAAAAAAACATCACAACCTCACAAAAAACATGACCTTACCGCCTGAAACCCGCGCACATCAAAACATTAAAAACACAATAAATACACACAACAAATACATAAAAAGCTTACCGATAGCAAGTAGGGGGGGGGGGGGGCACCCAGGACCTCAAAAACTAAGTTACACCTAAATTTAAGTCGAAATAGAAGAGTTTAGACACTCGAAAATCCGCTAAGCAAGAGAAAAAATGGCCCCCAAAAAAAACAAAAATGAGGCTACAGGACCCTAAAGACGATAAACAACACCAAACATACGGATTTTCCGAAAAAGATGTACGAGATCCGAAAACAAGGACGCAACCCGTGCGACCCTGAAAACATTAGAAACACAATAAATACACACAACAAACACATACAAAGATTACCCACAGCAAGGAGAGGCACCCAGGACCTCTGCAAGTGAAGTTACACCTCCATTTAAGTCCTAAGCGAGAGAAAAAATGGCTGCCGAGCAAAACGAAAACGAGGCTAAAGGACGCTAAACACGCAAACCAGCACCAAACACATACGCATTTTCCGAAAAAGCCGGACGAGATCCGAAAACAAGGCCGCAAAATCAGCCACAGCCGCTTACCACATTAGGCGCCATTTTACAACACTAACTTACAGAAACCGGAAGTACACAGCTACCCCAACGGCTTTTCCTCGCACAGGCACACTATTTACACTACACACTGCACACATTGCTGACACCTACACAGCAGCTCCACAGCACTGAAAACACACATTGTATGCGGCAGCAACATAAAAACAGATTGCCAGCTCTTCAACACAATGCTTGCTGCATATATTACTTTAAAATAGGTAAAGTATATTAATTTATTAATGTATTATTTATTTGATTATCATACACCAAACAGCATTAGCTCACTTACAATTTCATTGCCGTCTTTTTTTGACAGGCAAGTCGCTAGTTTATTACCGTATTGGTCCGAATATAAGCCGCACCTTTTTTCCGATTTTTGAGCTTGCGAGTTACAGGTGCGGCTTATATTTGTGACCGTCAATAAATCATTGCCGATTTGCGAACTTTGCATGTAACGCGTTCGACTTCTATTCGCGAATGCAAAATTACTGCCGATTTGCGCGATTGCGAGTTAAGGGTGACGATTTTTGTGCTTTAGACTGCGGTGTTGAATAGCGATTTACGGTTTTAGTGATTCTAACATCCTGTAAAGCCTGTAACCTTCAAAAAAAGCTACAGTGCTAATTAGAAAGCCTATTTCTTGCAATGGCTGATCACTTTGAGTATTTTCTCTCCAATTTTACGGGTGCGGCTTATATTTGAGTACTATCTTTTTTCTATTTTTTCCCCTTGAACTTTATGGGTGCGGCTTATATTCGGACCAATAGGGTATATTAGCCACAAACCAAACTTTAAAAACCTAAACTTTATTACTTTATTAAAAGCATCTTTGTTAAAAATTGTTTGCTTAAAAACTAATACTCAGTATAGACAGGACTTCTGAGACTTTATTTAGAATTTAACTTTTTATTTTATTTCTAGAAGTTTTGCTGTGCACTTATAAGATAAAATCAAGAGACAAATATATTCAACTTGCTCTCTTGTGAATTGTTAAAATGCAACGTGGAAAGGTAAATAATATTATATTTCCAATATTGGATGTGAATCCTTCAGCTGTTCCGACTCCAAGCTATAACACAGCTTGTAAAAAGTGCATCAACTGCTTAATAAGTCTGCTTAAAGTGCTCAAAAATTGTGCAACAAAATACTGTGATTGTAATTTAGAGACAATTAACAAATTTCTTAAGTCTTTTACAATTGCACACATGTCCAGGCCATTATTATTACATTGCGCCACATAAGTTTTCAATTATTATTAAAGAGACTTTGTCACTATTACGCTTAATACAAATGATAAGATTATGCTTAGATTTAGCTGTGTCAGTTTGTATATAGTTGCTTAATTGTTATAATTTTTGGTGGGTTATCCCACTCAGTTCTCCTGTATATTGTTAGTAAAATATATGGTTCTTGATCCTGTGTCTCTCACTTTACCTTGTGACTGTTGTATGAAATGCTGCTGCATATCACATAGCTGCTCTCTTACAAAGGCTTAATATTAGTGTCAGTGCTGCTGTGCATTAGTGAGCTGTGTGCCTGCACTTCAATTTCATAAGAGGTACTGTCTATGTATAGAGGTCCCCTTATTACATAGTTACATAGTAATTAAGGTTGAAAAAAGACTTTCAGCCCATCAAGTTCAACCTTTTTAGATCTCCTTTGATCTGCAATATGCGGATTAGTTAGTGATTAATTAGTTGTTAAATAATTATTAATCAACTATTTAATTTTTTTCTTTTTTCAATTATTAATTAATCCAGAGGAAGGCAAACAGAAAAAAAAACAAGTGAAACTTAGCCAATCGTCTCAAAGGGGGAAAAACAAATTACTTCCTGACCCCAGATACTAATTATCCAAGATAACCCTTAATTATCCAGGATAACCCTCAATTCCCTTCTTAATTAGAAATAAATCCAGTCCCCTTTTAAAATTATCTATCGAATCCGCTGTCACCACCTCCTCGGGTAGAGAATTCCACAGATTAACCACCCTTACTGTGAAGAACCCTTTTCTTTCTTTAAGGTGGAATCTTTTTACTTCTAACCTCAAGGGGTGTCCTCCTGTCAGTTGAAAACCTCTTGAAACAAAAAGCTCCCTTGACAATTCTTTATACTGAACCTGGATGTATTTATATAATGTAATCATATCTCCTCTTACACTCCTTTTTTCTAGAGAAAATAAGCTTAATTTGATTAGTCTTTCTTCATAACTTAGCCCCCCATTCCCCTTATTAGTTTTGTTGCCCTACTCTGTACCTTTCCCAGCTCTAAAATTTCCTTTTTATGAAGTGGGGCCCAAAATTGTACTCCATATTCCAACTGAGGGTGTACTAGAGATTTGTATAGTGGCAGAATTATATTTGCTTCCCTGGCATCTATACCCTTCCTAATACATGCTAATATTTTATTTGCCCTTGCAGCTCCTGCTTGGCTTTGAGCACTGTTACCTAGGTGATTGTCCACAAGCACTCCAAAATACCATTTAATATCAGATACACCAAGATTTGCTCCATTAAGATTATACACTGCATGGCTATTTTTCCTTCCCAGATGCATAACTTTACATTTATTCATATTAAATCTTATCTGCCACTTAGATGCCCATTCCTCAATTTTGTGTAAATCCCTTTGAAGGTAAAGCACATCATTATCTGATTTAATTACCTTGCACAACTTCGTGTCATCAGCGAAAATGGAGGCACTACTTTCCACCTCTAAGTCATTAATAAACATGTTAAAAAGGAGAGGACCTAATACTGAACCCTGAGGAACCCCCCTTACCACATTAGTCCAATCGGAGTATGTTCCATTTACAACAACCCTTTGCTTCCTGTCTTTTAGCCAGCTCTCAATTCATGAGCAGATATTTACTGCAATTCCTGTATCCCTTAGTTTGCACAATAGTCTCCCATGTGACACTGTATCAAAAGCCTTTGCAAAATCCAAATATACTACATCCACCGAGTTGACTTGATCCAAGTTCCTACTAACCTCCTCATAGAAACTAATTCGATTTGTTTGACATGACCTATCCCTCATAAATTCATGTTGACTCCTACTTATAATCTTGTTCAAATAGACATATTCTGGTATATTATCCCTTATTAACCCTTCTAAAAGCTTTCCCACTACAGAAGTGAGGCTCACTAGTCTATAATTCCCTGGATTTGCTATTTAACTTTTCACGTTGCACTTTAACAATTCACAAGAGAGTACGTACAAGATAAAATCAAGAGACAAATTCAGAGAGAAATATATTCAAAGAGGCACAGCAAAACTTCTAGGAATAAAATAAAAAGTTAAATTCTACATAAAGTCTCAGAAGTGACATCCATACTGAATATTACTTTATTCAGTTTTTAAGCGAACAATTTTTAACAAAGATTTGAATAAAGTAATAATGTTTATGTTTTTAAAGTTTGGTTGGTGGCTAATATAATAAATTCCACAAAAGGTGTTCTTTAAAGTGGTTCTCTTGTTATCACTATCGTGAAAATATCATAGAACTTAACACCTTAGATTATAAAAGTTCTAAAACGAAGGTCAAACTTACTTTATAAATACGTACACATAGCTATATATAGCGGTAGGCCACAGCACATCTACCCCCCCATACCCCCACCTAACCCCCATACAATTACTATTCTACACATAATACTCACATTCTTGTTTTACCACATCCATGTATATATTATATTTATTTATCCTTACTTTCATTTAATAAATCATAGGAGGTTAGAGGAGGGGAAGAGGAAAGTGAGTAGGGAGAGGAGAGAGAGGGGAACACTGGAGGGGGAGAATGATGAGGGGAGGAGGAGAGTGAGGAGAGGAGGAGAGTAAGAAGAGCTAGAGGTATGGAGAGAGGGAGGACCAGGTCAAGGAGGTCAGATTAGGCACACACGGGCCAGAGGGTCAGGGGCCTTAATCCAGGGGAGGAGTTAGTGGGGATGAGGGACTGGCCCCGGGGAGGACAGGAACCCCAGGCAAAGTTGGTAGGGCAAGAGGCTGTGGCAAAGTACAGGGCCCCAATTATAGTCCAGAGGAGATGGACGTCCTCCTCAGGGAAATCCGTGCCCGCTATCTGATCATACATGATAGGAGAGATGGGCTAACCAGAAGGCAGAGGCCTGGAGTCAGATTGCTTTAGCTGTTGCGGCATTAGGGTTGGCAAATAGGGTTGTAAGGTCTGTGAAACACAGATATGACGACAGCTGGCTGAAGGTGAAGAGGAAGATGGCAAAGGAGGCAAGAGCTGCATGTGCAACCGGTGAAGGGCCTCCAGCCAACATCACATATTGTATATGGGATCAGACCCTGAGGGAGTGGATTGAGCCAGCGGCAGTAGTGGGCCTACCAGGACAGGTGGACATGGGTGTGCCAAGAACCATGCAGAGTGAGTATCATATCACACAACACACATTGGTGTATGAACTTGTGTGGGGGGGGGGGGGGGGGTCAAATTCCCCACAGCTATCATGATGTTTGTATATATGTATAAATAAGCTAGTGCTCTGTCTGGTGTATACAATGAGCTGTATCCCTCTAAAATTATTCTGCCTCCTACACCCCTGCCCACACGCATACATGACTGATAAACAATAGCACTGTAAGCCCTATAGTAATGACTGAAGATATATAGGGCATCAATAACCAGGTAAATTCTGGTAGCAAACATATAATTTTTACAATTTGTATCAATTAAATGTCTGGCTAATACCTGCAGTTCAAACCGATCATGAATACAATTTGCTATTATATCAAGATTGATTTGACATTCAAAAGAGAGTGCATGTATGGGTGTGCGGATACAGACTCTGATATGTGGGATATGTGAATACATACTCTGTAGTACTACATGTGCGTGTCATATACTGTCCCAACCTGGACCATGTCTCAGCTGCATTATAACAACCATTGCAGGGAACATGTCACAGCTTGGTCAGTCTCACACACTGCACAGGAGATCAAGCTGAGCATGTGTCTGATGCAAATGTAGATGGCACACCACACCTGCAGTACACTTATTCATGTGAGCCATGAGCCACAATGCTCATTATGCAGGCTGTGGTTCATCTGTGTAACACAAGCACCACAGTCAATCACAGGTGACCATGATGTCAAGAATATGGAAACACATAGACTTCAATTGTGTATGGAAAGCAACTCAAATATTTTTTTCTTCCATTTGAGTACCCAGGAGGACACGGTCAATTACAGTGGAACAGGGGGAGGCTCCACTGGAGGTGGGAGTGGCTGAGGAAGAAGGCCAGGAAATTCCAGAGAGCCCTGGACCATCCACATGAGTTGTTCAGCCATGTTCACCAGCTGTTCCAGCCCCTTCCATCGGCCATGTCCTGGCCCCAACCATCATCACAGCTGCCACCTGCTCAAACAAATTTGCCTCACATGCAATCGGGTCCCCCAACATGGCCCAACATCCCAGCCCTCATGCCGACACCTCAGGCCCCAATGACGTCAACATCTGCTACAATGTAATTAACACCCAGGCGGACATGGAACATAAGAAGCAACAAAATGAGAAGCTCTGGTTGCTCAGAAGTCAGTGTAGGCTCACACACACCCTCCTAGTGAGCACCCAATAACTCCATTCTGAGGTGAGGAGGCACAATCAAAGAATGGAGAGATATGAAGAACGGGCAATTCGGGACAGGCAGCAACTCATCTGATTAGCCGAACACCAGTTCATACCTCTCCACCCTTAGGTTGCATAACTGCAACCAGAGACGTCGGCCTCCTCATCTCAGACCCCACCACCTTCTCAACCTAATCCCAAGCTACCCAACGTAGTGGCACCACACGCTCCTACACCACCACGACATGGAAAAGTGAGATGGGGGCACGGGTGAGGAAGGTGGGGGCCCAGTTTTAATGAAGATGTGGTCTTAGTACCATCCAAGATGTGTTCCTCCTCTTGATCACTCTTCACTGAATACTGATTGTTATAGATGTTGACATACAATTGGCTGGCTACAGAGTGTGTACATGTCTGAACATCAATTGTTGAAATGTTAAACCTAATCAATGTGGATTGACCTTAAGATGAGGTGTTGTAGTTAAACAGAATATTGTTAGGATTGATATCTTGTTCTTGAATTTGTAGGTGTTAATAGCCAAATCTCACGACCATGAAGGCATGCTCTTGATCCTCAAGCAGTACAATACCATCATGTGAGTGAACACTCAACCCAGTTCCCAACAGGCATTCAATCAGTGTCATTAACCACTGCAGATGGATCTGAAATGCAATATATGACTACATATCTCTTCACTAATGAACATGACTGGTGTGAGTTTCAATCACAATGAATAGTGTCCCGGCTGTAGAGTTGCACGGTCCCATTACGATCTGCTAATCCAAAGCGGTAGTTATACATATGTTTTTGTTGCATTTCATCCCATTAACAGTATGAAAGTATGTCAGGTTAATCTATTTCATGTCATCCAAACAAAATGGATGGTTTCCTTGATTTGACATTTAGGGGTAATGTGAACAGTGTAATCTATCTGGCCTTGGTACCACTCATATACCAGTGAGATGTGATATCAGCATGGCACAACTATTCCATGTAGACAGTGATAGTACTTTTTGCTGAAAGATTGTGTTCACAGTGAAGCATGACTTGTTATATTACACATCCTCAACATATTCCAAGAAGGCTGATTGAACAGGACAGAATCAATATGGTTATTACTGCGCATAGATGACGTTCATGTTAATTGGTCTATTGTAGTGTCCAGAGCAAAGACAATGTACTATAATAACAACTTATGGTTGATCTAACACCTCTTCATGTTTTCCAGATTCCTATAATCTATTTGGGAATTAGCAGTAATGTATGAAAACACCAATTGAATAGTGCTCTTAATAAGCACATAACAAATTTTTTTTAAATGAGTTTTTAGTTAGTAAACATCTATCCAAAAGCAAGGTTTTCCCTAACTAAAAACTCATTTAAAAAAAATATGTTATGTGCTTATTTAGACCCCTATTCAATTGGCCAAATAGCAATTGAATGAGGGCCTGTGTGTGCAATTGATTACCATCACCTGATCCATGATTTCTAGCATCTGTCTAATATGGCAGATGGAGACCATATGGTTGCTGTACGCGCATTAATGGTTATTTCTATGAAATGGAGTGTTATGATGTTCCTATGTCACATCCGATTATGGTTACTGTGGTGTCCTGACCACATATGACCCTAGTAGATGCTATGCATTATCCTTATGATATTGTCTAACAGTTAACCCTTTAGGTGTCTTTTAATTGCCCACAGCCTCTTGCCCTTCCGATATCCACCCACACCACACCCATGGTATTAATGAACAGTCTTTTCCATTTCTGTTTGTGCTCTGTGTACGGAAAAAAAAGCTTTCTTATACCGTTCTAAACGTGTCATTGTGTTGTCCATGGTTGGGGTTATGGGACATCCACATACATCACATTCCTATATATGTAAACTAATGAGCCCTAGTTACTATGCAATAGATCAATACATATAATAATGGTAATAATAGTATTAGATATCATATAATAATATATATCATATATAATCAACATAAAGGGTTAATACACATGCAAATGTCCAGTTAGTGATTTTGTGGAGTATCAACATTCCCTTGAGGGCCTGATAGGAATATTAAAGGTGATACTGGAGTGGGTTGCCAGTTCCTCTTCTAGTAGACTGTGATTTGTCTGACCTCTCTGCTATGACGTGCCCAACTACAGTGGCCCTACATGGTATAGCTCACAGCTTCATTCAGGTACACAAGCCCCTTCACCACCACAACGTAGTAATACACAAGGGGACCAGGGGAACATACACTACACTAATCTACTCTATCCCATCAAGAAGGGCCACAAAAAAACATGGAGGCTTTGCAGAGGCACGTGGATCAATAGCCAACTCACCTCCATCAGGGGTTCTCTGCTACGCCCATCCTGCAAAGTACCGTGCCATTGCTGCTGGTCATGTACCAAGATGTATACCTATTCCCATTTGGTGACTTATTATGTTTTGCTATTCATCAATTTACATTAGTGTGGTGAATGTTCCCCTAGTCCCCTTGTGGGTTGCTAGGTGGTGGTGATTAAAGGGTTTGTGAATGCGAATGAAGCTGTGAGCTATAGCATGCAGGGCCAGTGTAGGTGTGCAGGTGATAGCAGAGAGGTCAGACAAATCCCAGTCCACTAGAGGAGGAACTGGCAACCAACTCCAGTATCTTTGACATGCAAAACTTGTGAAACAGCACAGGCAGTGACTTAGCTAAATATGCTACAGGCCATAGGGTTACAGAGAGTCTGACATGACTGAAGTACTGAACAAAATATAATCAAATGTTCATTTGGTACTTGATATATGTGATGTGGTGGTAATTTGTAATTTGGCCACTATTTTCACAATGAAATTGTGATGAGCGAGATGTATATGCAATCTTATATATATTCCAGGGTCCACATTAGAGCCTCTGTGAGTGAGAAAGGGTTAATATGGCATCAGTTTCATGATTTTGTGTTGCAATTTAATCAGGTAGTGTGTCTTTAATTACTTTCTGCATGTTGCAGCATGGCTTTTCATATTGGCATATGCATGACCATTCCAAAATATGATAACATAAAATATTTGTTAATGCCTATTTTTTATTGGAGGATTATTGTGCAAGTAATTGTAATGCCTTTCCATGTTTTCCCCATATTTAAAGTCCAATGGTGTGCTTATATTGTCTTTTACAGTGTGTAGAAATTGTCTGTAAACCCTTTGCGGGTCTTATTTGGAGGCCATAATGTTTTTGCCTTCATTTGGGGGTTACGGGCTTGAACGCCAAGGCATCTTTGGAAATTTGTTGCAATTTAATTGTGTGATTGGAATGTAACAGTTACGGGCTTAAAAGAACAAAGGATTTGAGGCCGCGGAGTTACATTTTCAACATCCTGTAGGGTTTTTCACCCTTACCCCGCAAGTCATTGGCGGGTGGCGGGCCAATTTAATAGCCGTAAGTCTTACGGACTACGTTACGGGCTACAGTTTTACACACTGAGGGAATTTAATAGGGCTATTAAACTAGTACAGCATTGGATTGTAAATAACCCACAAGTAGGGCTTTGACTACAATCTTGACTTTTAGTATCTGATTCTTGAAACCTTTAAAATGTGTTGCAATAAAGATACTGGTCTCCTCTCTTTGCTTTTTTGTTAAATTATTTCAGAAAATGTAAATGAAAAAAGTTTTCATTTAAGGTAAAGTATTAACATTGAAACAAATAAAATATTCATATGCTACAGATTTACATGTTTGACTGTTTCTCTCCAGATTAAGCATATTTACTTCATATAACACTTTGGAATATGTCAGATAATTGTAATGTCTGCTATTGACAAGTTCATATGAGTCATGGAAGTCCTTGGAGAATAAAAGCTGAATTTGTTAGCTAGCTAACATCTTCTTAGTTTTGAAAAGTGTTTTTGTATAAATGTCCCTTTGTATATAATATGTATTTTATCTTCTTCTGGCTAGATAAAGAGACTGCCATCCCCATTTATTAAGGTGAATACCTTAGCACTAAAGTGCTGATGCTTTGCTGTTTAAAGTAAATGAATGCTCCAGATGCAAATGACTGAGGACATAAAACACACTTGAGTAAAAGCAAGCAGTAACAGTGAGCTGAATCAGATTATTTGCAAGAACTGAGCCTGATTTGAATGCCTCAATCAACTCTCCTTGTTAGGTTATTTATTATTTTGTCAAATACTCTTTTAGCAGACTGAGCTACTCAAAAAATAGACTGTTCTTGACGTGAAGGGAAAAGTCTGGAACAAAATGGAGGTAATTTGATAGGTTAGCAGGGTCAAACAGTGGCTAACATTACGTTAAAGAAGCAAATGGCTCTTCTGAATAGCCTAACACATCGAAAGCTTAAAACTCTCTCACATTACTGAAAGAAGTAATGATTTTAGAGAGAAATGATAATAAAATGTCACAGCACACAAAAATGTTAGCTTCCAATTGCTTCAAATCATGCTGCATTTTTCAGAACCAGAGCATTAAAAAAAGTGAAAAAATGGGGGCATTTTTTGAGATTTCTATTTTTAATGCCCAGGCATATAAGTCAAATAGTTTCTAAAAAAAACTATACAACTATATTGATAGTTAAACTGGCATTGTGAACCAATATGCAGTTATGCCAAAAATTCATAACAATTATCAAAGGTAATGTTGTTATCAAGGTAATCAAAACTTACACTGGTATAACTGAAAACCTCCCTACTTTGTCAAACAATATATCTACACTATTTCAAAAATGTTTATAATATACAAATAAAATTGTAAAGTGTTACAATCTGCTTCTTTAGTTGGGCTTGATAAGGCTTTTGTGGCCAAACCTACCCAGCAGATCCACCAGATTCTTTTGATCCCTTCACCAAGACAGCCGATGTTTCTTTAAAATGGCCTTACTCAGATACAGTATTTAAACATAAAATGAACTCAGGTTCAGCATAAAAAAAATCAGGAATTACTTTAATTGCTGTTGGAATTCATAACAGGTTCAATAGATGTATTTTTAAACTTGAGCTGATAACATTCTGTAACAGTTTGCGTATCTTCTGGACTTTGTATAAATTACTATTGACAAGGTTTCATCTGCAAGGCATCATAACATCCACTTCAGTTATACAGTAATAGCGCTTATCTTCTCTAATAATGCGGACATCACATATTCAAATTTTAAAACTGCCATTTGTCATCATGCTTGCGAGCCTCGCAAAGCGAGGTGAGACGTTTGCGGCCCAGAGGCCCGCAACTGCGAGCCTCGCGAAGCAAGTCGAGATGATTGAGGCATTGAAGACTTCTGAGCTTGCAGGACTTAGGAAATGAGTGATGAAGACGCTCATTGCCCTGTGAGCCTCGCAAAGCGAGGCGAGCAGTTAAGGCATTGAAGCATGCAGGACTTATGCTGAAATGAGCACAGAAGGAGCTCCTGCGAGCCTCGCGAAGCGAGGCAAGCAGTTTAGGCACGTAGGACTTAGGCCTCGAAGAAGTTGAGGAACGTGGGACTTAGAAAAAGAATTCCAACCTCGGAATCTCAAGGGCAAAAAAAAAGTCTGACCTCGGAAAAATACGAATTTACCAGCCAAACCACGGAAATCAAAAAACAAACCAAAAAACATAAATATGTATCAAATTAACTTACAAACTCACACACAGCACAGGGGGGTGCCAGGAAGCCTGTGAGTGATGTAGCAAGTTAATTTGAGGCATATTTGTCATTTTTTAAAGATTAAAAATCGTCTCAGTTACAACACTAACTTGCAAATAATAACATTAGGATTCTGAAATGGCGGTTTTTCCACCTAAACAAACGGTTTTACCTCGAGCACGCAGCCTATTTATATTGCACACTTGCCACATTGCTGACACTTTCTCCTCAGGTGATGAACAGTCTCACTGTACATTTTCTGCTACTGGAAAATCCAAAGAGAATGTTAGCGCTTCAGTATATTGATTGCTGGATATTAATTACAAATAGGTAAAGTGTATTAATTAATTAATTATTATTAAAACAAATATATATATATATATATATATATATATATATATATATATATATATATATATATTATAAAAAATATATAATTATGCAAAATCTCATATTTTACACTGCCCTTACTTTATGAATACATAAATGCTAATATATTTATTAATTGATTAATTCATTATTTTCAAAAAAGGTTTTTATTCTCACAAGTGCAGTTAACTTTAGCTTATATAAGATTTGACACGCAGGTCGGCCACAATGCATACAATTAAAAAATAATACAGATAGCTTGGGTTGTCTAATTGTTTCTGGCCTAGACATCTGTCTACACTTTTAGTGAGTCCTCCACTCCTTTTCTTTTTTCTATTATATATCAAGGACAAGAGAGATTAACAGATCCCTCTCTGTCACTACATGTGGATTTGTATCACAGTGATTTAACTTTTAAATACAATAACCAATTCAAAAACACTTACAACATACTTTGTACCTTTATTTTTATACCTTTATGGTTACCTTGTCCTCTTCCCGACGCTTGCCAGCTCCCGGGGCACCCCATGCTGCGATCAGTGGGGTGCGCTCGCCTCTTGATCCAATCCCCCCCCCCTTTTTTTTTTGTTGTTGTCCTCTGTATTTTGTTTTCTGGCTGAGCCTGCCTCTTCATGATCTGTTAAATTTAAAATGAGTGTACTGATGTACTCCAATCCTCCCATACTTCTAGGTATTTGGGGATTGTGTTTGACAGTGAGTTAGTCATTTGCTCGTATGTCATAATGTAGTTTAGCTTATGGATTATGTTCTTTATTTCTAATGTTTGCTTCATCCAGTTTTGGGCTAAGTGGCTCTTGGCTGCTAACCTAAGGTATTGCAGCCATTTGTTTTGGTTTTTGTTAAGAGTCTCGATTGGCAAACCCAATAAGCATCCCTCGATGGTGGGTAGAACTGTGGAACCAACTATAGTTGACGCTAAGTTTGTTGTTTCTTGCCACATGTTTTGGGCTATCGGGCATTCCCACCATATGTGGCAAAATGTGCCTTTGATTTTGCACCCTCTAACAATTGGAGGAAGCCGATGGGTTAATTCTATGTATTTTATCTGGGGTGTGATAAGTCCTATAGAATACCTTTGCTGATGTCTCCATGTGGCTAAAATATAGAGACCCTTTTGTTAGGTGTTTACTTATCTTGTTCCTTTTGTCCATGTCCCATGTCTGTCCTATGTCTTGTTCCCAGAGTTTTATATGCTTTGTTTTTTGTTTTTCGGCCGTATCGTTGCTTGTTGCATATAGTTCTTCTAGTATTCCCCTGGTAAGAGGGACTTTGCTGCATATTAAGGAGAACCAGGTGCTGTGAGGCTTACCCCATGTTTTAATTCTGGTAGTTACTATATGGTGTAGCTTGTTATAATTGAAGTATTCCTTTTGTGGCAAGTTATATTTGTGTATGAATTCTTCGTTAGTCAACAGATCTCCTTTATGTGTCCATGCCTCTAGTTTGTCTAATTTTCTTGAAGCCCATCAGACTTTAGAATTTTCTCCCATTTCCTCTGTTAATTTGGTAGGATTGCAAATGGGGGACATGGGGGATGAGTTAGGAATCAGTTGACGCCTGGAGTTGGCCCTCACCCATTCGCCTAGAGAGAGCTTAATCATGGGGTTGTTTTCCCCTAGGTTGGTTGGGGGAGCTATAGTGGGGTCCCAGATTAAAGTGTCCCATTTGTGTGGTTTCATCTGGTGGTTTTCCAGGAACACCCATAGGGGCTGGTGCTCTGGTGAGTGTGCCTGCGGTAAGAATGCGATTTGTGCTGCTCTGTAATATTTTTTAAAATTTGGACAGGTCAATCCACCTGAAGTTTTGCTTTTATGCATGATTTTTTTGTTAATTCTTGTTTTTTTAAATCCCCATATGAATCTAAAGGCCGCTTTCTGAAACCTGTCTAGTTCCTGGCAGTTTATTTTGATTGGTAGGGTTCTAAAGATGTAGAGTAGGCGGGGGAGGATATTCATTTTGGTTGCACTTATTTTTCCTGTCCATGAGAGATGGAATTTGCCCCATTTTAGCATGTCTTGGTTTAGCTCTTTATATATGGGGGGGGGGGGGTAGTTTGCCTGATATAAGTTTGTTAGCTTTGGAGTAATGTTGATCCTTAAGTATATGTCATATGTTTTTTTGGGCCATGAGAAATGGAATTTATCTTTTAACATTTTAATATGTGCCTTTGGGATATTTGAGTGGATTGCCTCTGTTTTGTCTACAGTGATTTTGAGACCTGATATGGTACCAGACAACTCCACCAGGGACAGTAGGGCAGGGATAGACTGTAGTGCATCTGTGAGCGTCATAATATATCGTCCGCGAAGAGACTGCATTTGAGTTGGTGTAGCCCTACGTTTACTCCCTTGATTTCCACATTCGATCTTATTGCTTGGGCTAGTGGCTCTATGGCCAGGGCATACAGAAGTGGTGAGAGTGGGCAGCCCTGCCTCGTGCCCCTCTGGATGTTTATGGGGGTTTGAGTTTCTCCCGGTAAGTTCAGTTTGGCTGTGGGGTTGTTATATAGTGAATTAATAAGCTTTAGGAAGTTGCCCTCTATTCCAAATTTGTCAAGTGTCGCATGTAGGTATGTCCTTTCAATGGAGTCGAATGCTTTTTCTAAATCAATTCCCACAGTACATAGTGGAGTGTTCTTTAGGGAGGCCACATGGAAGACATTAAGCACGCTTCTAATATTGTCCCCATCCTGCCTAAAGGGAATGAACCCCACTTGATCTTTATGGATCAGTCGGGGTAAAAATTTGGCTAGTCTGGTTGCTATTATTTTGGCCAGGATTTTTACATCCCCGTTAGGCAGGGATATGGGCCTATAATTTTTAGCTATTAGGGGGTCCCTTCCTGGTTTCGGGAGAAATATTAGTGTTGCTTTGTTGAGTTCTTGTGGCGTGGGTTTACCTTGGAAGATGTCTTTGAATAGTTGCTGTAGGTACGGGGCTAACTGTTCTTTAAAGGTTGAATAGTACAAATTAGTGTACCCGTCTGGGCCTGGGGCTTTCCCACTTTTAAGGGATTCAATTGTCTTTATGATTCCTTCAGTTGGGATTTCTGTGTTTAGCCTGTCTAGGTCATCTCTAGTCACTTTGGGGAGATCATATGTGCCTAAAAATTGTTGGATTTCAAATTTGCTCGCTGAGTTTTTGGATTTATAAATGTCCTGAAATTGTTTATAGAAGGTTTCTCTTATTTAATTTTGTTTCATGGTAAGGGTTCTCTTTTGGCTTTTAATTTGGTGTATGTGTGTGGCTTTGTTCCTGCAATTCAATCATCTGGCTAGCATTGGTGAGGGTTTATTTACTTGGGAGTAGAATTGGAAGTTGGTTCTTCTGATCTCCTGTTCTGTTCTTTCCCCAGAATTGTATTTAGCTCTGTTCTAGTTTTTGTGATCTGGTCCTGTGTGTCTCCACTATATTTGCCTTGATTTTGCCTTTCTAGATGTTGCAGTTTTTTGTACAATTCGTTCTCCTTTAATAATTGTTTTTTCCTACGTGTAGTCTCTATTTTGATTAATATCCCTCTCATGTAGGCTTTGTGTGCTGCCCATGTCCACCCATCTCTGTCTCTGGTATGTCATTGTGTTCAAAATATGTTTTTATTTCCTCTTCTATTTGTTGTTGAACCTCTGGAAAAGATATTGTCTTTTTGTTTAGGCACCACATAGGTCTATGGGTTAGATCTTGCCTTAGATTTATATTTAAACATATAAGGGAGTGATCAGACCATGGGCATGCAAATATTTGGGCTTCTTGTGTGTGGTTAAACATTGATGTGTGCAGTAGCAGTGCATCTATCCTTGAATATGTGGAGTGATTGGGGGAAAAATAAGTGTATTGTCTATCAGTTGGGTGGAGCCCCCTCCAGGCGTCAACCAGCTCCAGCTCCTTAAATAATGTGTGAATAAGATTTAACTTTTTAGCATCCCTAGTGTAGGAAGTTACTCCTGATCTGTCCAAAAATGGTTGGAGCGCTAAGTTTAAGTCTCCCCCAAGTATTACTTTTCCCCTGTCTATTTGTTTGAGCGTATTCAGCAACCTTATTAGAGCGTCATGTGGGTTGGTAGTTTGGGCGTATAGGTTTACCATTGAGACTCTTAACTTAAGGACAGTTCCCGTTATGATTAAAAAGTCTCCTTCCTTATCTTTGATTTGTTTCTCTAGGACAAATGGTAAATTGTTGTGTATTAATATTGCTGTACCTCCTTTCTTAGATTTCTGGTTGCATGTGTAATAAGTAGGGTATTCTTTATGGAGGAAAACGGGAACTCTTCCCTATGCAAAATGTGTCTCTTGGAGGAAGAGTATTGCTGGTTTGTAGCGTCTGTAGAATAGGAATCCGCCTCTTAAATGGGGAATTGAATCCCTTCACATGGTGGGTTATTATATTATGTGTTATGTCTGACATGTCTCTTGTCAAGTGTTGTTTGGTGGCTAGAGTGAACGTTACCGGACATTTGCCTTGTGGCCGTTCTGTTGCTACCCCCTGCAAAGGTGTCGAGGACGCACACCCCACCTTGTGCCCCGAGAGAGTTAGAGTCGTCAGGCTAGAAGAATGTTGGTAGGTACGAACAAAAACAAAAACATGTTAACCAGTTATCGTGGCTTCATTGTAACATACATACAACTATTGCTATTTCTCCCAAGAAACTAATTGTTTCCATTTTTTTAGGGTTTAAGGCATATCCCCTATCTACCTTCTTTGACCCTACTGGTAGAAAGCAATCTCTAAACTGGTGCATTATCAATTTTATCCTGTCAAACCTTACTCAACTTAAGTACCTTATGATGGTCTGTAGCCAGCCATCTGTTACTTATGGTAGCTATGCCAAGGGTTTCTATGCTTTCCAGATCGCTCTTCTTTTTACTGATTAGATACGTTATTGGTCTAGGAAGCTGGATTATCCTTGGTCTATTCTGTTGCTTCTGCTATTAACCGAGAGCTAGGTTGTCAGCTAGTCTGTTGTGCTAAAATGCCTGTCAAGCTACTAAGAGTCTTTTAGTTTGGAGTCTGACTCCTGTTTTAAAAGTTCTGTTACCATCCCTGGAATCTAGCGTGATCTTGATGGTTCCACTGCGTATGGTGTCTCTGATGAATCAGTACAGGCATTAGACGCTGTGGCAGTGCTGCGTGTTGCAGTCCTTGGTTTCTTTGCAAAGTGATCTAGTCTATTACTTTCGGGGCTGGTTGTGTTGCTAGATCCTGGTCTTTCCTCTGGTTCTCTTTCTGCTGCGAGATGGAGATTGTTTAATATTTCTTTGCATTCCTCCATAGTTCTTGCCCTATAGGACCGCCCTTTGTATTGAAACAGGGAAAACGGGAATCCCCATTTGTATAATATTTTGTGCTGGGCTAGAGTTTGTAGACATGGCTTCATGTCCCTTCTTTTTTGTAGGGTTAGTGGTGCCAGGTTCATGTATCCTTGTAGTCTTGTTCCATCTGGTCCTAGTATTTCTTTAAGTTTCCTTGCTTCCGAGAGGACTAAATCCCTTGCGCTAAGTTGAACGAACCTGAGTAGAATATCTTTAGGGATGTTAGGGTCTCTTGTAGCTCCCTGCGCTCTGTGCACTCTCGATAGCCCACACTGATTCCTCGCAAGTGGGAAGGATAGAGTGTATTACCGCCTTGGCATACTGCAACACGTCAGTTACCTTGGTAGGAGTACCTCTTATGCGTATGTTGTATCGGCAGGATCTATTTTCTAGATCCTCTATCTGCGTTTCCAGCTCTTGAATTTGAGACATTATGGTCTATGTCCCTTCTATCGTTCATCTGGGCTTCTGCGACATGGTCTGAGCTTTCTTCGAGGTATTGCATTCTCTGGTGTAGCGTGTTTATCTCTTTCCTCAGCCCATCTACCGCTTGGTTTATCTCTTCTTTTAGCATTAGTCTGATGGCACGCAGTGACCCTTCTGTCAATTCCATTTGTTTTGGGTGGGCTTGTTGTTGACTTGTTACCTCTGGCACATCTGATGTTGCTTGGCTTGTTGGTTGATGTGGCAGTTCCTGGTGTTTGTAGAAGTCTTGGATATTTTTCCCAGGTTGGCTTTTTTTTCGCCTTGGTGGCGTTACGTGCTGCCATTTTCCAGATCCGTCTAGTGGTTGGTAAATTTAATGTTTGTCTTTTTTTTTCTTTGTTAGTCTTGTAAACGCAAGTTGTTGGGAGGAGTGAGTGGGCTGTGTATTTTTGCTTTGCTTTTAGTTTCATGGCTGGCTTGACCGAGGTCAGGTTTTCGGTAACCAATTTAATGCATGCTTAATGCAGTTGTTACACTTTGCATGGTGAATGCTGGTTGGGTTTTAGATACAGTTTTTGGCCACTTGGTGGCAGTAGGCTCCTGCAGGCTGAGTTCACTGGGTGGCTGTGTTTGAACCTCTTTTTATGCTTTTACATTTGTGCTGCAGTCAGGCAGGGAGTTTAAAGTCAGCTTGTGATAGTCCTTTCAACTTGTATCCTGCTGAATAGCTAAGTGTCCACTTTTAATTCTTGACTGGCTTATTTATTTGGGGTGCTTAAGTCCATTTTCTCTTTGTGCAGCCAGGGTTTCAGGGCAGGCTAAATCACCATGCAGTCTGGCCTGGTTGAGTGTGTCTGCCCCAGGGTGGGGACCTTGGGTGGTTTCAGTGATAACGTTTTGTAATAGGGCTCCTTGTTTCTGATTTTAAAATGACTGCTATGTCCCCCTGCTCCTCCCCTCTCAATGTCTTACAAACAGATATAAGCTTAATTTAGGGAATAAGAAAGTCCCCTGTCAGGTTGACAGCTCTCTTATAATGCTCTGAATGAGATTTTCCTTTATAGTATTGCTATTTTAGAGGGGCCTTTTTCATGCTTTGATTGTACACTAGCAGTGTACCTTCTATATGTTCTTAGGCTTACCTCTGAGTTGATGCCTTTCTGGTGGGTTGGTGATGCCTCTCCCCCAGCTGGCCCAATCTTTTTGCAAATATCTGCTGTGTCTTGCAGTTCTGCAGATGTAGGTTCCCTGCTGTCTCTGTTAGATGTGCTGACAGGGAAGCACACTTTAGCTTGGCTTGGGAGGGCCAGCAGGCCGCAATCTTGTGGGAGGCAAAAGTTGACAAAACCCCTCAAACGTGGTGTCAGAGTGTTCTGGGTGATCCCGTGATTGACGATGTCCACATTAAAAGTTGCCAGAATTAAACATTCTAAGCCAAACTTTCACTTTGGCACATATCCTTGAGGAGCCACAGACATGGACATCAAGTTCAGACCCTGGTTGGCCACACACCCCGATTAATTCATTATTAAGGTAATCATCTCAGTAAAAAAAGAGAAACATTGCTCTTTCTAAGGGCCTCATTCAAATGCGATTTGGCCAATTGAATAGGGCTCTGTATAAGCACATAGTGAACTTCTATCCAAAAGCAAAATCTTCACTAACTAAAAACTTCTGTAAAAAAATATGCTATGTGCTTATATAGAGCCCTATTCAAATGGCCAAATCACATTTGAATGAGGCCCTAATACATTTATTAATTAATTATTTAATTATTAACGTACATTATTTTATTAATTAGTAATATTGCGAGTTGTTGCTAATGCTTGCGGGCTCGCACAGCGAGCCTGCGGCCCTCGTGAAGCGAGGGCCGCAGTTGCTGGCAAGGAGCGCCAAAGGCGCTCCTTGCCAGCAACTGCAGCTCTAGCGAAGCCGCTCCTTGCCAGCAACTGCGGCCCTCGCAAAAAAGTACGAGACACGTTACGACCAATTACGACCTCGCAAAAATAGTCTGCAACCCGCGGAATTCAAAAAATGAAAAACACAATAAATACACACAACACATACATAAAAAGCTTACCTACGGCAAGAGGGAGCATCCAGAAACCAAAAAATGAAGTTACACCTCGATTTAACTCAAAATAAGAGTTTAGACACTAAAAAATTCTCTAAGCGAGAGAAAAAATGGCCGCCGAACAAAACGAAAACGAGGCTACAGGACTCTAAACACGCAAAACACCTACATAAAAACGCAAACCACCACAAAACAGCTACGGATATTCCGCCACAGACGCATACCACACATTAGCCGCCATTTTAGAATAATAACTTATACAATGCGGAAGTACACAGCTACGCTAACGGTTTTGTCTCGCGCACGCACACTATTACACTACACACATTCATGACACTTACACAGCAGCTCCACAGCACTCAAAACACACATTTTATGTATATTCATTTATTAATGTATTATTTTTTGGATTATTATACACCAAACAGCATTAGCTCACTTACAATTTCATTGCTGTCATTTTTTGACGGGCAATACTCTAGTATATATATATATATTTTACACTGCACTAAAGAAAATTTAGATTTTACACTACACATATATATCTGTATTACTGCTCATTGGCTGACAGGGTTATGACCCTCAAAGCAGGTAAACATTTACATCAGTTTATTATGCTCTGACACCTGCTACATTTCATATTTTATACTGCCTTTATTTATGAATGCATTGATGATTAGGCCTTTATGTTTTGCATGTATGCCAATTAAAAATGATACTTTCAATGATTAATTAATTAATTGAATCCAAACAATAAAAATGCTTTTCATGTCATTTTACAGTTTGCTCATCTCGGTGAACACTGGACCTGCATGAACACAGAGTGTGAGCTCTGCAGCATTTCATCTGCAAAAACATTGATTAACATTGATTATTTCATGATGCCCTTCTTTAGGAAAACAGGATTAAGCTTTTTTTTGCATTGATGACAGTTATTAATTAATTAACGTATATTAGTGAATTAATTCTTAATTAATAATTAAAAAAATTAGACTGACCTTATTTATGAATACATAGATGCTTAGCTATTTACATTTGAATGTATGCCAATTAAACATCATACATTGATTGATGAAATAATTAATTGAATCTAACCATTACAAATCCTTTTCAGGGCAATCTAGTGTTTGCTCATAGCTCTTTGTGTTTGGATATGAAATTTACATTTCAATGATGCCTTTCTTTAAGAAAACATGATTAGCTCTTTAGGTTTTGCATTGATGACAGTTATTGGTTAATCAATTAACATATATTAATTTAGTAATTACTTATTAATTAATGATTTAAAAAAAAATACTATTTCAATATATATATGCTTAGCTCTTGATGTTTTCATGTATGCCAATTAAAAATCAGACATTGATTGATTACTTAATTAAATGAAGAAATGACTAATGTATTTCAGGTAATTTTACTGTTTCATGAATGCTCTTTAGGTTTTGCATTGATGACAGTTAAAAACAATATGTACAATAAATAAACACATTATATCTTACAGACTGGAAGAAATAAAAGGCCACGACCATCACAAAGTGGAAAGGAACTTCATCCATTAATACTTCAGGTAAGTAAAAAAAAAAAACCTTAGTACTGTTATGATTGCCATTGTTTGCTATATAATAAAAAAGTACGATGGCGGACAACGCAGAAGAAAAGAAAGAACGAAAAAGAAGAATGGCAAGGGAAGTGAAGCAAAGATGGAGATATGCACAGTCGCCGACAGAGACTTGCCAATAAAAGAAAATGACTGAAAAAGGATAAACTGAGTGTGACGGAGCTACAAAGAAAATAAAAAGTAAAAAACATAATATCTGTGAAACATTGCCTAATGACCAAATATTGCCTAATGACACAGATGTTGATATACATGACACCAATGTTGATATACAAAGTTGTAGTGATATCTGTGTTCAGGAAGCTCAGCATAGCCCCTTATTTACAGCACTACCAGTAGAGAGTCATTATTGTGGATTACTCAATGTGGTTTGTCAGTTTTGTGGGGCCTATCATTTTCTCAAGGAAAGACCAACTGATGGAGAGTTGCTGTTAGAAAGGAAAGGTAAGACTTCCAGAAAGACACACGTTTCCAGAATATTTAAAAAAGTATAATGAATGATCCAACATTTCCCAATTATAGTTATAAAAAAAAATATTTCTATGTTGGAATATAAAGTGGCACAAATTGCTATTCGTGATCATGTTAATCCTATTTTATGTGGGGGGAAACTCACACAACAATGGATTATTGATTCATATCTACAAGTTGAAGCAAATTATCTAAATTGTATCGAATTTCAACAAAAAAAAAGCTTTGCATTGAACAATACTGTGGATTGATGGATTATGTCACTGAATAGGCTAGCAACAGAGACATTCCAGCTGGAAGAGCAATCATTTTGCCATCCTCTTTCCAAGGATCTCCCTGCAATATGCAAGAAAGATACAATGATGCCATGGTTATTGTGACTAAATTTGGAAACCCAGATTTATTCATTACATTCACATGTAATCCACAATGGCTAGAGATCAAGGAAAATTTGAAAGTTGGCCAAAATACTTATGATCGACCAGATTTAGTGGCTAAAGTATTCAAAACTACACTAAATACATTATTTCATGATATAACTAAAGCACAGTTATTTGGGAAAAGTGTGGCTTTTGTTTATACCAGTGAATTAAAAAAAAGAGACCTGCCACATGCATAAGCACATATACTTTTAATCCTACAAGAAAAAGATAAATTGAATACTGCAGAGAGAGTGGATTCAGTGATTAGGGCTGAACTGCCATATCCACAAAAATATTCCAAGCTTTACTTGACATTGTAACACACCAAATGATTCATGGTCCATGTGGAGATGTAAATCCAAATTCACCATGTATGAAAAATAAAAAATGCACAAAAGAGTTCACAAAACAATTTCAAATGCAAACGTATGCTTATTGTGATGGGTACTATTTATATAAAAGAAGAGAAGGACAAACTCATATCATTCATGGCCAAAAGGTCAGCAATAGATATGTAGTTCCATACAATCCACATTTGCTGATGAAGTAAAATGCACACATAAATGTGGAAGCTTGCACTTCTATAAAATCCATAAAATATGTGTATAAATATATATACAAAGGATATGATGCAGCAACTGTTGTCGTGCAAGGTGCACAAAATGAACAAAACAATCCAATTTTACATGATGAACTTTCATCTTATTTAGATGCTCGCTATGTCAGTGCTCCAGAAGCAATGTGGCGTCTTCTGAAATTTGAGATGCATGATCGGTCACATGCTGTGTATTGATTAGCTGTACATTTGACAATAAGTCAATTTGTTTCCTTTACTGCAGGGAATGAAAGAAATGACATAGACCAAAATGAACATAGAGCAACAACACTTACTGCTTGGTTTCATTTAAATTGTGATGACACTGAGACCAGACAATTTTTATACATTGAGATTACACATCACTATGTATTCAAAAATGGTTAATGGCGACAATGAAAACAAATATACAAATAAAATTATTCCAAGAATTTATACCGTTAGTCCAAAAGACATTGAACGTTTCAGTTTAAGATTACTTCTTTTACATGTTCCCGGTGCACAAAGTTATGAACATTTACGTACAGTGAATGACATAGCTTATGATACTTTCCAATTAGCTGCAAGACATCAAAACTTCCTGGCAGATAAGGAATGGGAGAGATGTCTAGAAGAAGCATCACTATGTCAAATGCCAAATCAAATGAGAGAACAATCTGCATTCATTTGCATCTTTTGCAATGTACCTGATGCATTAGCTTTGTGGGAAATATTTAGATTAAATATGTATGAAGACTTTTTGAAACGTTACAATGAGACTATTGCACAATTAAAAGCATTAATAAAAATACAAGAAATCTTTCTTTGTCATGGATTAAATTGTACACATTTTTATGTGCCTGATCCATAAACTTTGATGACCAAAAACACAAGAACAAATTGGAACTTTAAATGCATTACAATTGGAAGCATTTAATGCTATTACAAATGCAATAGACGATGACATGCTCAAAGAGTGATATTTCTAGATGGCCCTGGTGAATCAGAAAAAAAATGTATCTATATAATTTAATGATAAATTTCATTCAAGCACAGGGTCAAATAGCACTGCCAATTGCAACAACTGGAATTGCCGCACGTTTGTTAGAAGGTGGCAAAACTGTGCACAGTGGATTTAAACCGCCAGTTTCCATTCTAGAAACATCAGTGTCGGATATTCGAATGAATTCATTACAAGCCAAAAAATTCAAACAAAGTAAATTAATTATAATAGAGGCAAAAATGATGTTGTCGTGCCCTGCAATGTATTGATCGATTATTAAAAGAAGTTATGGATAATGATTTGCCATTTGGGGGAAAGGTGATGTTAGGAGGAAATTTTAGGCAAACATTACCTGTGGTGCCACATGGAAATAGGACTGACATTGTTGAAACATGTATAAAGACAAGTAAACTGTGGAAAATATTTCCAAACCTTAAATTAAATATGAGATTTCCAGGCCAAAATGAATTCAATGATTGTCTAATTCAAATTGGAGAAGGAAACATCCAAAAATAACTAATCTACCTGATGATACAGTTGAAATTCAATCAGAATGATTTGCAAAGAATCACTAATTTTGGCAATCTTCCTAAATAGTATCAATAACAATGATTACTCAGACATGGCAAAGTTATATTAACATTAAAAAATAAATATAGATGCCTTGAATCTAAATAATGACATTTTAAAATGAATCAATGCACCCCAAAAATATTATTACAGTGCAGATTCGGTTCTGGCTGATGACAAAGACAGTTAATCTAACTTTAGTATAGAATGTATCAATTCTTTAACTCCCTCTGGAATGCCACCACAAATTTTACAACTGAAAAAAGGAGCAATTGTCATGCTATTGAGAAATATGAATCCCAAAAAAGAACTTTGTAATGGGACCAGATTAATTGTACAGGATTTAAGAGAACATTTCATACATGCAAAAATTTTGAACAAGTTTTTATACCACAAATTGATTTTCCAAGTGAGAGTGGTTTGCCCTTTGTCCTTCAAATGAGACAGTTTCCCATTATCATGGCATTTGCAATGACCATAAATAAGGACAAAACTTTAATTTCGTGGGTATTTTTTTACAGGAACCTGTATTTGGACATGGACAAGTCTATGTTGCATTTTCAAGATGCAACAATCCAGAGGAAATTAAAGTTCTATTGAAAAACAAAAAAGTCAGGGTGATAAATGAGGTGCTTCAATTACAAAAAAGGAAAATACAACAGATGTAACAAAAAACAAACAAACATGGAAACGTGATTTTATATCAAGGACGACTTCACAAAAAAAAGGCTGACATAGAGAACAGGACGAACTTTGATGTCACTCGGATTATTTTTAGAGGACCACTATTTCACATAGGTAACTCTATAAATGGCAAAAAACATAGAGAACAGTGGTTTATACTCCAAGGATGACTTTTTATGTCTGGTGGACTCTTTTTAGAGGACCACTATTTCACATAGGAAACTCTATGTGGAGTTTTCAATAACTACAAAGGTGCTCATTGCAGGCCTCGCGATGAGCACCACAGGAGCTCCTCATCAGCGGCGTAGGACTTAGGCTGCAATGAGCGCCAAAGGCGCTCATTGCAGGTTTGTAATGAGAGCTGCACACGATTATCACGAACCCCGTAGGACTTAGGACCGAAACACAAAAAAAGGCAGAAGCATGCAATAGGAATCACGAGACGTGTACGACTTCCAACCGAAGCATTCAAAAATGCCCGAACCACGCAATTGGAAAGACCACAGAAAAACCAAACTTATGCCTCAAAATAACTTACACACTCACACACAGCACAGGGGGAGAGCCAGCAAGCCTATGAGTGAGGTTGCAAGTTAATTTGAGGCATATTTGGCATTTTCACGAACAAAAAGCTCTTAAGCATAAAAAAAAGGGGCTGCCGAAAATACGTAAACACGAAGAAAACGAGGCAGAAGGACATAAAACCAGCCTGAAGGACGTAAAACCAGCCCCAAACAGTAACACTGAACGTCAGCAGTAACACTTAATCCAAACTAGTAACATTTAACACAAGGCAGTAACACCTAAACCAAGCCAGTAACAATCATTGCGAGGCCCATCAACTACATAGGGGGACAGCCTCGCAATAAGGGCAGAAGGAGCTTATTGTGAGCCACGTGTCTTGCGATAAGCGCTCAAGGTGCTCAAGCGCGACGCCTACATAGTACACAGGGGGAGAGGCTTGCAATGAGCGCCAAAGGCGCTCATCGCTGGACTCGCAAAGGTGAACATTGCAAAGCAGGAAGGTGATCTTTGTAAATTAGGAAAGTTGTAGGTCTCGCAATGATGGCCAAAGGTGCTCAGAGGGACCATAGCCTTGCATTGTGTTTCAAACAGCATTGACAGGCTTACAATTTTATTCTCAGCATTTTTGACTGGCAAGTTGCTAGTTACATAATAATAACAATAACTGAACCCAAATAATGGTCAGGGGGATCATGACAACTACTCCCCACTTTTAAATGCAGCATCCCAGTGATCATCTCTATCAGATGAACAACGGCATGCTGCAAAAATTAAGTCAATGCGTAAGTCCATGTCTGGGTTGCTGGGCTTCTCAACTCGATTAGGGCAAGTGTCGAAAACAATTCCCCTAGGCCTCCCCTACCCATGGCCTTATTTTGACTGTGCTGGGCACATTTTTGTTCTTTTTCTTCTGTGCAATGTTCAGAGGAAAAAAATATTGTGGAAGTGACTCCAGTGGATCCCATGCCATAACAACCCTCCCCAATCAGGCCAGTCCCAACAGCTGTCCTGTTATGACTAAAACAGTCCATGGGCCTATGGGACCAAAAGTAGGCAGTTGTAGTTGTATTTGTTGGCTGGATCAGAAATCTTGACCTTCTTTGCTCCAAAATTTCCTTTCAAACACACCAGTGCCTGCTTCTCAATCTCATTCAATCTGGCCTCCACCGTTCTTAATGTTTCTTTCTTGTTCTTCAGTTCATTCTGTAGCTCCTGTACCAGTGCTGTAATAGGCACCGGGTCTGCCTATTCAAGTTGGCTATTTGCTAACTCCTTCTCCAGGGCTTTGATTTTCTTATTCAATGCCTGGATAACTTTCTCCTTGATGTCTGCTCGGAGGATTTCATCCCGTAGGCAATCTTCTACAGACTTTATCTTCCCCTCTCTCATAGATCACATTCTTCAGGTCCACAACAGCTGAAGTAAGTGACATCTGTTCTGTCTTTTCAGCTTGCAGATTTTTAATATCCATGCTTAAATATGAATTTACTTATTTCAATATTCTTAACTCTTCTTGCTTGTTTGCCAACTCTGTGAGTCCAATCCAAAAGATCTTCCACTGTTTTGATTGTTTCATCTTTCTCTTGATTACTCTTCTCCATCTGCCCTAATAAATCTTTATTAGCCTGTAATGTATTCAACTGTAATTGCAACCCCTTGTTGTGATTATGCAGAACTTTGTTTTACTCAACTTTGTTTTACACTTTTACATGCTCATTCTGAAGTTGCTCATTGAGATATCTTATTTTCTCAACTCTTTTAATTATATTTCTTTGCAGCTGTTCCTGTATGAGAGTGGCAGCAACCTGCTCAATCGTCAAACCCTGGAACATAATTGATTTCTGCTTGACATGTTTTCTCCCTGTAGAGACTTGAGCTCCTTTCCACTATTTACAAAATTAGAATGTGCCAGAGCCCAAAAATCTTCCTTCTGTTTTATCTGCTTGTCTTTTTCTGCAATAGTTTCCTGCTGTTCTGCAACAAGGACAGAAGCTTTTAGGACCTCCTGGTGACAAGATGCATCTTCTTCATCCTTCCCTGATTGGCAGGGCTCCTTCCACCCCTTGAGCCAGGTCCTACCAACGGTTGCCTCTACCAGCAACTTCATATAATTATCTTGCAACTGCAACTCTTCCTGGATTAAGGGTTCAATCAATGCAGCTTCCTTGGACCCTGGTTTTAGTCCCAATTCTTTGCAGCACTTATTATAAAGAATCACTATTTATCCTATAGGCCCAATGTCAGATGCTGGATCACCCTGCAGTCCACCCTGGAGTCTTTTCATTAACTCCAGCCGGTAGTAGGAAGGCTGTTGCAATAAGATAGCCTGCTCCATCAAATCATCATACTCCTCCAAAGCGATCTCGTCCCACACCAGTCCCTCCAGACATTTTGGTAGCTCACCTCCCTGCTGAAGCCCAAGGAATGCCATCCACTGATGCTTATGAGCTGCTGCCAGGTCCTCTTCAATTGCAACCTGATGTGCTCTCCGCTTCATCATCCCTGTGATCTGGCTCCTTTTCTCCTGAATAGCCTCTGCTCGGCAGGAAATCAGAGATCTGGTCTGATAGTACTGGGCAAATTGCTTGTCTGTCTCTGCATCTCCTCCAAGCCTCTGAAAGTACTTGATTTCTGTCTTGATTCGTTTCCATATGCCATCCTGATGCTGTCTCGGATAGTTGATGTATGAATCCTACCACTGCCACTAGTTGTTACAATCTACTTCTTCATTCACACTTGATAAGGCTGTTGTGGCCAAACCTACCCAGCATATCCACCAGATTATTTTGATCCCTTCACCAAGACAGCCAATGTCTCATCAAAATGCCCTTACCCAGAAGCATTATTTAAAAATAATATGAACTCAGGATCAGCATTATAAAAATCAGGAACTACTTTAATTGTTGTAATTATTGTTGTACTTCATAACAGGTTCAATAGATGTATTTTTAAACTGGAGCTGATAACATTCTGTAACAGTTTGTGTATCTTCTGGACTTTGTATAAATTACTATTGACAAGGTTTCATCTGCAAGGCATCATAATATCCACTTCAGTTATACAGTAATATTGCTTATCTTCTCTAGTAATGCTGACATATACATATATCTTCTAGATATGTTATCTAATATATATATTACCTCCCTTTTCTTTAGGAGCATATATCTTCAAGATATGTCACCTCCCTTTTCTTTAGGAGCATATATCTTCATTAAGACATTCAACACAGCAGTATCTCAGCTGCCTCACTTAGCTTTGCAAACTTCTTCACAAGCATCACAGGCTGCCTTCAGACTGGCTTGTTCTCAGAGACACCATTACATCTCACTCAATCTAACTGAATCTTAACTGACTCTCTCTGACAGAGAGACTGACAACACAACATTCTAAATTATTTAACACTTCATGAACCAAACATGCAACATACAGAATCAAACACCACAAGTCAATTACACATAGGGAAGCAACATAACATGCAGTAATTAACATACATAGGGTAATCAACTTAACATAAAAACATATTAAATAACAATAACAATTACTGAACCCAAATGATGGTCAGGAGGATCATGACAGGAAGGAACCAGCTTTAAAAGATTGTTTGTTCAATTGATCTTTAAAACATGTATTCCATTTGTATTACCTTTTCACTTGGTAATAAGTAAAGATCTACATAAACAACTTATTTCTGGTAATTTGAAAAATTGAATTTTTGGAAAAACTTCCAATAGATATATATGTTTTTCTGCCATCTTTAGGCCCTCCCATTTTTTATGAAATTGTGACTGAATACACAACGTTTATGTCAGAGTGTAGTGAAATATAATCCACATTCTGTTAGTTTTGCAAAAGATGGGACGTGGTTTTCTTGAATTATATTTAAGAAACATCCATCCCTAGAGACAGGATACGAAAGTTAACAGCAGAAAAATGCTTATGTACTGTCAGAGATGATTGTTCACTTATATGCCACATTGTGTTTATTATACAGTAGTGTTCAAAAGTTTGCATACACTGGCAGAAATTGTGAAAATTTGGCATTTATTTCGAAAATATGACTGGTCAAGCAAAAAGTATAGTGATCATATGAAGGCATTTATTATCCCATATTTGTTTTTGAATCCTTTTTAAATCATAATCACCCAAATTGCCCTGGTCAAAATTGTACATACCCTTGAATGTTTGCCCTTGTTACAGTCACACAAGGTTTAATTTCCCACACCTGTGGCTTTTTAAATTGCAATTAGTGTATAAATAGTCAATGAGTTTGTTAGCTCTCACATGGATGCACTGCGCACGCCAAATACTGAGCCATGGGGAGCAGAAAAGAACTGTCAAAAGACCGGTGTAAGAAGGTAATGGAACTTCATAAAGATGGAAAAGGATAAAAATAGATATCCAAAGTCTTAGAAATGCCAGTCAGTACTGTTCAATCACTTATTAAGGAGTGGAATATTTGCAGATCTCTTGATACCAAGCCATGGTCAGGTAGACCAAGAAATATTTCAGCCACAAATACCAGAAGAATTGTTCGGAATACAAAGAAAAAAAACGACAGGTAACCTCAGGAGAAATGTCGGCTGCTCTGGAAAAAAATGGTATGGTTGTTTCAAGGAGCACAATACACGATACATGAACAAAAATGAGTTGCATTGTTGAGTTGCCAGAAAGAAGCCTTTACAGCGCAAATGCCACAAAAAAACATGGTTACTATAATCCCCACAACACGTTGACAAGCCTGACAGCTTCTGGCACACTGTAATTTGAAGTGACAAGACCAAAATAGAGCTTAATGGTCACAACCATAAGTGCTGTGCATGGGAAGCTCTTTGACATTCCAGCATGACAATGACCCTAAGCACAAGGCAAAGTTGACCCTCCAGTGGTTACAGCAGAAGAAGGTGAAGGTTGTGGAGTGGCCATCACCGTCTCCTGACCGTAATATCATCGAGCCACTCCGGAGAGATCTTAAAACGTCCGGTTCATGCAAGATGACCAAAGACTTTGCATGGCCTGGAAGCATTTTGCTAAGACGAATGGGCAGTTATACCACCTGTAAGAATTAGGGGCCTCATAGACAACTATTACAAAAGACTGCACGCTGTCATTGATGCTAAACGGGGAAATACATAGTATTAGGAACTAAGGATATGCAAACTTTTGAACAGGATAATTTCATTTTTTTCTTTGTTGCCATGTTTTGTTTTATGATTGTGCCATTATGTTATAACCTACAGTTGAATATGAATCCCATAAGAAATAAAAGAAATGTGTTTTGCCTGCTCACTCATGTTTTCTTTAAAAATGGTACATATATTACAAATTTGCCGAGGGTATGCAAACTTTTGAGCACAAATGTAAGTGACTGCAATACGTGTACTTTCACTGCATAGATTTTTAATGAAGTCATGAGTAGTATACCATCAGCAAGGAAATGAATAATTAAAATACATTTAAAAAAAAGAAGAGAAAACAAAAATAAAATGTTAACTAACAAAGATTTATACAGATCTTCACTTAAAGCTAATTATTGCACAAATAAGACATGAAGCAAACTCTGTACTGTTGTAAATCTTTATTCATCTTAAGATAAATTGTACTTTAGAAGCAAACATCCAAAGATAAGAATCAGGTAGCATATAAGCGGGGATGGTCATCTAATTCGTTTTGTACTATCACAATTATTCATATTTTAAACACACTGCATACATACAGTATGTATGTTGACATTTCATATTGTAATTAATACAACTAAACTAATACATTTAAAGCAAAACAATTCCCTGCTTTGATAAATAAAAAAACATGTTAATGATATGCTTGTATGAGAGATATACTGTACAAGCAGTCATTATTCCTACACATTCATTACAGTTCTTTTAATATAATGAGGTTTGTGTAGCCCTCTCTAACTATCTACCTCAGTGATGTATTTCTGCCTAGTCCTATAGTAGTATATTTTTTAGGTGGCTGCATGCTGTTGTTGAATAGTATGTGCATATGCAGTAAGTTAGGATCTGAACAAAGCAAGGAGTGGTAACTGGACATGAGAGCATGCAAATCTGAATGAGCCTGCACCAATTTTGTGCTGAGTTTCTAATATGATCTATCATCTATGCATAGCTTTATAGAATAAGTACTGTCCACAATGTGACATCCACCACTACAAAACTCAAGACACATAATACCTTGGGTTGAGAATGTAAGATCTTCCCAATATTGGATCGGATATTGTAACATTTTCCCAAAGTATCATATTCTAAAATAATTTGGGTTGGTAATAGCGGATATTGATCAGAGAGACCCACATGTTAACATTTACAGACTCTCAAGTCACAGCTCTAATACCAGCAAAGTGTACCTGCTGTGGAGTGGGAATACCTTTCTAGGAGGTGATATATGTCAGCTGGGACCCGGGACCACTATGAAATGATATGGCATGGACTAATCTCATCATAAATTAAAAGGCATGGCATGGACTCACAGTGACAGCTTTACATCATCAGTGGGGACAAAATGGATATTCATGATGCCTTGCACTGTGGTCGGTCCTCTATCACCTCTCATCTGTCTCCAGCCAAGATGATTGTCTTCCACCCATATTCATGGATGAGACCCAAGTATCCCTCATCGGGGGACTAATTTAATCAACAAGGCCACAATCTCCACAAGAGAGGAAGGGAGGGCCTTTATACTGCCTCGCTCTGGTACCTTGGAGGGGAAATAAAATCAGCCTATGTTCCTTATGACCTATGAGAGAGGGTGAGAGCTGTAGTTATTGCTGGGTGTGGGAGAGAATTATTGCGACTGAGACATACAATAAATGACGTATAATAGTTTTCATCTGTTTGCAACAAACAGAATAAACAAATAATTATCTTATAAACAGTCTCGCTTACCATGAATTGCATTTTTTACTGTGAATAGAAACCATTGTTTCAGTTAGTAAAAATACATATGCAAGAAATGTACTAGTCATTCATTTTGTCCCATCATAAGTATATATAAATATGCAACTTAACAAATATACATTTTACCAGATTCACTGTATAAGTTTGCAACCCTATCCACAACCATGTCCATGCCAATGAGCTCCACAAGAGTGAAACAGTTGTGTCTATTTGTGGGTTATTTAACTAATGCATTTCCAACATTTGTTGTATTTAAAAGCTGTATTATAAGACAAGATTAGGTTTTAAGGAGACCATGTTTAAATTTTTGTTTTCCTATAGTTCAATTTTTATATATATATATATATACACATACATACAGTGGATAGAAAAAGTCTACACACCCCTGTTAAAATGTCAGGTTTCTGTGCTGTAAAAAAACTTTCCACCTTTAATGTGACCTATAAACTGTACAACTCAATTGAAAAAGAAACTAAAATCTTTTAGGTAGAGGGAAGAAAAAAAAAAGAAAAATAATGTGGTTGCATAAGTCTGAACAACCTCTTATAACTGGGGATGTAGCTGTGTTCAGAATTAAGCAATCACATTCCAAATCATGTTAAATAGGAGTCAGCATACACCTGCCATCATTTAAAGTGCCTCTGATTAACCCCAAATAAAGTTAGTCGCATCCCACAGCAAAAGCCATGGTCCACAGAGAGCTTCCAAAGCATCAGAGGGATCTCATTGTTAAAAGGTATCAGTCAGGAGAAGGGTACAAAAGAGGCATTAGATATACCATGGAACACAGTGAAGACAGTCATCATCAGGTCAAAAAAATATGGCACAACAGTGACATTACCAAGAACTGGAGCTCCCTCCAAAATTGATGAATAGACAAGAAAAAAACTGGTCTGGGAGGCTACCAAGAGGCCTACAGCAACATTAAAGGCGCTGCAGGAATATCTGGCAAGTACTGGCTGTGTGGTACATGTGGCAACAATCTCCCCGTATTCTTCATATGTCTGGGCTATGGGGTAGAGTGGCAAGACAAAAGCCTTTTCTTACGAAGAAAAACATCCAAGCCAGGCTACATTTTGCAAAAACACATCTGAAGTCTCCCAAAAGCATGTGGGAAAAGGTGTTATGGTCTGATGAAACCAAGGTTGAACTTTTTGGCCATAATTCCAAAAGAGATGTTTGACACAAAAACAACACTGCACATCACCAAAAGAACACCATACTCACAGTGAAGCATTGTGGTGGCAGCATCATGCTTTGGGGCTGTTTTTCTTCAGCTGGAACTGGGGCCTTAGCTAAGATAGAGGGAATTATGAACAGTTCCAAATACCAGTCAATATTGGCACAAAACCTTCAGGCTTCTGTTAGAAAGCTGAACATGAAGACGAAATTCATCTTTCAGCATGACAACGACCCAAAGCATACATCCAAATCAACAAAGGAATGGCTTCACCAGAAGAAGATTAAAATTTTAGAATGGCCCAGCCAGAGCCCAGACCTGAATCTGATTGAAAATCTGTGGGGTGATCCTGAAGAGGGCTGTGCGCAGGAGATGCCCTAACAATCTGACAGATTTGGAGTGTTTTTGCAAAGAAGAGTGGGCAAATCTTGCCAAGTCAAAATGTGCCATGCTGATAGACTCATACCCCAAAAGAATGCTGTAATAAAATCAAAAGGTGCTTCAACAAAGTATTAGTTTAAGGGTGTGCATACTTATGCAACCATTTTATTATTATATTTTTTCTTCCCTCTACCTAAAAGATTTCAGTTTGTTTTTCAATTGAGTTGTACAGTTTAAAGGTCACGTTAAAGGTGGAAAAAGTTCTGAAATGATTTATCTTTGTCTCATTTTTTTACAGCACAGAAACCTGACATTTTAACAGGGGTGTGTAGAGTTTTTATATCCACTGTGTGTGTGTGTGTATATATATATATATATATATATATATATATATATATATATATATATATATATTTACTTTTATGTTTATATACTGAATAAATACTAACGGTAGAAAATATGAAGAAATTATTTCCCTGCTAGTTGTCACAATAGCTACATTTTTGCAGTGTATAAAAGTTGTTACTTTAGCAGCAGGCAGACAACAGGAAGTTTAGGCATATTTGTTGAATTTAAAATCATAAGATAGTTCCCCTATCACTATGAAAACTAGAAATTCAATAATATAAAATAATCAATAGAGTTCAATAGTGTAACTAGACATTTATATTCATACAATCACAATGGTCATTAAAAAATGCTTTTTATTTGCAAAGGATATTGCCTATTAGATACATCAGTTATTGTAGTAAAGAAATTGCTCACACAGCAGTCACTAAGGTAGTGAGCATGTGTTAAACACAACATGGCAATATACACAATGCTGGAAAACATTAACTGACAGATACTTGACATATTTGAGAAGAATGCAACAAAATATCAACATTAACAGCTGTGGAAATCATGGTCATAAAACCATTTTCAGTTTAGCAAACTTTGCTTGTGCATATATAAAGCCCTTTTCAATTGAGCTCTCTCTAGGGGTCTCATTCAAATGCGATTTAGCCAATTGAATAGGGCTCTATAAAAGCACATAGCATATTTTTTATACAGACATTTTTAGTTTGTGACGACCTTGCTTTTGGATAGAAGTTCACTAACTAAAAACTTCTGTAAAAAAAATATTATGGCCCTCATTCAATAGCGATTTGGCCAATTGAATAGTGCTCTAAATAAGCACATAACATATTTTTTTCAAATAAGTTTTTAGTTAGTAAAAACCTTGCTTTTTGATAGATGTTTACGCCCTCATTCAATTGCGATTTGGCCAATTGAATAAGGCTCTAAATAAGCACATAGCATATTTTTTTAAGAAGTTTTTAGTTCGGAAACATCTATCCAAAAGCAAGTTTTTCACTAACTAAAAACTTCTGTAAAAAAAATATGCGTTGTGCTTATTTACACCCCTATTCAATTGGCCAAATCGCAATTGAATGAGGGCCTTACTAACTAAAAACTTCCTTCAAAAAATATGTTATGTGCTTATTTAGACCCCTATTCAATTGGGCAAATATCAATTGAATGAGGGACTATATGTGCTTATATAGAGCGCTATTCAATTGGCCAAATGGCATTTGAATGAGGCCCTAGGTCCGGTAGCTCTTAAATGAGGTTGCAAGTTAATTTGCTATTCAATTGGTGTCTTTTTTTTGCAGGTTTTAAACAGGTTATGAGTTGCTGTATTTCAAGTCTGATCACTAAACTTACTTCTCGGCACTAATTCTTAGGCCCTCATTCAATTGCAATTTGGCCAATTGAATAGGGGTCTAAATAAGCACATAACATATTTTTTTAAAGAAGTTTTTACTTAGTAAACATCTATCCAAAAGCAAGGTTTTCACTAACTAAAAACTTATTTTAAAAATATATGTTATGTGCTTATTTAGAGCACTATTCAAATGGCCAAATCGCAATTGAATGAGGGCCATAGTCTCTGAATGAAGTTTAAGTCTATCCAAAAGCAAGGTTTTAAATAACTAAAAACTTCTTTAAAAAAAAATTATGCTATATGCTTATTTAGACCCCTATTCAATTGGCCAAATCGCAATTGAATGAGGGCCCATGTCTTTCTGACGTCATGATGACGGTCTCATTTACTATTGGCTGTGTCTAAGAATTATTGTGAGGGTTTAAGAAATACATTACTGGCTTGCTTAAATATTGTCAGATAATATCCTCTGTAATCTGGCTGAAAAAGGCAAGCTTTATGAGTTCAGCCTTGAGGTCGGAATTTGCGAGCTAGAGTCAATAGAATACATCTAAACAATAATAAACAAAAAAAACACCCACAGACAAATGTGTGAGTTTGAGGCATTTGAAAGCAGCTAATAGAGCAGGGCACATAGTCCCACTTCCTTTCAAGACACAAAGGGGTGGATAGAATGCAGTGCAAGCAAGGCATGCAAGTATACCTTCAAGCAGCCTCTGCTGAGCCTGTGGGAAGGGTAGTTGTCCTGTGCTTATCTGAATCCAACAACAACTCAACCAATCACCCTGTATCCTCCCTCAGCCCATCCGCCACTCTTGAAAAGATTATTAAAAAATAGAACACTCCCATTCAATCTCTAAGCTAGCAGAAAGTGTTGAAGACCAAAATGGCACTATTCCATGAAAGTATGCTGCCATACAACAATAATTGGTTAAAGGACTATTGTATTCTATATTTACTCTTTTGAAGAACTATACTTAATTAGCAAAATAATCTTAAAAAGCAAACAAAAAAAATACACAACATTTAATTTATCACTTTTTGCATATACTGGCTAATAAGTTACATTGGAAGCTACCAATTTGGGGCCTCATTTAATTGCTCTGATTTTGCGCTTCAGGGTTGCAAGGGGTGACTGAAAGCTACTTATGTATTCAACTGCCCTGCGGCCTGAGGGCTCCGACCGCCTCATTGTCGGCTACCTGCGATCCCTTGCGGCCACCCCAATCACAGCTTACTACCGTCAAAGCCTTTGACCTCACGCCCACAGGAAAGCCCACTTCCCTATTCAATTGCTCCGCTAACCCTTCTGCCAACCTCATAAAAACCAAAAAAAAGATGCAGCTTATGTCCACCTTGGAACAGTCGCAACGGCTTGTAATGCCCTTACATACCCTCCAATTACATACACCTGCAGTGTCCCTACATTACCCTTATAGTGTAGGGGTCTCAATCGGGATCTGGTCTTTACCTCTACAGTGTCCCTACATAACCCCTATAATGCAGGGGTCTTGATTGGAACCCCTTCAGTGTCCTAACATTAATACCATAATGCAGGGACCCCTGCAATGTGCACACATTAACCCCTTGGGACCCCTGCAATGTGCACATATTAAATTTTTCCGCTGCAGGTCAGAGTCTGCAGTTTTGAAAACATAATTCAAGCCCGCAGGTTCCCGGGTTTAAATTACCCGCCGCGGGTCCTTAAAGGGCCTGTGGCACACTAATGGTTACCCTCAAACCGCAAGGGTACTGTAAGTACCCCCACGGCAACTAAAATTACCCTCCCACCCATTAAACCTTGCAGCGGGGGTCTCGAGCAGGACCCCCGCTGCATAAAAAATTCCAGTTTCCCACCGCGCGAGTCCTGAATGGACCTAAAGGTCCTTAAAGGACCCGCAATCAATAAAGCTATTAACCCCTGCCGCAGGGGTACTATAAGTACCCCCGGCACCTAAAATTGACCCCATCACTCATGGGGGTTAATATAGACTGCCATGAGACTAAAATTACCCCCCTTTGTCCAATGGGGTTTCTATAGCCCCCTATAGGACACTATTAACCATTAGGTTAACACTACAAGTGCCAGGAGGGTTCTCCAGGACCCTCATGACACAAAGTCTAAACTCTACACTATTAACCCTAACCATACTCCATTAGCCCTAACTAAACCCTATCAACCACAATTGTCCCCCTTTAACCCTAACTGTGCCTATTTAATCCCTTCTAGGCCTATTCAACCCCATCTAAGCCTATCTAACACCTCCTACGCCTATTTAACCCCTTCTAGGCCTTTCAACCCCATCTAAACCTATTTAACCCCAGATAAGCTTATCTATCCCCATCTAAGCCTATCTAATCATATCTAAGCCTATCTAACCCAATCTATCTTATTAAACCCCATCTAAGCCTATTTAACCCTTTTAGGCCTAGTCAACCCCACCTAAGCCTACCCAACCCCTTCTAAGCCTTTCTAACCCTATATAAGCCTATATAACCCAATCTATAAGCCTATGTAACCCAATTTATAGTATCCCCGCGGCAGGGGTCAATAGTCTTATTGTACCCCCGCGGTTCTTTATGGAGCCGCGGTGGGGAATTTGAAACCAAGCACATACAAGGACAGGCTTGGAGATCATAGGGGTTAAATATGTTTTCAATGCAGCACTGCACAGTACTGTACTGTAATTGATGGGGAACATTAGGGGGGACATGAGGGTTAGATGTACTACATTGGCTAGCTGGCACATTGGCCGCTAGCCAATACTGTAATTTATGGCCACAAGTCCGTCGGGCTTGGAGAATGCGTTACTGCCTTGGGGGTAATTCAAACCCGGGGTCCCGGGCTTAAATAACCTCCAAGGCAGTGAATCGAACTTCAAGCCCGGCGGACTGCGGCCACAGTATTGGCTAGTGGCAATGTGCCAGCTAGCCAATGTAGTACATCCAATCCCCCCATTGAGTTCCCCATCATTTACAGTGCTTTATTGAACTTATATTTGACATTTTAGTTTGGCGGGCTTGAACCCTGATCTGCGGGCTAATGCCCGCGATTAATTTAAAGCCTGCCAATGTTAACTGCGATTGCATGGCTTGCAATCGGCCGAAGGAAGGAGTGAGTTGCGGCACCGTCCAATTGAATAGCAACGTAGACGTAGGGCTGCAAGGGGCCCCAGCCCCATTGCAAGGAATTGCAAGTTTGCAACCATTTTACGGCCCTTAATTGAATGAGGCCCTTGGTTTCTGCTGATCTGCTTTTACAGGTGTGAAAAGTAATTGGGCCCTATTCAATTGCAAACCCGTAATTAGCTAATTACCAAACTGAACTTTTGGCTGCAGTTCAAATGTTTTCTAAACATTAACAGCCTTATTAAATTCGGCCAATTGAAAAGGGCTCTATATAAGCACAGAGCATATGTTTTTTACAGAAGTTTTTAGTTAGTGAAGACCTTGCTTTTGGATAGAAGTTTACTAACTAAAAACTTCTGTAAAAAAATCAGTTTGCAATTTAATAAGGCTGTAAGACGTATTCAATTGTAACTAACCAGTTATTACAGGTTCCCAGCCACCACATGCAAACCAAGAACCCGTAACTAACATTTCAGGACATGGTCATGATCAATTAAGCAAGCCTGTAAGTTACTTTTTAGACAGAGCCAATAGTAAATAAGATTGTCATCATGACGCCAGTAAAACATGGAGTTTAAACTAAAATTAATTTGTTTTTAGAAGAACAATTTGCAATTGGACTCGCAATCCAGAGATGTAGAAATCTATAAAAATCATTACATCAACTCTTCTAGTCCATGTGTATTAACTCCTTGAATCCCAGGATCAATATAACACAGAAATAAAACTTGAAAAAAATGTTTTTTATTGCAGATTTGCGAGCTTGAGACTGTTGTGCAATTAATTATAAATGCATTTTATAGTATAGGTTGTGTTGCTGCAGTTATACAAACAGATGTTTAACCCACTTTCTGGTCCTATCCAGTACTCATAGAATTTTTTGACACATTTGCCATTTATGGGGTTTAAAGGCAATTAATTGCGGGCTAAAGGAACATTTGTAATTGAATACGGATTTTGCGTCTTTAGTACTGGTAATATTTGTGGGCTTGAAAAACCAATGGAGGAGATAGGACGGAGATACATTTCTGATGACTGCAGGGATTTTGAGCCTTTACTCAGATGGAATGCGGGTAGCATAATGTAGTCAGTTAAATATCAGTACCATTTACGGGCTGCTTTACCGGCTCATATAATTGTGATTTGGCCAATTGAATAGGCCCCCTTGAATGCAGATGAAGCTAGAAATTTGGAGCCTTATTCAATTGCAATCCCGCAGATTACGTTATACAGGACCGTAAGTCTGCAGGCTTGAAATTTGCTACAATTACAGAGCGACTCCATTGAACAAGCCTGCAGTTTACAGACCAAAAGCCAAAACCATAAACCATGCAATCATAAGTAGCATTTCAGATTGTGATCATCAATTAAGCAAGGCTGTAAATACCGATTTAGAAAGAGCCAATAGTAAATTAGACCGTCATCATTACATCAGTAAAGCATGGAGGATAAATGGCAATCAATTAGCGTTTAGAAGTCCGATATGCGACCGGACTCGCAATCTGGCAATGTACAAAATATTAGAAATTAATGCCAATACTGTTTAGTCCATGTGGATGGCCTGATATGTATTAACCCATTGATTCCCGAGATTGATATGACACCAAAATGAAACATATAAAAAAATATTTTTGATTGCAGATTTGCAAGCTTGAGACTGTTGTGCAATTGATTCTAATGTCTTTCATAGCTTTCACTGTCTTTTAAAGTGCAGTATTGATTATTTATTTGCATTTACAGTGCTACGATCAGGTGTTTAACCCCCTTGTGAGTTCTATCTGGTACTCATATGTTTTTCATCTACATTTGCCATTTATGGGTGTGAATACATTTTCGGGCTTGATGAATTATAGCAATTGAATAGCGATTTGCAATTTTAGTGATTGTAACATTTGCGGCCTTGACAGATCAAAGGCTTAGATGGGTGGCTTTTGACAACCGCAGTGATGATCAACCTGTAACCCATAGATCGTTTATGGCTTGCTAAAAAGACTCCAATTGAATAGCAAATTACTTTACAGGCTACATTACAGGCTTTAGCAAACAACAATTGCTCAATTGAATTAGGGCCTTGCTGCTAACAATACCAGTGCTTTCAGTAGGACTAAAGGACATTTTGTTAGTTTACCAGGACAAGCCTTGTTGAGAAAGAAGCTGAAAGAAGCAGATCAGAAAAATACATTGAAACCCATTGCTTATAAAAGTCAAATATTTAAAGACTATTGTTTTTTTACTATATAAAAACTTTTTGCCTGTTATGAAAAATATTCAAATGACCGTATAATAAATATGGGCTTACTGTGTTATTATATGAGCAGCATCCAAAGAATATAAATATGGGCTTACAGTCTTATTATATGAGCAGCATCCAAAGAATATAAAACAGTCAAGTTGCTAATTCCAGTTATTATAACACTTTTTCTCTTACTTTCATTAATTATGCTGAAATGGTCTTGAACAGAAAGTAATAAGATAAAAGATATACGTTTTCAAAAAGAGCTGGTTTACTATTTTCCCCTTGGCTTTTCTATTTCATTGATTTATTAACTTTATGGTGGGCAAAAGAATGATAGAAGCAATTTCTTTGTTGAAAGAAAAAACTTCAACAGGGTAATAAGGTATAAAATCTAATAATACTTTAAAAATAATCATATATCACACATAACTACAGTCACTATTCTGTATTTACTTAATTTGAATAAAAAAAACTATTATCTCTGTATACCTTGGCTTTGTATTAAAGTTGTGTAATACAGCAGGCATAAGCTTAAAGGAAGCCATGTTTGATAATGGCTATGGATTAAAGAGCAAGGCATTTGTGGGCACATTTGCATGTCCCAGCTGAGCTACCCAGAATGCAGTTTTCTTGGAATTCTGAGCTGGAGGACACACACACCTTCTGGCGGGGTTTGCGTCCTGTCAGAGGCTGTTTATTTGTCAGCACCAACAGAAAGAAAAAAACAGTGCTTATCTTCAGCAATAAAATAAAATTCTACATAAACGGATTTACTATGACCTGGAACTCCCTGACTATCCCTGAGTTAGCTTCTCAGCCTGCAGGTAAAATAATACAGTCCACAGTGTAGCTCTCTGCTTTAATCTGGTATCTTTTAAGGACTCTTCCTCTTCTCTCTGTGTCAACAGTGGGTGAAGCATAAGGCCCACCCTTCTCTCCCTTATGCTTCACCCCAGGGACCCTTGTCACCCTCTTGTGATGAGGGACGGTTACACTTTAACACTCTCTTCTCCCTGGGCCATTGGTATCCTTTTATCTGGGTGTGATCAAAATACATGCATTTGGCACCAACCTTTTATCCCTTATTGCATCCGGCTTATCAGGAATGGGGTCTTTTAGGTGGCTCCTTGCTCAGCTTGATTTGTCCTGAACTGTAGTGGGCCGCTCTCTTCGTTGGAAAAGTCTCTTTGTGACACCCTCCTCCTCAGACTGCTAGGCAGAGACTACAAACTTCACTGAGCAGCCTTTTTAACTGCTCATGAGCAGGGTCAGGTGTTGGCTTGATTAGGCTGAAGATTTTGGATTAACCCTTTCTATGTCAGTCCAGGGTATATGACTCTGCTCCATCTGAAGCTTATATATCTTCCCTGATGTAATCTGTTGCAGGGTTATCAGGGATTCCTGCTGCACTTCATTACTATATATATATATATATATATATATATATATATATATATATATATATATATATATATACTTGTACTATTGGCTTTGAAGTAATCCCCTTACTGCATATTTGTCTTAGAAATAGAATTATGAATGAACAATTTAGTTATATAACTAATGGAGAAAGTTTCTGTATATGTGGATATAATTTCCTTCCATTATACAGAAAGCAAAAAGCATTTAAACCTTTTTTTTTACATTTTTAATGGTGTTCACAAAAAGATGTGGCATAGTTCATTATTTTTATAAATGTGTCATTTTATGGAAAAATTTGAAATCACTTTCCTTTAGAAAAAATTGTGAACAGATAGTTTGAAAAGAACATTTCATTTCAATAAGAGCAATACTTTTTCTCAAACCATTAAAGCATTTTGGTGTCCTATAATAGTTGCCAGAGATTTAAATGTTTTAAAAGAGTAAAATTAGACACTTATTGCACAATAGATAGTACTTCGATAAAAAACGTAACAAACATAAATACTGAAACATAAAATTATATATACTATGCTAATTTGGTTTGAAAATGTTCTACTGCATTCAAGACCTGAAAACATCCCTGATTTTTGAGTGTCCCTTTTACAAAGTATATTTGAATTGCCAGTGCAACTTCCAAGTTTTCAACTAAAATCACAATTTCTAAACCCTTTTTTAGAAAATTGGATGCACTATAAGTTTTTTATTAGATAGATAAAATTGGTAAACTTCACTGTGGAAGAGAATGAGAGTGGAAATATTGTACTGTGATTCCTACCACACTGTGATTCCATTGAATAGGTTTTTAATAAATCACACATTATTTTCCTAATATATTAATACACAAAAAGACGCCAAATGAATAACAAAATAACTTATGGGATCTATTTGAGTGAGGCTCTATGTTACCATTGCAGTTGATATGTGTGATGTTGACATATATTACTGACAATAGTTGATGGTCACAGTTGTAGGAGACTCAACTCAAACATCATGCGTTGAACTTTGGGTTCAGAATGCAACATATGTGCCTTAAGAATGTTGTAATACTATTTATTTAGCACTTAAAATATTAATTTTGATTATTATTGCAGTACACTGTTTCTTTAACTGACTTTGACAGCTCCCAGAAAGGCATTTTTGAGCACTTATGGGAGGTATTCAGTACATTCAAGTTTTTGAGAAAGTCAGCTACCATAAAGCCTTCAGCAGCTTTAGTAACTTGCTTGAGAACTGATAATTGCGATTGGAATAGGCTCAGAGTGAAATTCAATGGAACACCAGACTGTAACTTGATAACACATGTAATTTTAGCCTATTTAGGGGTGCAGTAGCTTAGTGCTGAAATTTAGAGGGACTGAAATAAATAGGAGCTCTATGTAAATCAGGTGCTCTATGTTAGGGCACTGCCGTAAATTGGCTGCAGGAGCTTTTTTCCATAAATTCTACACTAATGTAAATCTTTCAGTTTCCTAGATTAGAGCACTCAGTGCACAGCCATAATTCCTACTTTAGATGCGACAGGTTTGTGTGTAGGGAGCAGCCAAAACAAACTTTACAAAGGAAACACAGCCCTAGGAGCCAATAGGAAAAGTGAACAATGTCATAGATCTTATAATGAGTGGGACGTGCAGTAACATCTACCGTAACTAGGCTGTGTTAATGAAATATATATATATATATATATATATATATATATATATAATGTTATTGTTTTTTATAAATTAATATATTTTTATATTAAAAAGATCTGACAATTGTATTTATAGCTTCAATAAATAAAGATTTGTTTTTTTGTGTTATAATATTATATATTTTTATACAATGCATTAAGTGTTTGTTCCTAGGCAGCATGGTTTTATGATGCGTATTTGCCTGTTCTGTGATTGTTTTTAGTGTTCTGTTATTTCTCTTGAACAGTACATGTGTTGTGTACTTGTGCATTGATTAGTGGCAGCTGAGAGGGTGTGTGGTTTTGCCTGTGTAAAGCTATATCAGTGTGTAACTTTTTGTGGTCTGCTTGCATCTGTTCAATGATTTCTCCTGAAAAGTAAATTGAGTTTGAGTACTTGTGCAGTGAGTAGCGGGCAGGTGAGTAGTAAGAACCTAATACAAAAAGGGGAAGAAGCAAACTTGTGAGCTTGCAAACACTTCTAGTATAAGTGCAGTTCTAGTATAAATGTAGGAGTTTAAATTAAAGGAGGGAGTGCAAAGAAAACGGTAGTACATTGTATTGCTTTATACATTTTTTCCCCCAATGTAATTATGAGTCAGTCCAGTGGCAACCTCACTCAATGCGCATCCTGTCACATGTATGAACTACTGGAACAGATGATCCAGGGTCCATACCTCTGTGAGAGGTGTGAGCATGTTGCCTATTTTGAAACTCAAATTGGAGAACTGGAGAGGAGAATTGCAGCACTTAGTGATATTGCTCCACTGGAAAGGCAGTTGGTGCTCACAGAGCACAGTTTAGCTGGGTCTAGCATGGAGGGTGGAGATACAGCTAGTGAGGATGTCCAGGGAAGTAGCTGGGTTACAGTTACAAGGGGAGGCATGGGGGATCAGGAGGAGACAGGCCAGTTCTGAGTTGGCACACACCAACAAATTTGCCAGATTGAGTGAAACTGTTGGGGGTGTCTATTCAGGAATGGCAAAGCCAGATAGAGCTGTTCCCTCTAACAGCCGGATAAACAGTTCTACTGGAGGAGAGGGAGGGAAGCATAAGCAGAGCAAGAGAATGGATTTGGTGGTTGGGGACTCTATTATTAGGAAGATAGACAGGGTGATTTGTCACCCAGATACCAGCAATCGAACAGTTTACTGTCTCCCGGGTGCTCGGGTTTGACATGTTGTGAATCGAATAAATTAGTGGGAGGGGCTGGAAATGAACCGGAGGTCTTGGATTATATTGGTACCAATGACAAAGTTAGTGGAAGATGGAGTGCCCTAAATAATGATTTTATAGAACTAGGTAATAAGCTGAAGGCAAGAGACTCCAAGATAGCATTTTCTGAAATGCTACCTGTGCCATGTGCTAGCCCAGGGAGACGGAAGGAGCTTAGGAAGGTTAATGCGTGGTTAAAAATGTGGTGCATTAAGGAGGGGTTTGGGTTTTTAGAGCACTGGGCTGACTTCTCATTTGGGTACAAGCTCTGTATCAGGCATGGATTGCACCTTAATGATGAGGGAGCTTGTGTGCTAGGGGATATGATGGTAGAACAGCTGGGGGAGTTTTTAAACTAGTAGGTGGGGGTGACAAGATAGGAGTAATGGGGCAGTAAGTGTAAGGGGGTAAGGAACAAATTAACTAGTCAAGGGGGAGGAGATGGGGGATGGTTAGTATAGTCAATAGTCAGGTATTGCTAGGTAACTCAAGTACAGTGGCAGGCACTTCAGAACTACAGACTCCTAACATAAAGTATATGCTCGCTAAGGCCAGAAGCTTGCCAGGAAAAATGGTAGAGTTAGAATTATTAATAGGCATTATTGAAACGTGGTGGGATGAATCTCATGACTGGACTGTTAATCTGGATGGTTATAACCTACTTAGGAAAGATATGGGCAATGGTAAAAGAGGAGGAGGGATTTGTCTGTATGTTAAGCCTAAATTTAAGCGTATAGTCAGAGAAAATATTTATGCTGGAACTAGCAGTAATGCTGAATGTCTGTGAGTAGAGTTTAACAGCGGAGCAGCAAATTCTAAAAGAATATTAGTAGGAGTATGCTATAAACCCCCAAAAATAATTGAAAGTGAAGAACTGCAATTATTGTTACAGATTGGAAATGCAGCTAAGCATGAGCAAGTTCTAATAATAACTACCCTAGTAGAAGTATAATGAGTAAAGGACAACCCACGTGGCTTAACAATGACTTTAAGATGAAGATGAGGAGTAAAAAAACAGACATTAAAATTATACAAACAAGAGGGGAAAGAGACTGCCTACATAAGTACAAGGAAGTCAACAAGGCTTGCAAAAGGGCTATAAGACTGGCTAAAATCAAAAATGAAAAGTTAGTTGCAAAGGAGAGTAAGACTAACCCTAAAATATTTTTTTAAATATATTAATGGGAAGAAGGCCAGGAAGGAAGCTATAGGAACATTACAATGTGAAACAGGCTGTCTCACAATCAGTGACCAGAAAAAGGCAGATGAGCTAAATAGGTTCTTTTTTTCATTATACACAAGGGAGATACCAGTGGTTGGGGTACTGCAACAAAATGGGGCTACACTACCTTCACCTAATAATTGGTTAACGTAGGAAGAAATCCAAAAGAGGTTGGAAAAAATAAATGTTAATAAAGCCCCCGGTCCTGATGGTATAAATCCAAGGGTACTCTACCAGATGACTGGAGAAAGGCAGAGGTGATACCTATATTTAAGAAGGGAGCAAGAACAAATACTTGAAATTATAGACCTGTAAGCCTCACTTCTGTAGTGGGAAAGCTTTTAGAAGGGTTAATAATGGATAGTATACAAGAACATGTCCATTTAAGCAAGATTATAAGTAGGAGTCAACATGATTTTATGAAGTATAGGTCATGTCAAACAAACCTAATTGGTTTCTAAGAAGATGTTAGTAGGAACTTGAATCAAGGCAACTCAGAGGATGTAGTCTTTTTGGATTTTGCAAAGGCTTTTGATACAGTGCCACATGGGAGACTATTGAGCAAACTAAGGGAAACAGGCATTGCAGTAAATATTTGCTCATGATTGAGAGCGGGCTAAAAGACAGGAAGCAAAGGGTTGTTGTAAATGGAACATACTCGTATTTGACTAATGTGGTAAGTGGGTTTCCTCAGGGTTCAGTATTAGGTCCCCTCCTTTTTAACATATTTATTAAGGACTTAGAAGTAGGATTGGAAAAGTAGTGTCTCCATTTTTGCTGATGACACGAAGTTGTGCAAGATAATTAAATCAGATAATGATGTACTTTCCCTCCAAAGGGATTTGCATAAATTAGAGAAATGGGCGAATAAATGGCAAATGAGGTTTAATACGAATAAATGTAAAGTTATGCATTTTTGAAGGAAAAATAGCCATGCAATTTATAATCTTAATGGAGCAAATCTAGGGGTATCAGATATTGAAAGGGATTTGGGAGTACTTGTGGACAACTACCTAGGTAACAGTGTTTAATGTCAAGCAGCATCTGCAAAGGCAAGTAAAATAGTAGCATGTATTAAGAAGTGTATAGAAGCAAGGGAAGCAAATATAATTCTGCCACTATACACATCTCTAGTACGCCCTCATTGGGAATATGGAGTACAATTTTGGGCACCACTACAAAAAAAGGACATTTTAGAGCTGGAAAAAGTACAGAGAAGGGCAACAAAACTAATAAGGACAATGGAGGGGTTAAGTTATGAAGAAAGACTAACCAAATTAAATGTATTTTCTCTAGAAAAAAGTTGTCTAAGAGGAGATATGATTACATTATATAAATGCATCCAGGGTCAATACAAGGCTTTGACAATTGATCTTTTTGTGCCAAGAGGTTTCAACTGACAAGGGGACATCCTTTGGGATTAGAAGTAATAAGATTTCATCTTAAAGAAAGAAAAGTGTTCTTCACAGTAAGGGTGGTTAATCTGTGGAATTCTCTTACAAAGGAGGTGGTGACAGCGGATTCCATAGATAACTTTAAAAAGGGATTGGATACATTTTTAAATAAAAAGGGCATTCAGGGCTATCCTGGATGATTAGAGCGGAAGTATTGACCAACGGAAGAATCCAATCACCAGTATCTGGGTTCAGGAAGCAATTGTATATCTTTTTGCCTTTTGAGACAATTGGCAAAGTTTCACTGTTTTTTTTTTTCTGTTATATATCGCAGATCATAGGAGATCTAAAAAGGTTGATCTTGATGACTAAAAGTATTTTTCAACCTAAATTACTATCTAATCAATATAAATAACTTTAATGGGATATTTTAATCCGGAAATAGCGCCGCTTAAAAGTTATAAATATTGGTGCACAATATAGAATAAATAAATACTATATGATATAAGAATGAGGATAGATCAGTATCATCACCAATATAGAGATCTGGTCATGAGAGGTACCCTAAATAAAGGGTTAACGTATTCAAAAATAATAGATGAATGGATCATCGGATTATTCTATATAGAAAGCACTATAAAGAAAAAACTAATGTTAAAAACAAAATATCGAGTAAAACAGAGATCATAAATAAACTGGAGGTATCAATATATATGTAAATATCAATATCAAGGATATTAGGGACACTGTGACTTTAAAAGGTAAGGAATGATAATAGAAGCTGCAGATAACATATAACAGTATAACAATATATTGGCAAAACGTTGCCACACTTAGTATACTTGCTGTTCAGTTGCTATGCTTCATGTGTAACAACATGGCTTGTCCCATCAATACACTATGTTAGATTGGTCCTCCAGTTGTCTCTGTCCTCTATGACTACTGATAAAAGTGCCTTTTTTTTTTTTTTAAATAACGGGCCGTTTCGTCCATCCTCGTGGACTTTCTCTGAGGCTAAATTACTATCTAACTATGTAACCTCTTGAGTATTGTTTTGTGTGTTACCCTGAATTGTGCATATTAAAGCTTGCTTAATACTAACATATCATATTTTTTAATTACACATATGCTGATATTGGTTAAGTGTCAAATAATGTTGAAATGTCATTGTTTTGTAGTGCTTTTTGTGTTATAGTGTCACTTTAAATCCTTTTGGGGACTAGGCAAGGATTTGAAAACCACTTGCAAGTGGTCTTGGAACTTGTAAATCATTCTTCTTATTGCAGTTATGGCAGTGCCCTTATTTGTGAGTGATCCATTAAAATCTTATTAGCATAGGATTTAAGTGTCAGAATCTACGGGAGTAACTCGTAATTTATTGCCAATGCAAAAACCAGTAGAGATTTTTGCATTGCTTTTCGGCTTTGTCGTGAAGTTTACTCGTACCAGTGACCCGTAGGGGTTCTCTTGCAATGTTTTAGGGAAGGATGATTATGATAACTAGGTAGAATTTTTTGTGTCACTACAACACTCACTATTGTTTTTTCAGGGATTAGCATAGGGCCCAAGGTTCGCAAGTTACATACAAATATGTGACAGGATATTCATCAAAATCCTTTGTTGCTGAGTGTCCACCTGACCCGGGAGTCTGACCACAGTTGCTGGGGTGATCCTCAGCATCCTCTCCAACTCATTGGAGTGCACTGTAGCTGGTGGGCCACCACCAGCTGCTCTTACACTTGCAACCTCCTCTGACATCTTCCTCTTCAACTTGCACTGGCAGTCTTCGTAGAAATGCTTGACAAAACGGACATCTCTCACATAGACACCCAGGACACTGACCTCCCTGGCTACCTTCCTCGACATACTGGACCTCTGACCTGCCCTCACATCCCTGCCCCAAAGGAGCATACTGACACAGGCATGAAGGAGCACCATAAACTCCTCATGAGTATAATTGGGGGCCCTGGGCTTAGGTACAGCCTCCTTTTCTCCTAACTATGTATGGAATGGCTCATCTCCCTTGTCTGCCCCTGAGATAACCACTAGGATCATGCCCCTCCCCTTCTATCCCTGATGTTTCTGTTCCTGGCACTGGGGCATCCCTCCCACCACCTCTCCTTCACTTCTCCCACTCCTGTCCCTCATTGATCCTCCACTGCTCCCACTTTTTGGACTTCTCTTCATCTCTCATCTCCTTCTCTCCCCTTCTCTCACCTCTCCTCTCCCTCTTACTCTCCCTCCCTCCCTCTCTCCCAACTTATCTCCCTAGGGCACCCTCTCTCCTCTCCAAAATAAAACAGTATATAAAAAATAAATCTAATGTGTAATGTAAATGTGTAATAAAGAAAAATGTATGTCCTATGTGTATACTTATGGTGCAAGGGTGAGGGTATAGGGTGGGGTTATGGCCTTTGTATGAGATATTTAACTATGTCTGTGTATTAACTCACGTGTTTGCAAATTAACTGAGATATATAAACAAAGTGTAAATGTTGCAGAAAATATGTGTATAACAATTTAACAAAACAACCTTCCTAACCTCAAACGAACAAAAGGACAAGAACAGAGCTTCTAATTTCCTACATAATACAGTAAATACACCAATGCCTAGACCTGAGTGTTTGCTTGGAATCTATGACAAGTTAGTGTTTGGGTGGTAAACAAGCTCATTAATGAACTACAGTTGTCAATTGACGTTTGCCTTTCTAATTGGTTCACAGAGCTAGTGAACGGCTCGGAAAACCGCAAACAAAGCAGATTGGCTAATTCACCAAATTGTCACTTAACCTGGCCCCTACGTAGACTATGCCAGACCTTTTGTCTAATGGAGGGAATATGAGTTTGCGTCAGGGTGGAAGGCAAGATGAGAGTACAGAGGTATATAAAAATAGATATACTATATGTTTGAGGGCCATCTACAAAATTCCATCAGATAATCCCCAGCTGTTTCTCTTGCCTGGTGAAGGCTGCCTAATACCAGCTCAGCTGTGGTAGTCTTATGTGGGTCATTTTATATAGCCCCTATAGCATTATGAGTTTCCAATAGCTTATGAACTCATTGTGAGGTTTCCACTTAGAGGAAGGTGATGGTCATATGTCATTGGCAGTCAAGCCAGAGTTTGTATAAGTGCTGATGTGCACTTACGCTGTTACTTTTGTGACAGGCATGTGTCAATTGTGACACCTTTCAACTCTGTCTGCAGCTGACCTTCAGTGCTTGGTTGTTTTTCACCCATATGCTGCACCTGTGCTTTATCCTTGTAATATTTGCAATCCTCATTACCTATTTTGACCTTGGCTTTGTGTGATATCTCTACCCTCTGGCACCCAGATACTCGTCTTGTTGTAGCTTATTCTATATTTTGGCACCTGACTCCTGTCAGGACCCTTTTGTACATTGGTGTGTCCTTGCATGTTTTGACTACTGGACTGTATACACTCCAGCTACTGGTCTCCATCCTAGCATTCTCCATTTTAGGAAGTAGCAGTGTCGGGGCATAGTAGTCCAGTTATAGAACTATATTGAGAAAATCAGTTACTCCCTCTACAAGGTGCAGATAATTTAACATTTTACTCTAACATTTATTAACCATTGTCTGCTAAATTTTCATGAAAAGAAAAATGTGTATAATGTACTAAATGCAAGATGGTTAAGCTTTTGAGTTAAATAAGAGTGATGTGCTATTGCAGGGAAGGAACTAAGATTGCAAACAGAACAACGGTAGTGACGCCCTGGAGGATGCATATAAAAATGTGACCTTTTGTTTTAGTAATGGGTAGGCCATTTGTTACCTTAGTGGATACTGTTACAATAGAATGTAAAATTTAGGAAGGCAACAGTTGGGCACATGGGTTCAAGGCAATCCACTAGTTTTGAGAAGGAGAAAAAATGTTGCCCCAAATCAAGTCGTTTTTTTTAAGTTTTTTTCAAATTGTTATTATTATCCTTCATTTGTAACACACAAACCTATCCTGTAGCGCTATACAGGGGTTAAATAGCAAGGAAACTATCTATACATTTTACTAACCAGTGAGTCATTCCTGAGATATTCAGAAATTGTTTGTTCTGTGTTATTATGCAAATTTGTTGCAGAAAAATACTAATTAGCTGATCTAATGTGCTAATGAATGACCCACTGTGTTTACAAGCACATTAACAAATAAACTACCTACCCAGTGTTATTATGTACTTAGGTCCATCACCACCCATATCAAGCCACAGATTAGGACCTTGTTTGTGTAAATTAGAATAATAATAATAATGCAGCACAAACAATGGTGACATGATTTGTTTTGCTGTAGGGAAAACAGCTAGCACAATGTACAGCCAATGTGTAATGCTCTTTTAGAAGAAACCAACTTGTTGTTAGGATGACAGTGTCCCTTTAAGCATTCATTATAGAGTATCAATATCAAGTAGTCTATCAATAACTACTAGTAATTTTTAAGTGTGTAACTAGTTACTTATTTGCATGGGCTAGTTGTAAGAGATATCAAGATAAAATTTGGGGAAAAGTATTAAGTGGGTGAGGGTGTAATGGAAATAATAAATCTGAGTGTGTCTTGCAGAGTAGAGATGGTGATAAAACGTCTGTGGAACCATATAAGGAAAATTTACATCTGATAGTGTAATGAATGATCAAAGTGGTGCAGGCAAGAGGGTCCAAAATAGAAAAAAGGGCATTTGGAGTTGAAGAATAGTATGATATTGTAAATGATAAATATGCTTACTATTAGTTAATTTATTGTGGAGGAAGTCTGAATGAAGAGAGCTTTTAGATAAAAAATTGCTATAAATTCATAGAATATTTTTTTAATTTGTTTATTTAATTGTATTTTTTTTTACCAAAGGGCCAAGTGTAGAAGTGTTATTCATAAAGACAGAACTAAGAGGTTGTATAGAGACAGTAAATGTTCTATATGCCAGGCTAAATGAGAACTGAAAATTACAGTATAATAACTGTAAAGATAATTCCTGTACCCCATGTCTTCACAGCTGGAAGGCCAATAGACATAATTTGAGATGGAGCTTCTTTATAGCGTAATATTTAGTGTAAGGAAAACAATGCACCTCTCCCACTAGTCAAACATGTTGCTTGCCCTGCAGCTTTATCCATTTCTACTACTACTCTACTGTTTATTCCTTAAAACAACCCCCATTTCATGTGGGACCCCCTGCTTTATTACTAATATTATATCATGCTGGGTAAGTACTGAGACTGATCTTTGAGGAACACTGAAGTGTCATATTTATAGTTAGCTCTTAAGAAGAACATGACATTACAATTTTCAAAACATGTTTATAAAGTTTAAAGCAAACAAATACTGCTTTTAATTTTAATTATTGCACCCAGAAATGCTTGATTAGGCATCATACCTTTCTTAGACAATTGAGAGCAGTGATATGGACATTAGAATCAGATAAGAACCATATTCAGTTATGTTGAAAGACTACCACTAATGAACTGCCACTTGACAATAGAACTTAATAGTATAACCCTTGCCCTCAAACTACAGACAGACTAGCAGCTCAAGATGGAAGCGGCCATGAGACAAGACTATTTTCTAAAAATGCTTTTATGCTCCCTGCTTATGTAGCTGATAATGTTGTTAGTTTGATAAATACTCCAAGGACATGTGAAATAATGTGGTCCTTTTACTGTAACCTTTTAATTTTGACTTACTTGAGTCCCCATCTTGACAACAGGACCCACATGTCCTTCCTATTAGTACGTTTATGTGTATATTTTACATTTGTAAATGCTATCATAAACTGTGTTGTGGTATAATATTTACCACACCACATTGTTTCTCAATGGACCCAGCATTTCACAAGATAATCTAGGCTTAACATAGGACCCCCTGGATGCAGCTACCATTATCCATAATATTTTCTTTATTGACTGTCATCGCCATGTCTTTCTCTTATGTAGTTGCTGAAAATTTGCAATAGATTTTGTACTATTGCCTACATTACCTGTTAGTATTAAAAGAAAATCAAAATTGTAATCATCTTTCACAATATTTTAAGTCAGCAATTATTCTTGTTTTCTTAGAATTAGGATAGTAAATCAATAACTTATTATATTCACATTTTATGTTGTTACATTTATTTTCTTTATCACTTGGGGAGAATAAAGAAAATATTCTGTTACACTTCAAGGTTAATTTATAAGGAACAAAATTTGGTATTGTACACTGGCAGGCAATTAATCTCTGTGGCTGCTAATAAATCCACTTAAAGTTAAATATTCTCAATTCCAGAAGGAGATGTGTTACAAGCTATATAGAGCAATCCTGGTTATACCCAATGCACATATAATTATACATTTTTGTTTATGTGCAAAATAAGTCAATATTCAGTCAACTTTGGATTTAAAAAATAAACATTACCTAGGAGGACAATTTTCATCTGCAATTCAGCACTTAAAAGTACTCCCACAAACAGCTGCTTAAATAATAAGGATGGAAGCATGGCCTCAAAAAAGAATCCTGTAAAACTTACTTCATACTTGCTAGGAGCTTGGGTATCTCCCCAGAAATCCCCCAACTATAGTATAACCCTGGGGATCATTATGGACCCTCATAGTACTTGATATTAACCCCTATACCATGCAAGTCCATACAGACCCCTGTGGTATACTAAACTATGACCATGGGGAATATCGCAGACCCCATGACACATAAAATTAGCATCTATACCACGGGGTCCTTATTGACAACAGTGGCAAATAATATTAACTCCTATACCATGTGGTCTCAATGGACCTCTATGGTATATGAAGCAATGACCATAACAGTGACCTAAAGCAAACCCCAATACCATTGCACCCTTCCTACCAACCCACAGGGATCCACATTGGACTCCCATGGATCCTAACCAATCATGGAGGCCAATGAGAACCCCCATGGTCATAGTTTAGTATACCATGTTATAGGGGTTAATGCTATACTGTGCACAATGCATCTATCATCCTTCTATAGCCTGTGCAAATAAAGCATAATAATAATAATGATAATAATAATAATATTTATTATGCATGTATACATCTTGTGTTTAACCATGGTTATTTTGCTTGCTTTTCTGTGGAGTAGCGATTCAAATCTGCAAACAATCATCCTCCTCCTCTATATATATCATTGTGCTAATGTGATATATAAATGCTGAAGGTCATTTACATGACTAAAACTCTTACAAAGAAGACCGTGATAAGCAGGCATGCTTTTTAGTTATATAGTTGTCAACTACCCCTACCTTTTCGTGGTGAAGGGGCTTGTGTATCTCAATGAGGCTATGAACCATACATTGTTGGGTCAACAAAGATGGGCAGATCATAGCAGAGAGGTCAGACAAATTGCAGCCCACTGGAGAAGGAACTGGAAACTCACTCCAGTATCTTTGCCAAAAAAACAGTCAGGCACGACTTGAGGACTGAACAACAATAAAAATCCCTTTTTTGGCTCAAATAATCTCCAAAGCAGAATCCCTGTAACCACATTTTAAACACAGTATTGCACATGCTGTGCGTTATAGGCAATTCTTTTATAAAGAAAGGGCAGTGATTTTTGTGAGGAAAGCAGAGATGAGCAAAAGTCATTACTTCTGAACATGATACAATATAACAGGACTTTTGTGAAATAACTGTCATAAAATAAGTTTTATCTCAAGCCACTATAATTTGCCATCACAAAAATCTTTGGATTCTGGAGAGCATACTTATTTCTGCAAAACTAAAAGAATACAAAATGGACACATGGACACAGAGTCTGTAATCATTGAGAACTACTTTTAAAATAAATATTTTACCAACTGGACATTATTAAAAACTAGCGAATTGCCCGGCAATAGAATTGTAAGTCAAGGAATGTTGTTTGAGCCAGACATTATTTTTTATGGTGGTGTAAGATCTCCGCGCTGATTATGAGGCTTGCGCTGAGCGCCTTCGTCGGCGCTCGTTGCGAGCCTCTTGGTTGTTGTATTTTTTTTATCAGAGGCGCTTTTGCTGTCATTGTAAGGTCGGCGCTGATATGTTTTTTGTGCTTATTGCAAATCTGTCCCCTGGTGTATTTTGTGTGCTATGAGCAGCGTTGGCGCTCGTTGTGAGGCGCGCTGTGAATGTCATTTGCATTTATTGAGATAGTGTTTTTTTTTGTTTTTTTGTGTATATGTATTTTGTGCTGCTAATTATACTTACCTATGTGTAAGTAATTCATGCAGGAAGCATTGTGCTGATGAGCTGACAATCTGTTTTCATGTTCCTGCAGCATACAATGTAGCTTTGTAGTGTTGTGGAGCTGAGGTGTAAGTGTCAGCAATGTGTGAAGTGTGTAGTGTAAATAGGCTGCGTGTGCGAGGGGAAGTCGTTAGCTGGGTACTTCCGCATTCTGTAAGTTAGTGTTGTAAAATGGCGGCGAATGTGTATGTGGTAGGCGGGTTTGTATGATGAAGCATCCTTGCTAATGGTGTATGTTGTAGATCATACAGGTTTTTGTAAAAGCCGTATTTGCTTTGTGGAATATAGCGGCTTTAGGGGTCGTGTAGCCTTGTTTTCATTTTATTCGGCTGCCATTTTTTCTCTCGCTTAGGAGATTTTCGAGTGGTTATACTTTGTAAATTTAACAGAATTTGAGATTTGAGCAGTGTTGCAGAGAACCTGGGTGTTCTCCCTTGGTGTGGGTAAGGTTTACTTTTTATTTTTGTGTGTATTTGTGTGTTTTTTAATGTTTGCCGCTGTGCGCGGTTTGTACTTTAAGTTCGTATTTTTGCGAGTCCGTAATGGATTTTTTCTAAGTCCCACGGCTCGTATATTTTTGTGTAAATCCGTAGTTAGTCATTGCGTGTTTTTTTCCAAATCCTTCTTGTGTGGTAATTTGTAACCGGTTGTGAGGCTCCATAGAGCCTCCACCTCTGCATTTGTGGCCTGCAATGAGCCTGACGTGGGAGCCTCCACCTCCGCAAATGCGCCCCCTCGCTGTCCGAAAGTCATAGGGGGTCGTAGGTATGAGCTCCTACAGCGCTCATCTCCACCAGCGCGGCCCACTCTTTGCGAGCCCGCAAGCGTTAGCAACAACCAGCATGCTGACAACTATAAATGTGATAAATGTAATAGTATTCAACAAATTGAAATCCCTCACTTCTGAATGTCATCTAGTGATAAGTTATAGATCACTATAATAATTATGGACCAAGGCCGCAGGTCACGTTTGCAGTGTTGGTCAGACAATGTTAAATATTGCGGCCCTCGTGAAGCGAGGCGAGCAGTCCAGGCACGCGACTGCGAGGCCCGCGGGACTTAGGCTGCAGGCTGCAATGAGCACCACAGGCGCTCATCGCAAGGCCCACAGGAGTTAGGCTGCAATGAGCGCCCAAAGCTTGCAATGAATATGCTAAAATATGACACTATTAGTCTATTCAGAGAGTTCAGTGTAATTTTACCAATTATAAAGTATTGTGTTATGGCCATGGACTTGCAGGAGTTAACCTTCATGGATTTGCAGTTCTCTCAGTGGGTCATAAAGTAATAAACCTATTTGTGAGTCTTGCTATTCCAGAATGGGGGAGGGAGCAGCTAATGGGGTTTGGAACTTGGTAATTTTTAAAACTATCTCTGTGAAAAATAAAGAGTCTAGCTGATGCACTATTACAGGGTCCTTGTCTATTTCTTGTATGATGTACTAATCTAATTAAAGGGATCTGATTTTCCTGCTTCTCCATGAATGGTGTGCGTGAACTGACATGCTAGGTGCTGAGATGAACACAAAGTTACAACCTATACATTTTCCCTGTAAGCTAAAGCAGGAGAGTTAGGGGTGTACATGGGCCCCTCAAAAAGTAGGGTCCCCTGTTTTTGAGGTTTCAAATTTTATATTCATGGTGCTTTTTTTCAAAACACCCAACAAGATTAAAAACTTGCAAATTTATAATCTAAAGGTATCATTGAAAGTAAATAAATGAATGAGAAACAAGGGCTCTGCAAGCAAAAAGAGTAGAGGGTTAATTAGTGACTAAGGTTGTGAGTATATCAGCGGTGAAATGGAGGTGATAATACTAAACCTGTAATATAAATAAAAACAAATCATAGGTAGGTGGGTGGGTGTGGAAAAGGGTAGGTGGGATGGCATGTAACAGGAGTTCAGGGGCAGAAGAGTAGTGGCCAGTGAGGGTCTAGAGGAAAATAAAAAAAGGTAAATGTAACTGTCAAAATGACAATTGGAGAGTGTTACGGGGTGAGGCCCAGTGGTATTTGCAGAGCCTTTTGCAGAAGCGACCGCTTCAGTCCTGATGGTAGTTAGAACTGGCAAATTGTAAGTTGGTAAGTGAGATTTATCTGAGTGGATGTATGAGACCCAGTGGTATTTGCAGAGCTTCTTGCATAAGTCACTACTTCAGTTCTGATGGCAGATAGAACTGGCAAAGTGGCAGTTGGGAGTTAGATTCTGCTGAGTGGATGTTATGAGGCCCAGTGGTATTTGCAGAGCCTCTTGCAGAAGTAACTGCTTCAGTCCTGATGGTAGAGAGAATGTTTTGCATCATTTATTAGCACTTAAATGGCCACATTAATGATCCAGCGTTCATGACTAATATGTAGTAAAGATTAGAAAAATATTTCAGCGTATCTTTTATTGCAAATATACAGTGGAAACTCTCGTTTTTCCCTTGATTTCTAGGCTGGAGTTACTCACTTTCAAGCTAGAGAAGGAAGTGCAAATAATTTATTTTGGCTCTGATAGTAAAGTTATAGAAATATGGTAAGAAAACCAGATAATTACAGTAGTATTTTTTCTCACAAAATATATTTTTTTTAATAGCTGTTTACTGCTATACCACTTAAAAGTTGTTAAATGTTGTCCATTACATTTTTTGCTTTAGAAATTCCTGTTGCTATCTCTTTTTAGTATTAAGTCATTAAATAAGGTTTTGTGGTATTGTGAATCTGGTATGTAATCATTATATTGCTACCTGTGTCTAGTTTAGCTAACACAATCCCACCTCACCCTGTTTCCTAATCAGTTTGGGTCGTTATTTATTATATCCCATGAGAGTTGTTCTGCTACCTAATTGCTACCTTGTGTACTGAATCTTGATATAACATATTTATTTATCTATCTCTGTTTGTCCTGACCTCTTGCCTTTTCTTATTGTTCCTGAATCTCTGCAGGTAACCTGTATATTGATTTCTCCCTAGATTGTAATACAAGTCCTGTCTTCTCTGGAACAACAGCTAGTTGTTTTTGAGAATTTTAGGCATGTTACTATGTTACGATTTCTTATGAATTTCTTCTTATCATTGGCCTGTGGAATTATGCAACTTTGACTTATGATTGGTTTAGAATTTCCTGGAAAGAATGTCCTTCGCATGACACACCCACTCAATTCCTGAAATCCTGATGATAACATATGCTGACCTTGCCAGGACTGCTATCAAATCATTTATACCACTGAGTATTCAAAAGATAATAGACAATCAATACAAATACCAAATCCCATGGGGGAATTAGTAACAGTTGCTGGTTACACAAGAGCTCATACTCAAGATTAATACCAATGTATTTGTTGACCCATTTGACTCATGTAAAGACATTAAAATGAACTGTTCCATGAGTCTGAGACACTGTGTCTCTGTATGGTCACATAACTCAACATTTAAAAAAATCTCCCACTAGATATGCAGTATTTCACCAGATAAGTAGACTGTAAGCTCTTTGGGGTAGAAACAACTTCCGATGACTTATCACACAGGTGAGTTTATGGACGGCAACTGATTTATGGAAAAATCTGCCATCCAGTTTTAAATAAAATTTAGGTCCGGGGAATTCAGAATTGTATTTGACTTGCAGAATCTCTTTTTCCATATTCATCCATACAAGACAGCCCAGTTTCAGTTGTTTCTCATAGTTTTATTGGAACATGCATGCACTACACCATAACCTCAGTGAATGAAGATTCTATTCTCACTGCAGATGCAGACTTGAAATTCTGTGGAGATTAAACATAACGTGCTCAATTTCATTCCGAGATTTATTAGTCACTACTTACAGATCTGCCAGTAGACTCTGGTCAATCATTTTAGCACTACTGATTAGGGGCTAATTATCCATAGCAATCGTAAGGTTTATGAAAGAGAAGTCCCTTTATGAGCCCACTGTAAAATGCATCATTGTTATTATAGACTAACGACTTGCCCGTCAAAAAATGACGGTCAATAAAAGAAAGTGTTGAAATGCTGTTTGTCACACAATGTGAGTGTATTGTGTGCCTCAACTATATAGACCCCTCTAAAACACTAATGAACACATGTAATAACACTATAAGTGCCATGAGGGTTATCCAGGACCCAAATGACCCAAAGTGTAAGCACTACACCATTTTAACCCGGTCAGTTATGGGGGTCTATCCAGACCCTCATAAGCCTCTATTTAACCCCATCAGTCCCATAAGGGTATATTATGACCATTATGGGCCTGTTACAACCCAACATTAACCACATAAGTCCCATGACGGTCCTCAAGGACCATCATGACACTAAGAATAAACTACACTGCACTATACCCCCCCAATAAAACATTATATATCAACTAAACACCCTCTACACTAACCTATTAACACCTACACTACCTGCCTACCTACCCCCTAATAACCCCCTCCCCACCACTGTAATTACAGAAATCAAAAAAACTAAAGTAATGAAAAATCTAAAATCTACATTACATAAAATAAAAAAACCTAAATCACCAAAAATAAAAAATTTAAATTACAGAAAAAAAAATAAGTCACAAAAAATGAAAAAAGGAACATTACATAAAATAAAATAATACATGACACCCCCCCCCCACCACTACAGAATAAAAAAATTACACACCTGAAAAGGAAATACATATAATACATACAATACAATACAATTAAATACAATACAATTAAATACAATACAATACACCCCTATCTAATATATATCCCCCTATCTAATATACACCCCCCTATCTAATATACAATACTATCTATCTAATATACATCCCCCTATCTAATATACATCCCCCTATCTAATATACAATACTATCTATCTAATATACATCCCCCTATCTATCTAATATACAATAAATACTATCTATGTACTATACATCCCCCTATATATCTAATATACAATACATGCTATCTCTATATAGCAACCCTAATTCTAAGCTACAATAAAATAATTAAGACCACTTACCTTTGAGATGTTTCTTCAGATCACCAACCTAGGGAAAAAAAGATTAAAAAAATTAATACAACACGTTTACATTAAATAACTAAACATTCTAAATATTCTAATTATTCTACTCACCTTTCCAGCATGTCCCGTCCTCCATCTTTGCTTCTGAGGCGCGGCCCCTGTTAAAAAAAACATTACATTAGCACACATACATAAACATGAAACCAAGTAAAATAAACACAATCGACATTGTACTTACCTGCCCGCGATGTCTCCGGCCTCCTCGTGTTGTGCCCCGGAAGCATCCGACGCTAATGAGCTTCCTACGGAGTGTTCCAGAATAAAATTGGCAATGGCGGCTTCTGATTGGCTGAAAATGCTGTCTATCAAATTCAGCCAATGAGCAGACGCCAATTGTGAACCAATGAGAAAGGGATACACCCCAAAATCCCACGCTGATTGGATAACGCACCTGTCAATCTTTATTTGAACCAATCCGAAGGCTTTATTGCCATCAGCGAATCACAATGGGAAACACCCCCATGTACTGATTGGTGAAGACATCTGCGCCTTCCCATTGGCTGTAATACTAATTGACATTGACAATAGCCAATGAGAAGGCTCAAATGCCTTCACCAATCAGTATGTGGGGGTGTATTCCATTGTGATTGGCTATTGTCAGTGCAACCAATCAGAATGCGCATATGCCTCCAGCCTATCTTCCTGTGGGGGTGTATTCCATTGTGATTGGCTGAAGGCATCTGCGCCTTGTGATTGGTTTAAATAAAGATTGACAGGTTCATTATCCAATCAGAGTGGGATTTTAGGGTGTATCCCTTTCTGATTGGCTCACACATTGGCGCCTCCTGATTGGGTGAATTTGATAGACAACGATTTCAACCAATCAGAAGGCGCCATTGCCTATTTTCTTCCGGAAAAGTATCCGGGAGCCTCATTAGTGTCGGGGATGTCCGTGAGTGCAGATTTAAGTTTTTTTTTGTTTTTTTTTTACAGGGCGTGGCAGAAGAGGAAGAGGAGGCCGGAGACATCGTGGGGAGGTAAGTACAATGTAGATTATGTTTATTTTATTTTGTTTTTATGTTTATGTATGTGTATTAATGTTATGTTTTTTTTTAACAGTTGCTGCACCGGAGAAGAAGGACGGGACATGCCGGAAAGGTGAGTAAAATATTTAGAATGTTTAGAATGTTTATTTCATTACTGTAAACGTGTTGCACTATTTTTTTAATTTTTTTCCCCCTAGGTGCCTGATCTGAATGGACATCTATTTTATTTTAGACAAAAATTAGATTATTTTCTATATAGATAGCATTTATTGTATGTTAGCTAGGGGTATGTGTTTTATATAGATAGCATAGCATGTATTGTATATTAGATTGTGGTATTTATTTAGATAGATTGTGTGATGTATATTATATAGATAGGATGTATATTAGATGATGGTATTTATTTAGATAGATTGGGGGATGTATATTAGATAGATAGGATGTATTGTATATTAGATAGGGGTGTATTGTATTGTATGTATTATATTGTATGTATTGTATGTATTATATGTATTTCCCTTTCAGGTATGTAATTATTTTTTTTCTGTAGGGGGGGGTTGTAATGTGTTTTTTTTATTTTCTGTAATGTTCATTTTTTTATTTTTTGTGACTTAGGTTTTTTGTTTTCTGTAATGTCGATGTTTTATTTTTTGTGACTTTAGGCTTTTTTATTTTCTGTAATTTGAATGGTGGGGGTTATTAGGGGGTAGGTAGGTAGTGTAGGTAGGTAGTGTAGGTGTTAATAGGTTAATAGGTTATTTAATGTTTTATTGGGGGGGGTATAGTGCAGTGTAGTGTTCATTCTTAGCGTCATGATAGTCCTTGAGGACCGTCATGACACTTATGTGGTTAATGTTGGGTTTTAATAGGCCCATAATGGTCTTAATATACCCTTATGGGACTGATGGGGTTAAATAGAGGGAGTAGGTAGATGGAGAGAGATGTGTTGCTATTGTTTTTACCTGGCTGTTTACCCAAATATACTGTATGTGAATAATTTTGCTAGTTCTCATAAGTAGACTGTTGTTTTTGTTTTGTTACTATCAATAAACATTTTGCATAAGGTGAATATTTGTCTATAAATTGATACTGAACTCATAAATATAATTTGTCATCATATTACTAACAGTAGCATGGATTCAGCATCATCATATTGATAGGTTGTCAAGCCTTTTCAGATTTCACTTGGAACAGATTTTTACAAGAATTTGTAATAAAAGTTATTTTCTGCAAGGTGTTAGGAAACACACCCATGAGAATCAAAAACAGAGGCTTTTAGGAACTTCACAAATCTGTATCACTGGATCTATCCTTTTAAGTATCCTGCAGTTTTGGTTTTATCTTTCTTACAATAATTAACATTTTTGTCTGCTAATCATTTTAAGATTCAAACTACAGTAAAAAGTCAGTGAAAATTATATTTTATGAAAACTTAATAGAAACAGGACTGTGTTGCCATCTAATTAAAGAACTACTGAAGTATCACATTTATAGTATGTTCTTTTGAAGAGCTTGATTGAAAATTGGTACGAAGTTTTAAATAACTAAATATACTGTAGCTTTTAATTTTTAGCTGTTGTTGTCAACATTGCTTTAAAAGCAGTAGACATTTTACCTGTGTTCCTAAGATGATTATAAAGCTGGGAAAATTTAAAGAAGTGTGTAGTTGATATGATCTCTAAGTTATGTTGAAATACTACTGCTAAATGCTACTTTATGTAGCCACTTGACAACAGAACTCAGTAGAAGTCAGTCTCAGTACGATAACCTCCCCTTAAGCTACAGCAGATCATCTAAATTTTTTTTTTTTTTGCTAAAATACTTGTATGCTTCTAGCTTTCATTGTTTCAGATGTTTATATCCTACACTATAAACCAGCCCATGGCCAGCATACCCACCTAAAAATGATGATGATAGCTACATTAAAGGAATCTAATACTCGACTAACTAATTTGTGACCTAGAACTTTTCTTTTCCGTCAACAGCTGACTTGAAACTCTTTAGTTTACTGATATCAAAAGTACACAAGTTCTCTAGCCCCATGTGGTATTGCAGCAGGTTCTTTAAAGAAAACTATTATTTAATTCCACCTGACATGATGGACTTAGGAGCTTTCCAGTTTCATCCTCACCAGCAGTGATGTGCAACGGCCAGTAGGTGGCGCAACAGCAGGGTGCCAACTTTTTCTTCAATTTTGTTCTTAGAGTTAAGGCTAGACTTGCACACCTTACTATGTAGAGCTTATCATCTGCCACTACCCTAAGCCTGAACCCTAACCCTAAACCCTAAGTCTAACAGTAAACCTAACTCAAACAACTGACAATTGAGCAAACTAAGGCATACAGGAATTGCAGGAATACATGCACATGGATTGAGAGCTGGCTAAAACACAAGGAGTAAAGAGTTGTTGTAAATGGAACATACTCAGATTGGACTAATGTGATAAGTGGGGTTCCTCAGGGTTCAGTATTAGGTCCTATCCTTTTTAACATATTTATTAATAACTTAGAAGTAGGATGGGAAAGTATTGTCTCTATTTTTGCTAATGACACTAAGTTGTGCAAGGTAATTAAATCAGACAATGATGTACTTTCCGTCCAAAGGGATTTGCATAAATTAGAGAAATGGGCGATTAAATGGCAGATGAGATTTAATATGAATAAATGTAAAGTTATGCATCTGGGAAGAAAAAATAACCATGCAATTTATAATCTTAATGGAGCAAATCTAGGGGTATCAGATATTGAAAGGGATTTGGGAGTGCTTGTGGACAACCACCTACGTAACAATGCTCAATGCAGCATCTGCAAAGCCAAGTAAAATTTTAGCATTTATTAAGAAGGGTATAAAAGCAAATATAATTCTGCCACTATACAAATCCCTAGTATGCCCTCATTTGGAATATGGAGTACAATTTTGGGCACCACTAAATAAAAAGGACGTTTTAAAGCTGGAAAAAGTACAGAGAAGGGAAACAAAACTAATAAGGGCAACAGAGGGGCTAAGTTTTGAAGAAAGGCTAAACAAATTAAACTTATTTTCTCTAGAAAAAAGGCATCTAAGAGGGGATTTGATTACCGTATATAAATATATCCAGGGCCAATACAGGGCTCTGTCAAGTGAACTTTTTGTGCCAAGAGGTTTTCAACTGACAAGAGGACATCATTTGAGATTACATTTCACTTTAAAGAAAGAAAGTGGTTCTTTACAGTAAGGGTGGTTAATCTGTGGAATTCTCTACCAAAGGAGGTGGTGACAGCGGATTCGATGGATAACTTTAAAAAGGAATTGGATATATTTTTAAATAAAAAGTGCATTTGGGTTTATCCTGGATAATTAGAGAGGGAGTATTGATCCAGGGAGGAGTCCAATTGCCAGTATCTGGGGTCAGGAAGGAATTTTATATTTTTCCTCTTTTGAGACAATTGCAAAGTTTCACTGGGTTTTTTGTCTGTTTGCCTTCCTCTGAATCAGTTAACAATTAACAATTAATCCGAATGTTGCAGATCAGAGGAGATCTAAAAAGGTTGAATTTGATAGACTAAAAGTATTTTTCCACCTCAATTACTATGTAACTATGTAATTGAATTGAAGAAATTGAAGAAAGTTTTTGTGTTTGGATGAGTTACTTAAGTTGAAGGGTATATTTTTCTGTAGGGTCCTGGTTCAGTTTCTTATAGTAGGTGTTGTCTGACAGTTGTGTGTTGGCTTTATTTGTGTAGTCCTGAGTATTCATGATAACAACTGCACCTCCTTTATCTGCTGGTTTGATGGTGATGTTGGGGTTGTTTTTTAAACTTTTTATGGCATTTCTTTCTGATTGAGTGAGATTGTGTAAATCTCTTTTACTTTGGGTTGTTATAACGGATGCAGTTCTCAGGGGAAAGCTTTCTATATAACTGTCCAGTTTGATGTTATGTCCAGGTGGTGGGTTGAAATGTGTTTTTTTTTTCTTGTTATAATCTAATGCTGTTGTGGTATGTACCTAGTTGTGGACATTTTCTGCCAGTCTCAATCTCCTGAAGAATTTTTCCATGTCTGAGTATAGTTATATTTTATCTAGTTTTATATCTGGACAGAAATAGAATCCTTTGGAGAAAACAGAGGCCTCTGCTTGCTATAGTTGCTATTTTGAGAGGTTTATAATTTCTGTGTGTTCTCTATAGTTTTTAGGAAAAGTATTTGTTTGATTTGATAGGTTTTTAGATTCGTTGTTGTTGTTAGTAGAGTTCAGGTTGTATTTAGATCATTTTCCTCACACGAAGATGGGACTGAGGCATGCAAAATCATAAATATAACCTTAATTTTACTGCTAAACTAATAGAATGCATCCTTACCCACAACTATTTCACTTTTAACAAAGACACCTACCTACAAATGATGGGGGATTGCCATGGGTACCAAAATGGCTCCACAATATACCAATCTACTTATGGCCAATCTGGAATAAACATTGTTATCCATATCCATTTACAAACCTTACAGATACTACCATTACAAAGATGATCTGTTCATCCTATGGATAGAAAGAGAAAGCAAACTCAAAAACGTTTAGGTTTTATTCAACACCTTCCATCCATCTATAAAACTTAAAATGGATTTCTCTACAGAGCAGGTGAACTTTCTGGACACTACCATATTTATCACCAATGGCACACTCAACTCATCTGTATATAGGAAACCCACAGACAGATGCAGCTACCTACATAGCTGCGGTTTCCATCCCACACTAAACAAGCCATCATCAATTTTTAAGCAATTAGATACCATTGCATGTGCTCAAACACTGGAGACAGTAATAAACATTTAAAAACACTGTCTGAATCTTTCAGACAGAAGGGTTACAAACCCTGTATTACCCAGAAAATAACCACTGCCATCAAAGTATCCTGTGAACACCTGTTAAGATACAAAATAAACTACTTCACATATACCACATACCATCCAATTTTATAGAAAATAAGTAAAATAATAAACGATTTACAACAATTACTAACCGAAGATGAACAATTAAAAATATATTCCCCAAACCTCCCATCCATGCATTTAACAGCCACCAAACTTGAAACAAAAACTGGTCAGCAGAAGATTGGCCAATGAACAACTGAATAGAAAAATTTAACTAAACATTGTTATAAAAGTGCCTGTAAGTTATGTCAACACATTTGTAATGATAAAACAGTCACACATAACAACAAGACCTCTAACATCAAAGTATCATATACATGTACATCCTCCAATGTGGTGTATATAATACAATGTACTTAATGTGAAACAGGCTGTTACATTGGAGAAACCAGCCAAAACCTGTACTTAAGGATGAATTTACACACATTCAATAAAAAAGCACGATAAAGACAATTATTGTTCCCCAGTTTGACATAATTTTAGGCAGCATGATTTGTTGTTTAGTAGTTTCCGACTCTCCATGGCTTCCATGGACTACAGCATGCCAGGTGCATCTCTCAGTCACTGCCCCTCTGAGCTTCATCAAGTTCATGTTCATTGCTTCAGTGACCTCATCTATCCATCTCCGCCTCTGTTGTCCCCATCTGCCTGTGCCTTCAATCTTTCCCAGCATAAGAGTCTTTTCTAGGGAATCCTGCCATCTCACAATATGGCCAAAATATTTATGCTTCAGCCTCCTGATCATACCTTCTAGTGAACAGTTTGTCTTGATTTCCTGAAGTATTGATTTCTTGGATCTTGCAGTCCAAGGGACTTCTCCAACACCACAATTCAAAGGCGTAAATTCTACCCCCAGCACCACTGCTAGTTCCACCCCTGCTTACACCTGCTTTTTCCCTGGTAACGGTTCAGTTTTTCTGTTGTATGATATTATACTATAAATATTATTAAACATAGTGCATTACAATATATATATATATATATATACCACTGTAGATGAGCAAAAACTTCAATTGTTTATGAACAACAAACCTAAACATCAGCAGCTTTTTAAGTCATGGACATACAATTTTATCAGGTTCTGCTAGGGCATGAAAACTTTATTATAAATATACAGATACAAGAGTGAAAAGGTCCTGTCCTGAGCAACAATATAGTGTATACCATGCTTTTATCCAGAGCACTAAATAACTTATGACTGCTGCACTCAAGCTTACATGCTAAAGAAAATCAAGGGTGTTCTTGAGATACTATACAAATCATGGAGGGTAATGCTGTATTTGCAAAGTTACAGTTTACAATACAATCAGTCAATGCACAATTAGGTAAAGAAGCCAAAGTAGTTTTTTATGTGATCTCTTTGAGAATACTTAATGATTCAGGGAATGTTATTTAAGGCAGGCTGAGGAATACTTCCAATTACAATGGATTGGGTTGTTTTGGTGACTAGGAATCCTCATAGTTTGTGGGCTAGAGCTGCAAAATGTCTTACATTCTTAACCTGCCACTGGATGTTTGCTGAACAGAGTTGCCTAACATTGTGAGATGGCATCAGTTTATGGCCAACTTCCCAGTACTGTGATAAACAAAAACAGTCTTCACTTACATGCCCTTTATTAAAAGCTCTTAATAAATTCAGCTTTATTAAAAATGTGTAATTCAGTGATCTAGTTAATTTTTATGTTACTTCTACAGTGCCATTTTATATGGTAAACATTAAAAAACACTGTACTGTAAGTTGTTTAAAATAGTATGTTTGTTTGTTGGGCATAGACTATTAAAAACACTATGCCGTTTACAATTTATAAAAGTTAATATTTTCCCTTACTTTTTAAATTGTCTTTTTTTTTCCTGAAGCAGAGCTGTTTTCCTCCTCCCTGTGCATCTGTGTAGTCAGCTCTGCCTGGGGGCTGGAAGATTATGGCTCCTGGAAATAGTTTGCACTATGACGTCACTCTGTGACTTCATTAGCTGCACCCACACTTTATACACAGAGGTAACAGCTGTGTTGTAACCTGCTTGCAGCTGCCCAATAGGCCCCTGACCAGTGACAGTGCATGCGCCATCATAGCCCACCTCCTTTACTGAGTATTCTCAGTCTGAAACACATTCTAACTGGTCAGATTATTATCTTTATACCTTCTAATTGGAGACAGGTAAGAGGAGATAAGCAGCTCTGCTTGAAGGGAAAACTGACATGTTCACTTTGATGGTAACCCTTGGTTTTCGGGCCTCTACTTATGTGCCATACAAATGTTTTCAGAGTCTTATTCATATACATTGGGGTTGTGTAAAGTTGCACATTGTGTGATGGCAGTTTGAAGACTTCCCACTATTAGAAGATGGCACAGTCTGATATAAAATTCTGGTTACCAGATGTTGTTTGTAGATTTGGTTTATAGCCATTAGTATTATGGGAAACAGAAACTATTCTCTAATGGTATCTAGGATGCAGCTTTCAGGACCAGTATCACAGCCATTGCAATCACCAAGTCTTCTTAATGGCTATACATTCTAAAAAAGTATATATTTAGCAGACGCATGTTAAAAGTATTTAAGGACAAGACGCATTAACATGGGCATGTTAAACCAATATTTCCCTGATGGGTCTAATTCAGGGGTGGGCAAGTTCAGTCATGGAGGGCTACACACATGCCTGGATTTGATTATGATGTCCCTGCTGAGCACAGGGGAGTCAATAATTTCTTCAGTCATACTGATTAACTCATCTGTGCACAGAAAGAATATCTTCAAATCCAGGCTTGTATGTAGTCCTCCAGGACTGAACTTGCCCACCCCTGGTCTAATTGGATGAAGCCCATAATATTAAAGAAAGATATGAACAGTGTTGAGAGGTTGTAGAAAGGTGAATTTTCTATACTTAGCTTTGCACTACATTTTCACAAAAGAAATATTGCTTCTATGGTCTTATTTGCACCTTTTCTGGCATTGTGTTATTCACAAATCAGAGACTTTCTATATTGCAGATATACCTTAAGTTTTGTAATCCTTTTTTCGTCGTCTGAGTTGTAAATTGTACGTATGAGCAAGGTCAATGCTCTATTTTAATAATAAAGAAAACAATATTATATGACAATTAGCAGCGTTTTGCAATGTAGAAAAAAATATATTTATTTAGGTATCCCCTAGAGGTGAGCAGAGGGAAAGTAAAAAAGTTAGTAATATTTAATTACTCTCTATGTGCTATAGTCCTTAACTACTGACTAATAGTCTGGCTGACTTTTTTTACCACCTTTAATAGATCTACCTCTTATTTGTTCTAAATATATGGGTACATTATTTATTTATTTAATATAATGTAGGTCTTGCCTTTTGCTTTGCATCACATGTTGGCTTTTTTGTTATTGAGGCATTGACAATTGGTATAAACCTCCAAGAGCATAGAACAATATTTTGTTAGATAGCTGCACAACCGTCCTTACATTGGGTTCATGCAACTATTAACTATGGGTTATGAAAAAAGTAAAAGTGAAATATAATTACATTTGATATGTTAACAACTCTGCAGTCTAAAATCAGAAAGATATCTTTCTGCAGATGGTAAGATATTTTGATTTCATGTTAGCCAGAAGCAATGTAAAGTACTACAAAAAATGCATAGTTTTTTATTTCTGACAAATTTCATTAGTATGCATAGGATTTTTCTGTCAGGCATTTATGTAGACATTTTATTAAGCTTGTCTTTTTAAATATTACGTGACAGCAAGACAGCTGCTTGCTTACCTTAAAAACTCCTCAGTTAATTTCTAGAATAATAAATGGTTGATTGCTCTAATAATTTACTTCTTTTGAGTAAACAAATTATTTCAAAAATAGGTTTGCCATTAGAATAAAATAATACTGCATTTTGTAAAAAAACACATATTTAAAAAAAAATCTATAAAAAAAAGCCATGGTTAAATAAAAAACTGTAGATTTTATTCATAGTGTACAGGCATCTTTAACTTTTGGCAAGTTGACTGTTGACAAGTTTTTGTTTCAGGTTTGGTGGTTGTTTAAATTCGAGGAGAGGAGATTTGGGGAATATATCTTTTAATTGGGCATCTTCGGTTAGTAATGGTTGCAAATCTTTAATTATTTTCTGTATTTTGTGTTCTGTGAACGCCTGTTAAAATACAAAACCAAAGAAACTACTTCATGTATACCTCTAGTGACCACATACCATCCAATTTTAGAGAACATACGGAAAATAATCAAAGATTTACAACCATTACTAACCAAATATGCCCAATTAAAAAGATATATTCCCCAAACATCCCATCCACGCATTTAAACAAACGCGAAACCTGAAGCAAAAAATTGTGAGCAGAAGATTGGCCAATGAACAACTGAATATAAAAAGTGGAACTAAACCTTGTAACAAAAGTGCCTGTAAGTTATGTCAACACATTTGTAATGATGACACAGCCACACTTCTAGTGGGGGGAAAAGTATTTGATCCCTTGCTGATTTTGAACATTTGTATATTGTTTTAATTGTAGGCATATTTTAACAGTGAGAGACAGAATAACAAAACAAAAAAAACAATAAAAGCGCATGTCAAAAAAGTTATAAATTGATTTGCAGGTCAGGAAGGGAAATAAGTATTTGATCCCCTATCAATCAGCAAGATTTTCTGTTATACAGGTAACGAGCAGAGATTAGAAGCACTCTCTTAAAGGCTCGTTACCTGTATAAAAGACACCTGTCCACAAAAGCTAACAATCAATCAGATTCCAAACTCTCCACCATGGCCAAGACCAAAGAGCTGTCCAAGGATGTCAGGGACAAGATTGTAGACTAAAAGACCATTGCAAACAACTTGCTGAGAAGGTGACAACAGTTGGTGCAATTATTCGCAAATGGAAGAAACACAAAATAACTGTCATTCTCCCTTGGTCTGGTGCTCCATGCAAGATCTCACCCTGTGGAGTTTCAATGATCATGAGAACGGTGAGGAATAAGCCCAGAACTACACGGGAGGATCTTGATAATGATCTCAAGGCTCCTGAGATGTGTGCAAACCTGGTGGCCAACTGCAAGAAACTCCTGACCTCTGTGATTGCCAACAAGGGTTTTGCCACCAAGTACTAAGTTGAAGGGGTCAATTTCCCTCATTGACCTGCAAATCAATTTATAACTTTTTTGACATTTGTTTTTCTTGTTTGTTTTTTTTGTTATTCTGTCTCTCACTGTTAAAATACACCTACCATTAAAATTATAGACTGATCATTTCTTTGTCAGAGGACAAATGTTTAAAATCAGCAGGGGATCAAACACTTTTTTCCCCCACCTTAACAAGACCTATAACATCAATAGATTGTATACATGCATATCCTCCAATGTAGTTTATATAATACAGTGTACTTTATGTGACACAGGCTATTACATTGAAGAATTTATGAATTTACATAGACATTCACTAAGAAAGCATAATGAAGACAGTTATTGTACCTCAGTGCGACCCCATTATAGCCAGAATGATCACTCCACCAGAAACCTAAAAATCAAAATACTCAGAGGCAATTTTAAGAACATACGGTGCCTTGCAAAAGTATTCACCCCCGTTGGCGTTTTTTTATGTTTTGTTGCCTCACACCCTGGAATTAACATGGATTGTTTGAGGATTTGCATCATTTAATTTACAGAACATGCTCACAACTTTGAAGATGTTTTTCTTTTTTATTATTGTGAAGCAAACAACAAACATAACAAAATAACAGAAAAAGTCAATGTGCATAACTATTCATCCCCCTAAAGTCAATACTTTGTAGAGCCACCTTTTGCGGCAATCACAGCTCCAAGTCGCTTTGTATAAGTTTCTATGAGCTTGCCACATCTTACCACTGCGATTTTTGCCCATTCCTCCTGGCAAAACTGCTCCAGCTCCTTCAGGTTGGATGGTTGGCGCTTGTGCACAGCAATCTTTAAGTCTGACCACAGATTTTCTATTGGATTGAGGTCTGGACTTTGACTAGACCATTCCAACACATTTACATGTTAAACCACTCAAGTGTTGCTTTAGCAGTGTGTTTGGGTTCATTGTCCAGCTGGAAGATGAACCTCCGTCCTAGCCTCAAATCACGTACAGAGTGGTACAGGTTTGCTCAAGAATATCCCTGTATTTAGCACCATCCATTTGCTTTTTTAAGCATATTGGAGAAAATAACTCATATAAGCTTATGCAAATCCAGCCTACATTGGCACTACAAATACAAACTTCCATAAAGTAAATTAAGTTGCTACACTAGGGTTGCTAGTGTTTGGCCATTTTACTTTGGATAAACAAAAGTATAAACATCTTACGTGTATGTTCACCCACTCATAGACGCACATAAATGCCCCAGTGAAACTTATGTGAGTAAAATCTGACGCTATTATCAACTGTTGTGGAAAAAATCATACTCACATACCACTTCTTACACCGAAAACAGGCATGACACAAAAAAAAAACAGAGTCCTCTGGTAATTTTCTCATTATTATAGTTTATTTAGGAAAAATCTGGATTAATAGCAAAAACACACGCAAAATGGCTGCTACTGTCTCGCTGACTACTGTTCTACTGACACAAATATATCCAGATACAGCTTTTATACTTGTTTACATAAAAGAATGAAAAAATCCATCTAGCAACATGTTATAACCAACTATCGACCACTGACAGTTTATTTATATATGATATCCAATAAAAATATAACACATACTTTGGTAAAATCTGTGCGTACATCTTCTTTATATGATACACTTGTGTGCAGTAAATAACACATATTTGCTATGGCTAGAATTGTGTACTGTCTCTAACTGAAATTGCTATGTCATGGGTCATGTAGACTTAACTATTTCCTAACTTATATCTTGCAGAAATGTAAAATACTGTCTCATACAGCTTATATCCAAGCCAAATATCACACCCACTGGAAAGAGTGATAATCTTATATATATATATATATATATATATATATATATATATATATATATATATATATATATATATATACAGTATATATAAATACTCTGAAAATGTAAGGATATTGTATTATTTTTCCCAACACTACCTAAAACATTAATGAACAGTGTCATATTTGAGGCTTGATTCCTCATATCCAACAAAATTAACAGGTAATACCACTATCCCCATGAGCCAGGGGATGCCCAGGGTTACCACTGCCTCTGCACTATGAGCCGGGGGATCCTCTGGGATTCCCTGTCTCATAAACTAGCTCATATGTCCCACATATCCCTGCAAATAACCAAGCCAGTCCAGACAATTGTTAGGCGCGCCAGCAGGAGGGGGGGGGGGATGACATGCCATGATCAGAGGAGGAGTTGGCAGGGCCTTTCATGGATTTTGATTCATTTGTTCCCTTTCACCCAAAAATAGATCTGCTCAATGACCAATCAGTCTACATCAACCTAGGCACATGCTTCTTGATACACCAACACAAAGAACAGCAGCCTCAATCCTAGAGACACTGGCAAAATCACATTCACATTCACCCTATCCTGCATCTGAGGTGGATATTGGCAGGTATCTCTTTCAGAGAGAGATGCACCATGTGGTGCGACACATCAGGGAGGACAATAGGAGGCACCAGCACCAGATTGCCATGTAATTTCAAAGGACAAATGTGTATCAATGTAAAAAGGGTATTGATAGACATTTGGAGCCTCATATAATTGGGAAATTTTAAGTTACAGTAGCCTGTAAGTTATGTTGCTATTCAATTGGCGTTGTTTGCGAGCCGCAAACAAACGCCTACGTGTCACGAGCTTTTGTTTAAACTGAAACTTACACCCCATCTAAGCCTTTGATTTTTCCCCAACAGTTACGCTCTCTAAAATCACAAAACAATTGCTATAATTCCTCAAGCCTGTAAATGGTTTCACACCTGTAAACGGCAAATGTAGAAGAAAATCCTACGCGTACCAGATGGGAACCGCAAAGGGGTTAAAGACATGTCCATAGCATTGTAAATGCTAATAAAAAATCAATACTGCCCTGTAAATGACGGGGAAAGCGATGAAATACATTAGAATTAAAGCACCACAGTTTCAAGCTCGCAAATTGACAATGAAAAGTTTATTTTTGTATGTTTCAATTCAGGGTTATATTGACCTTGAGAATCAATGAGTTAATACATATCAGGCCACGCACATGGACTAGAACAGTATCAGCATTCATTTTTATTATTTTGTATTTTGCGGTTTTGGTTATCCGACCGCTAAACGCTAATTGAGTGACATGTAACCTTCATGTTTGACGTAATAATGACGGCCTCATTTTCTATTTATTAACGGTTTTAAAATGGGTAGTTAAGGCCTTGCTTAATTCCTGTTCCCGTCCTGAACTGCTACATACGAGTGCATGGTTTACGGTTTCTGCTTTCGGCCCGTAACTTGTAGGCTTGATGAATTAAATAGCACCGAAATTGTAGCAGACTGTAAGCCCACAGCAGGCTTGCAGACATACGGCCTGTATAACGCAAGAATGAGGCTCATGGTCTGATTGTTCAACTTGCATGATATTACATGAGTTCATCAAAAGCGGGATTAAAAATGCTCCACCCCTGGTAGAGCTGCTTGCAATTCAATAGCAGGTAGGACTGCTTATTGGAAAACTAAAATGAGAACATTACTATATTTTTTATATTTTCTTTTTTTTGTCAAGCTGAGCATTCCAGAGCTGTGTCATACTATTTTTAAACTTTTCAAAGACACTTGATGTTTATTAGGTGAATGGGCTTGTCTTCTTCTAGATGAGTCCTTCTGGTGTAATGGGAAAATGAGAAAAATATGTAGGTGCTATGCACTAATTCTCTAAATTCCATTTTAGGAATTCAATTCTTGGATAATACCTTTTCGTACATGATATAAATATAAGTGCTATGTATTTTTATAGTGTTAGGGATTAATTGGGTTTCTTTTATTTTTATTGCACCACACTGATTATACTGATGTATGGTCTTGTTACTTTGATCACTGTGCTTACTGTACATGAAACTTACTGTACATGAATTTGAAACTAATTCACTGTGTCTGACTTTTTAATATTAAAATAGGTGATTGTTCTGCATTTGACCAGTGGTGGTAAAGTCTGTCCTATGTGTACCGACAAGAGTCTAGGATTAAAGTATGTTTTAGCTTTTGTGTTCAGGTTCTCTTTGATTGCGATCAGGTAAGTAACTCTATTCTATTCTATTCTATTCTTTGTAATGATGCACCTGGGCTCAACCGGACTGAACCTGAACACATAAGCGGCCATTTGCTGCAATCCTATACTGTTGACAGCACTCATAGGACAGTATTTACCACACATGCACTAATATGTTAAGAATCACACAACAATTCACAACATATGAATGTGTTGTTTTTTTTTTTGAGTGTACGTGTACATAGCTATTTAGACACATCCCCTTTTAACTTAATTGAACAAAATGGTTCTTTAGGTTTTTTTTTTCTTGTACTAGGTTTTTATGGACAGTTGTAAATTCTTATGTGACTCATAAGTGTTCTTGTTAAACTTTAACAGTTCTTGTGGGAGGTTCATTTTACACATAAGGTTTAGTGTAGACTTAATACGAGTACCTGCGGAGCTTTACAAACACACACAGCAATAGTCCTAGTTCCTTACGGAGGTCATATAGCACATTAGGTAACATGCTGGGCAGTAGCAATCACTTATAAGGGGTTACACGTATGAGTTTATTACAAGTGCATGTACTAGCTATGTGTTATTTTAATGCATAAGAATTGCCACAAGAGCAATGTAATCAATATCTTAGAAGCTTAGTGTTAGTATTGTCTGCATATGGGACATATGTCACATTTAGATTATTTTAAAGAGTGACATGATATATTGGAGAAGTATGCTATGATCTTGTAGAGGTTTGGGAGGGAGAGCAAGATATCATAAGCAAAGAGGCTGAAACTGAATTCCTCTTTCCCTACATTGATTACTTAATGACAGGATTTTGTCTGATATCACTTTTATACAGGGGGGGCAATACAGGTGGTAAAAATAATTGGTTACAGTGGGCATTGCTACGGAATCCCACTCTTCACACTTATTACTTGGTACCCTCTTATACATAGATCTCAGCATATTGTTTCCGGTACAAGTCCCACTTTTTGCACTTTTCAATAAGGCATTCATATTCTTTGCATTCCAAAGACCAGCAAATACATTGATTTTCAGGGATACATCCTTTGAATAAAGCATATAAAGATACTAGTCAATTGCCCGTCACAAAACGGGATAACATTTGATTTTTGTTCTCCCCCCGCCCCTGTGTCTCTTCCCCCCTCGTGTCTCTTTCCCCCTCTTCCTCCCTGTGTATCTTTGTCCCCCCTCCCCCTCTCCCTCCCCTGTGTCTTTTTTCCCCCTCTCCCTCCATGTCTCTCTTCCTCCGCTTCTCCCTCCCCTTTGCCTCTTCCCCCTCTCCCTCACCTGTTTCTCTTTGCCCCCTCTCCCCCGTCTCCTTCCCCCTCTCTACCCTTTGTCTTTCCCACCTCTCCCACCCCTGTATCTCTTTCCCCCCTCTCCCTCCCCTGTCTCTTCCCCCTCCCTCCCTTCTGTCTCTCAACTTCCCTCTCCCTCCCCTGTGTCTTTCCACCCCTCTCCCTCCCCTGTGTCTCTTTGTATCCCTCTCCCTCCCCTGTTACTCTTTGCCCCCTCTCCCCTTCCTCTCCTATGTCTCTTCCCCTCCTCTCCCCCCCTTTGTCTCTTCCCCCTCTACCTCTCCTGTGTCTCTTCCCCTCCCCCTCTGTGTCTCTTTGCCCCCCTCTCCCTCCCCTGTGTCTCTTCCCCGCTTTGCCTCTTTTCCCCTTTCCCTCCCCTGTGTCTTTCCCCCCCTCTGTCTCTTCTGTGTCTCTTCCACCTCTCTTTCCCCTGTGTCTCTTCCCCCTCTCCCTCATATATACCTCTTCCCCCCTACCTGCCCTGTGTCTCTTCCCCCCTCCCCCGTGTCTCTTTCCCCCCTCTCCCTCCCCTGTGTCTTGTTGCCCCCTCTCTCTCCCCTGCGTCTCTTCCCCTCCCCTGTGTTTATTTCCCTTTTCTCCCTCCCCTGTGTCTCTTTGCCCGCTCTTCCCCTCTATTCATAAATTATCTCTTATACGTATACAGTCTTTCCTGTGTTCTTCCATCTCAGTAACTAACAATTAAAATAAATATACAAAAATAATCCTAGTATCTGCTTCTCTTCCTTTCTACTTTCTAGATATTGTGAACACGTGTTTTAAACGTTTATTATTATGCTGTATACATGCTACTATAAGCAAATAGATTCTAATTAAATTAGCAATTACAGATGTACAAATATTGATTTTATTGTAAGAATCACTGTTTGATTTTTGTAGATGATTTTAATTAGATTGGGAACGAGATTTTTTCTATTTATATTTTTAGAAATGTCTGTATATTTGGTCTGATGCACAAGACTTGAAAATATATCTCAAAAGGATTAATATTTGATAAATATTTTGTGCAGGTAAATTTTGTCATATTGGAAGTAATCTTTCATTTTCTAAATACTTGTTTTGTGCAAGATGAAAATACATTGTATTTCCCAGATGACTAGAAAACAGATTTTACACCTCAAAATACTTGCTGTGAAGCTTATTGAAAAACTATTCTTTGCACTGAGTCATTTAATAATTATATATTGGATTTCATTTCTCACAAGTGAAATTTGGAAGACTTTAATAAATAATCACATTTCTCAAACTTCCTTCAAGACTGAAAGATTACCTGATGAAATTAATTATATGTCCTTAGTTGAGCCCATTCAGCAATGAATTAAAAAATATATGTTTTATTAATTTCCAGTTGTATGTTTAATACCCACTTCTTTAAATAGCAAAGTGAAGAAATTAAGGAAAATAAATAGTTCAAGGGTGTGAACAACAAAGTATGATAAATACTATAAAAATTTGTACTTAATGATTCCTTATTTTTGTTTGTATCTTAGATCTAAATATTTTTTCACTGTAGAATTCTGATTATAAACACACCTAACTGAAAACTTTTACCTGAAATTATATTTTTGTTAGATATATGTGAACTGTAAAAATGTTAATAACTAATTTTCCAATATTTCATAGCAATGTAAATTATTTTACTGAAACAGTAAACATATAACTTATTCTTATTTAAGTTTAAAACTGATTATGTTTGATGATGGTGCTCAAAGAAAATTAATATAAAGGGAAAAAATACATGTCACAGAGAGGAACATTTATGTTTAGTGCTTGAGAGATATAGAGTAAGCTAAAACTGAAGATTAAAAAGAATGTTGTGTGTTGGAGGTAAGTTGAACCACACACTGTAAGAACACAGTTAATGCACACCAAGAATTAAGGCCATCCAAAAGAAACAATTTTTATTGGATTAATTTACAGTTTTAGGAGATGTGCTTTCAGTAGGTATCTTCAGTATTTGTCAAGTTTGTAATCATAATGGCTTTTTAAAGATACCTTTCTATAACCTTCACAGAATTTCTCACTAGTTCTACGTTTGTTTATTTAACTGATCATACAAACACAAACACAACACAAGTTTCAATCTCTACATGGCTTAATTTGTTCAAAACATGATAAAGATATGACAAATATTCCTGAAATGTATTACTTTATATCGCAATAATCAACTTTTTTGCATGTATTATGAACACATATAGTCATAACTTACAGTAGGCATCACTGTATATTCCCATAATATTCAAAATCGTATTCCTTCATATTCAACAGTACTGAGTATCCTGCTCTAAATCTTGCACCTATGAATACTCAGTTGGGCCACTATCCAAAGTGCTTAACACTTAATATTCAATAACCAAAATAAAACAAAAAAAAAGGAGAGAATTAACTTTATTATATATTCTATTAACAACAATGCAAAATAAAGAGACTGCAATTGACTATGAGGTCAAAAAGAGGGGGATAAAGTTAGAATGCATATTCATATTTCAAACTGGGATTTCTCGCATCTAAATGTCCCAACTAATATGAAGTCCCAAAATATATATCAGTATCCTTAAGAAATCTTAAAAGACATTAGGTACCAGACATATAAGTAGAAGGTGGGTATCAATGTGCATATCAGATTTCTTGTCCTTTCCCATTCATTATTTCTCATATGTCTACAATTGTAGATGTATTTAAAAACAACATTCACACTAATTAAAAGCAACCTGTGTCTCTATAATGCCATAAGTATACACTTACGGCCTTATTAAATTGTGATTCGGACAATTGAAAAGGGCCCTATATAAGCACATAGCATATTTTTTTGCAGACGTTTTTAGTTAGTGAACTTCTATCCAAAACCTTCACTGACTAAAAACTTCTGTAAAAAAATATGCTGTGTGCTTATATAGAGTCCTATTCAATTGGCAGTATCACAATATAATAAGGCTGTTAGTCTCCTATAGTCGAAATCTTGTATCTTTTTCATATTAGTTTGACAAAGACACTTAGATTTGGAGAAACAGCCCTTATGCTACCCATCGAAATCTGCTACTTTAATTGGACTTGGTATGAACCTGGTTCAAACCTACCCAGCAAAACTGTGCCGTCCTTTTACACCTCTGATAGCAGAAGATAGGCCAAACACCAGTACCACACCCAGGAGCTTGTTTAATAGATATCAGGAACACCAAGATATCAGGAACACCATAAAATCACTTAGAATTAGGATTAACACACATAATGACACTTACACCTTGTTTTATGTAAATCCAGACACAACTGTGACACCTTTATTAATTTTCACATTTTATATAATATTTTGGCACACAGGCTGGCCAATAACAGTAAGCCCCATCCTTAGGTACGTAGAAGAGGGACTAATAAACAATAGGCTGCCCCCCTGCTTACTGGGAAACCCTGTACATCTGATGAGTTCATGACTTTAATTTCATCCTGGTGATTATATTTGAGGGGCTGAGGGGGGGCTAAGTGAGTCAACACCAGACAACCACACTGTAACACAATCAAAATACATATAACTTCTATGCCATTTTAACCATAAGTAATACAAAAATACATAACTATAACAATAAAACAGGGAAACTCTGGCCAGTCAGGCTCTAGGCATGACAACTCCTCCCCCTTTTCTCTATTTGAGATATCCTGCTAGATAGCTTTCCAGGTACACAGCTGCTACGTGTCCTCCAAGGTCTAAGCCATGGCACAGTCCCAACAATCTCCATGGTCCAAGAACCTGGTCCCAGCTGGTAGTGGTAAGTCTAGGGAGTGAAGGAAGTGTCCATAGTCCTACCCCCCTTTCTGTGGCTCAAACCTGGGGTTTCACTGGGGGCTTGCCAGGTTACTCCGCCTCTCCAACCCCCTAGTAAAAATCAATCCAAGTGATAAACGTGGTGGCTCTCTGGGCACCCTGCCTCCTCCTCCTGTCCAGGGTTAATTCTCCCTCCTTACCAATGGTGCTGTGACCTTCCCAAGCCCCTGGGGAAACATATAAGACCACTGTCCTGGAGGACCCTTCGTGGCAGTCCAGGGGAAACAGTACATCCAGGCTAGTAGGTCCAGCAAAAACCTGGGAGGGTCCTTCCCCAGCAAAACCATCTCCTTCCAGGCAAGGGAGATCTCCTGACCTGGTGATTCTGGGTACCAGGTATCCTTGGTAAAATAGAAGATCCCAACTTCCTCCTTGCCAATGATCCAGGCCAGTGGCCCCTCATTTGCAGTATTGGAGGCATACAAAAGATGTATTTGGGCCACTGCAGGGGAGTCAATGAAGGGAGGCCAGGGGTATTCTCTGTTGAATTCTAGGACAACTGGCCCATCCAGTGATGAAAAAATCTAGGGTAATCCTGGGGCCTCTCCAGCCAAGCAAGTACAAAAAACTGACAAGTCATATTTATAAAAATCCACGGGCCTAGGGCACCACAAATGGCCAACATTCTTCCCCTCCCCATGTCTGCTCCTTCCCTTGTCCAGTGTTTGAGTCCCATCTGTTGGGCCTTCTGGCTTACCCAATTTAAGGGATTTAAGGGGGATAGCCAGTTGAAGGGTCTGTTCATCAGTGGTTATCACTACCCCACCCCCCAACAGCCAGGGTCACTGTCCCCCTTTCCCTCCTCCTTTAGCAAAAATATTCTTCTGGGGCACCCAATAAAACAATAGCTCCACTGAGGACTGTACCTGCCACATCTGTGAGTCAGTACTCCTCCTGTTGGCCTTCTCTGGGGACTCCACTCCTTGGGGCTGCACTGAGCTCACTGTCTCCCACCCTCCTTTCTCTGTAACTACTGTATGGGTAGTTCTCACCTCCTTTTAGTCCCTGGATAGATCTTTAGTCCCTGGATCCTTGGGCAGAATCTCCTGGCTCTCTCCGTCTGATACGGCCTGGCATGTGGATACAGGCAGGGCTGCTTGCAGTTTCTGCTCCAGGGTCTGTTACTGGCTACTGAACAATGGATATCCAAGGAACCTCCCCACTAAGCTTACAGTCCATTGGTAGGGCCCAGTGCTCATTTGGTTCTTCCCTGACTATAGGAGCAGGGTAGATTTCCCCCAGGTGTTCCCCTGGGTCTGGCACTGCTGTGGGTAGGCCCTGTCCCCATGCCTCTAACTGGGTGAGGGTCAGCCACTTAAAGCTAGGGACTAGTTCTTGCTCCTCCAGGTTATGCCACGGCATCAAGGCAGCTTTGATAATTTTAACATCCATGAGGCCAGAATTCTCCCGACAGTCTATGCCACCCTCTCCCTGGCCCTTTTGACAATTTTTAATGTCCTCTGATGGCAGGTTCACTATTGTCCCAAAGTCTAACCAGCTTCCCTCTGACCCAGACTGGAAAATATTAGCTGGGTCCCCTTTGTCTCTGAAAGGTGATTTCCTCCATGCCTGACTGGCAGAACCCCTCCAGACTGGGAGGCCAAAACCCCTCTAGGGATTCTTCATCCAGTAGGGCCAGATAGTTTGCTTCCAGTTGTATTTCCTGCCGGATCAATAGCATCAGTGAAAACGCCTTATCCGACGATTGGGCCACCCCCAGAGAGTTACAACATCTCTTGAGCACATCCATTGTATGCTGTGCAGTACCCACCCCACAATTCAGAGGGCCATATGCCAGCTCCCACAGTGCCTCCTTCAGCCCTACTGACAAATAGAGTGCCACACTAGGGATTCCAACCTCTCCTATCCAGGCAGCATACTGGTCCTCTACTATTTTCCTGCACCACCAGGTCCTCCAGCCATTCAATTTGCTTGTGACCCAGCCATGGTACCATAGTTCCAGAAACGCCATCCATTGGTTTTGAAGCGCCATTTCTTGACAGCCCATGCCTAGGACAAAAAAATGTTCTGTCTCCACTGGGGATAAGCATTCCCCATCCACAGGAGCTGGGAAGGGACCATAGCATATCCATCTCTTCAATTGGACTTGGTAACAACCTGGTTTAAACCTATCCAGCCGAATCATGCGGTCCTTTTACACATCTGATAGCAGAAGATTGACCAAACACCAGTACCACGCCCAGGAGTTTGCTTCAAGGATATCAGGAACACCATGATAATAGGAACACCATATAATGCCTTAGAATTAGGATTAACGCACAGAATGACACTTACACCTTGTTTTATTTAAGTCCAGACACAAGTGTCACACCTTTATTAATTTTCACATTTTATACAATTTTCTGGCACACAGGCTGGCCAATCATAGTAAGCTTCATCCTTAGGTACATAGCAAAGGAACTAATTACCAATAGGCTGCCCCCCTGCTTACTGGGAAACCCTGTACATCTGATGAGTTCAGGCCTTTAATCTCATCCTGGTGATTATATTTAGGGGAGGGGGGTCAGTCATGGGTCAGTCAGCCCCAGACAACCACACTGTAACACAATCAAAATACATACACTCTATATGTCATTTTAACCATACGTAATACAAAAATACATAACTAGGCCTAGGCCATAGTTTAAAACAGTCCAATCAGGCCCTGGGCATGACACTACCTTTATGTCTCTCTAATTAATGTCAAGTTGAATTGTGCTGCAATTTTAGCTCTTTGTTAAATTCTGTTAGTCCTAGGACATAATTAATATGAGATACAAGATTTAGATTTATAGGAGTCTCAGTGACTCAATTTATACTTATGGCATTATAGACAGGAGTTGCTTTTAATTAGTGTGAATGTTATTTTTAAATATATTTGCAATTGACATATGAGAAATAGTGAATGGGAAAGGACAAGTAATATGATATGCACATTTGGAAGATGGATAACCACCTTATACTCTGTCTCTTCCCTAAGGTCCTTTAAGATTTATTAAAGACACTGATATATATTTTGGGACTTCATATTAGGTGGGTCATTTAGATGGGAGAAATTCCGGTTTGAAATATGAATATGCATTCTAACTTTGTCCTCCTCGTTTTGACCTCATAGTCAAATGTGTTTTTTTAATTTTGCGGCGTTGTTACTAGAATATAAGTTAGTTATCTCCCTTTTTTTGGGGTTATATCATCTATGAATAAAGCACTTATATACCCAGAGAATTATCACCTCACAGCAAACATCAAGCAAAGTAATGAGGGATAAGAAATAAAGGAATCAAATAGCTAGTCAGGCATTGGCCAAAAAATCTTTGAATATTATATGCAAAATAGATAGCTAAAGATGTTCTGAAAGCAAACAGAAAATAGACATGGCAGCCTCAGATAACCACTTCTCAGTCTCTGTAGACCTTTGTCAATGTGTCTATTGCTTTTTTTGTACTGGAAAACCATTACAATGATCAAAGGTTTATTTGTCTATGTTGTTCTATGAAGTCATCAAAAAAGCACTTTAATAAATAAGTTTTCTATAAAATATATATTGTAATGTTGGTTTAATTCATGCTAGATAATTAATATCTTTAGAGCAATATACCAGTGAGCAAACACAATTCAGTCTGACATACAATTAAAATACACACAGGAGTTATTGCACTTTTAGGTGAAAAAGTAATCTTTCATACAGGAGTAAGAAATATCTGGAACATATTTTTCATGGAGAAAAAGTAATTATAAGAATGTAATTCTTGAATCATTAAAATTTAAACATCTAATTACAGCTACTCCATTTTAAAAAAAGGAAATCAATACTAAGCCAGAGAAAGATATTCCTTTTGGTTGATGGAAATTGCTAAAATGTCACCATTTAGGATACTTAATTTTTACAAGTAGTTCCTTATGCTTGCTCTTACACACACAAGGAAACAATCTCAAGTGCCTTAATAAATCACTCTCCAGTTACACAAATACATATTGTCGGTGACTATTTTGCATAACAATGGCCTGCATATGAAGAGACACAAGTGACACTTGCATGTCTTTCTTGGCAAAGCAAAATATAAAAGAACAGGAGAGAGCATTTGACCAAATATGGTGAAGTTCATAATGATAATTGATTTAAATATATACCCTTTGAAATGCTGCTATTAAGTAAATAGTTGGGTCACCTCTCTCCAAGTTGGGATCTGAGAGATGTGACCGACAGGGGTTTACAGATTCGCCTATCTTATTGGATGTTTTAAATTATTTTTTAAGCTTAAAGTCACCCAATCATGAGCATAACAACTTTACAGAAATCAGTATACGATGCCCAACTTTATATACTTGGACATGTTCTAAATACCTTCCATTCTGAAGATATAAGCATTTGAAAGTATTGATAGAAGATGTCATCCTGCGGCTCAACATGCAAATGTGCGGCTCCACTCCTAAGGCACCTCCCCTAGCCCTTCTTTGAGTGATATCTCGTCAAGTGCTTTTTTTTTAGGCCTTGCACGTCACTGTACTGCCCTCCCTCAGCAAATATGTTTCTCTCATGTAATTTTGCATCTACACCTTTTGCGTAGCGACACTGAGTAATTCCCCAGGATTCTCATGGGCAGAGATTGAAAGCACAGAGATTGCTCTGCAGCCACCATCTTTACCACTTTTCAAAAACCGTTTGCATTGCTTGTCACACCTTGGAGCGTGCAAGCACGGCAAAAAGAGGTAAATAAAAAATATATAGATTACCAATAAACTTGAGAGATTATTATTCATCTCAAAATGCATTATAAGGCCTTGTGCTGAATCCTGCTTCTCACAGAACACAGATTACAAACCTATGGAACCTTCATAGGTATTTACCCATTCTTAAGAAACAACCCCCAAAGTCTTAGTATGACTGGAAATAATTTTCAAAACTCATATACATCTTTTTTGTAATGATCTTGTAATTAATCTAAAAAGAGAACCAAAAAAAAGAATGTATATTCCATCTGCTATTTAAAATCAATATTGCTCAAACTAAAAAAGATTCCATTGTGTTGAATAGAAAGTGTAATTGATCACATGAGAAAATACTTCAAAGATGGTACCTTTAGTGGTACTATATCTTTCATAGTCCAATCTTTCAGCAAATTAAATCACATATAATAGTTGTCAAACTGCAATTTGTCGTCACGCTTGCGAGCCGTTTGCAGCCCAGCGGTCTGCAACTGCGAGCCTCGCGAAGTGAGCCGTTGAGGCATTGAAGTCTTCTGAGCTCGCATGACTTAGGCAATGAGCACCGAAGGCACCCCGTGAGCCTCGCAAAACGAGGCGAGCAGTTGAGGCATTGAAGCATGCGGGACTTAGGCTGAAATGAGTGCCGAAGGCACCCTTGGGAGCCTTGCGAAGCGAGGTGAGCAGTTGAGGCTTTGAAACACTCGAGACAGGCTAAAATGAGCGCTGAAGTTAAGGCATGCGGGACTTAAGCTGCAAGCAGTTGAGGAACGCGGGACTTAGATAAAAAATCCTACCTCAGAATCTCGGAGGCAAATCAATCCGAAGTTAATGGGCAAACCGCGAAAAATCAAAAAATACAAACAAGAAAAAAAATTAAAAAATAAATGACAACACACTCACACACAGCACAGAGGGGGAGACAGTAAGCCTGGGAGTGAGGTTGCGAGCGATTTTAAACCTTATTTGCTGTGTTTCGTCACTCGAAAATCGGCTAAGCGAAAAAAAAAATGGTGGCCGAAAAACGTAAAAATATCTGAAACTGTATGAAAATGAGGCTGAGCTGAAGGTGCTCATCGTGAGGCTCAGAGAAGCAAAAGCATCACATTGTGTGGCAAACAGCATTGCCTGGCTTACAATATTATTGCCGTAATTTTTGAAGGGCAAGTAGTTAGTATATTATAATCATGCTAAGAATATTCTCAGAGAAATATCTTGACAGACTCTTCTTTTTACATTTTCTTGTTTTCAAACCCCTTTGCCGACTACCCTACGACTCAATGAGGGTATCTCTAGCCAAGGGGAGATCGGCTAGGGAGATGGTAAACCCAACCTCATAATCCCATACATTTGTTTTTAGAAAACATGCCATCCTGCTTCTTAAGGGCTGTAGGGACAAAACAGGCCAGAGAAGAGAGAAACCAGACCTGATAATACATGTGAACATTTGAAGTGGAGTTAAGGAGCCCCACTTGGGTTAATTCCTATTACCGGTGTACACCATTAAAAACTGCCTTTACATTTCACGAGCAAATGACAAACATGATGCCAATAAGATATTCAGTATCCAGTGCTGTTGAAATAAATTCAGAAGAAAATCAGGAGGCAGAATCAGTGAGCCAGCTTGATCTTCAGTCATTAGTGGAACCTGACAATATTGATAAGGGTCAAGACAAACCTTAGCAACATAGTCTTTTGAAATCCACTGTGACAACAACAAAAACAATCCATGGATGAGGATTTTGAAGTTTGGGAATCTATGTTGGAGGAAGCTGACATCTCTATTGAAATGGAGTTGGGGGATTCAGAAAGTGAAGAAAGAAATCTGGTTGAAGAGAGAACATTTAAAGTATTTGAATTGTGCCTGGATAAACAGTTCTGCAAAACATTTTGTGCTGCTCAACTTGATTGTAATAGTCCTATAAACATATCTAAAAAAGAATGTTCTTGGAACTTTTCTTTCTGTTACAGGATACTGTGAAAATGGTCATCTTTTTCTACTATGGGAAAGCCAGCCACGTTTCAAAAGAGTATGTGCTGATAACATTTTCTTTGCAGCTTCCATCCTACTCAGTGGTTCCAATTTTACCAAAGTGCATGAAATTAACAATATATTTGGCCTTTAAAAAATTTCATAAGTCACTTTCTACAGTTACAAGAAAAAATCTCTACTCTGTAATTGATTATCACTGTCACCAAGGAAATGAAAGGTTAAAGAACAGCTCAGTTTGAAAACACTGTGGTTCGCTGGTGATGGCCAACGTGATACCCCTGGCCACAATGCAAAATACTGCTGCTATACCAACGATAGAAAAATAAAAAAGCTTTTTTTGATATCCACAAAAAAATGCTGCAATTAAAACCAAGTGTGAAATATGCTAGAATTTGTTCAATCAAAATAGTGTAGTAGTCATTAATTGTAACACAGGGTATTCATGTCAGATGGTATATGGGCATTAATATCATTCATCCACACCAACAGAGAGGTATGTTAGTATATAACAGAAGGAGGATTAAACTGTATGAAGCATTCTGCTAATGGATAGTTAAATAAGTGTACGTAATAAAGAGGCATCAAAGTGCACTTTTTCCCAATTATACTTAGAAATACTAATCTGGCTCCCATTAAAAAAACTCATTTTACCAAAAAATAATTAAAGACCAATATTGTGGGATGGTTGTAGCCCCAGAAGCACATACAAACAATCAAAGGGACCATTGGCCGCTCCAGTTTGTATTCAACTAAACACTGAGGCCCTCATTCAATTGCGATTTGGCCAATTGAATAGGGCTCTAAATAAGCACATAGCATATTTTTTTAAAATAAGTTTTTAGTTAGTGAAAACCTTGCTTTTGGATAGATGTTTACTAACTAAAAACTTCTTTAAAAAAATATGTTATGTGCTTATTTAGACCCCTATTAAATTTGGCCAAATTGCAATTGAATGAGGGCCTTAAAATATAAAACTGCCCTCAGGGAGCATCACGTTCTCCAAAAAGTGTGATGTGAACTTGGAAAAAGAAAATGAAAACCCACTAGTAGCCTAACGGCTCGTTTCATCACTGTTACGTCACTTTCTCAAAAGCAGGGAAGTTTAATAGTGGAAAGCAGCATCAGACTTCATCTATACAGTGATGAATTGTGAACTTTGAGGTGATTGAACTATGAGGTTATTCAAGGTACGCAAAGCTCATCATATGTTTTGAAGGAAAAAGATGCATTCATAATTTGCATTGATAGAATGTTGAGAAAAGGATTTGATATAAAAGTTGTTTCCACCGACTACCATGTCAGTATTAAAATTATGCGTGAACAATACCAAGAAATAAACAACCATTTCGATGTGTGGCATTACGCAAAAAGCCTGAAAAATTATTTATTCAATGAAAGTAAGATACGGTTGTGTGGAGACATTGGTGTATGGATTTGCCCTAAAATCAATTACTTCTGGTGTAGCATTAAAACATGTAATGGTGACGTAAAACTACTTCAGGAAAGGTTGAACCCTGTTTTGAACCATGTCACAGATGAACGTCAGTGGGATACAGAGGTTTTGTGCCACAAATATGCTTATAATCATTTGATAGAAGAGCAAAGGAAAACCACAATACGGATAAAAAAAATAATAGTGCAGCCTATGAACATATTGTGCTAATAGTTGAAAATAGACAATTACAAAAGGATTGTATACTTGTCAAGTACTGTTATACTGGTGACATCAAGGTTTTCCATAGCCTGATATTGAAATTTCGCACAAAGAGAATTAATTTTGGACTCAATTCAATGGAGACTCGTACAAAGCTGGAGGTGCTTGCTCATAATAATAACATTGAATGCAAACAGGCCATTATCCAAGCTGAGATGAAGAGTTTGGAACCAAAAGGTACTAGCAGAACAAAGCTTGTATACCCCAAGTCAAAAACAAAAATGTGTTACATTTTTAAACCTAGAATTAAACTTTATTGAATATTGTGATGTAATTAAAATAATAAAAATATATGTGCAACTATAAAATATGAATCCATTAATTAGACATCTGTACAAAAATGGGCTAATGGATAGAAAATAGCAACAAGAACTAGGCCCTTGACCTTATGGGTCACCCTGTTTGTGAGTTGTCTTAACAGATATCCACAAGCTGACTATGTAAGCTTATGTAAAATGAACAACATCTAAGATGTCTATATACTTATGGAGGTCCAAATTTATGTAGAAACTTTAGTAATAAAACCCCCCAAAAATAAAATTTTAAGTTGTAAACAAATGTTCCATATGATATTAGCAGTGATTTGCTGTTGATTACAGCATATGCAGTGTAGTTTACTAGCTTATCTCTGTAGCATGCAGGTGATTGGTCGGTAATAGACACTAAAGTGTGAAAAGTAAAGTCATTGTTACAGCGAACTATGACATGTTTTCCGGCTTTCCAATGAAAATGTATTGGACTTTCTAAGCATGTTTGCTGTTTAGATAAAGAGGGATTAGGGTTTTATAAAAATCTTCAAAGGGATCCAATCAGTGAGTCCCTTTGAAGACTAACAACATTTATTTTGGGTGGGTTGGGTTTGATTAAAGAGGGAATTTTGTTTTGGAGATATTGTTTCAAAGGACCCAATCAGTGGGTCCCTTTGAAGACGAGTAAGAGGTGGAGGGGTTAGATAAAGAGGGAATAGAGTTTTTCTGTTTTTTTTTAAATTCTGAACACACCAACCAGTGGGTCCCTTTGAGGGTGGGTAAAACTAGATCCCGTATATACTTGAGTATAAGCCGACCCGAGTATAAGATGAGGCACCTACTTTCCCACAAAATACTGGAAAAAATGAGTGACTCAAGTATAAGCCGAGGGTGGGAAATGTGCTGCCCACTGTGTCCCTCTTGTGCCTCGCTCTTGTGTGCCCTTTTCTTGTGTCCCCCCTCTCTCTCCCCTGTGTCTCTTCTCCCCTCTCCCTCCCCTGTGTCTCTTCCCCCCTCTCCCTTCCCTGTGTCTCTTCCCCCCCTCTGCCTTCCCTGTCCCTCTTCCCCCTCCCTTATCACCCTCCTCAACCCCCCTCCTCATTCTAAACCCCCTCCTCATCCTCAACCACCTCATCTTCAACCCCCCCTCCTCATCCTCAACCCCCTCATCTTCAACCCCCATCCTCATCCTCAACCCCCTCATCTTCAACCCCTCATCCTCATGCTCAACCCACCCTTATCATCCTAAACCACCCTCCTCAGCCCCCTCCTCATCCTCAACCTCCCTCCTCATCCTCCCTCCTCAACCTCAACCTCCCTCCTCAACATCCCTCCTCAACCTTCCTCCTCATCTTCAACCCCCCTCCTCATCCTCAACCCCCCTCCTCATCCTCAACCCCCCTCCTCAACCTCCCTCCTCAACCTCTCTCCTCAGCTTCAACCCCCCATCCTCATGCTCAACCCACCCTCCTCATCCTAAACCACCCTCCTCAGCCTAAACCCTCCCCATCCTCATCCTAAACCCTCCCCATCCTCATCCTAAACCCCCCCATCCTCATCCTAAAAAACCCCATCCTCATCTTAAAACCCCCCATCCTCATCCTAAAACCTCCTCCTCACTTTACCCCTCCTCATCCTAAACCCACCTGATCACTTTACCCCTCTAAATACCTCCCCCTCCCCCTTTGCCCTCATTTACCTCCATCTGCAGCTTCTCCTCCTCTCCTCCACGCTTCTTCTGGCGTCTTGACCCGGCCAATGCTAATGACGTGGCGCGCATGTGACGTCACATCATTAGCATATGCTGGGTCCCGACGCAGGAAGGAGCTTGGAGAGTGGAGAAACAGATGGAGGTGAGAGGAAAGGGAGAGGGGGAGGTATTTAGAGGGGTAAAATGAGGAGAAGGGTTTAGAATGAGGAGGGGAGGGCGACGGAAAGAGACACAGGGGTTATAGAGACACGGGGGGGTTAGAGAGACACAGGGGGAGGGTTAGAGAGACACATGGGGGTTAGAGAGACACCGGGGGGGGCGGTTAGAGAGACACAGGGGGAGATTGACTCGAGTAAAAGCCGAGGGGGCACTTTTCAGCCTTAAAAAAAGGGCTGAAAAACTCGGCTTATACTCGAGTATATACGGTATATTATTTTGGGGGGGTCGAATTTATATAAAGAGGGAATAGGGTTTTACCTTTGAAGACTGGTAAGATTAATACAATTTTTTGGTGGGGGAGTTGTATTAAGGAGGGAATTTGTTTTTGGGTTATTTGTCTCAAGGGACCTAGTCAGTGGGTTCCTTTGTGGATGGGTAAGACTAACTAATTTTTTGGGGTGGGGGGTCAAGTTAAAGAAGAAATTTGTTTTGGGGATTTTTTTGAGAAATCCAATCAGTGGGTCCCTTTGAAGACAGGTAGAACTAACAAAATGATTTGAGTGAGTGGAATTTGATTAAAGAGAGAATTTTGTTTTGGGGAAATTGTTTTGAGGGATTCAATCAGTGGCTCCCTTTGAAGATAGGTAAAACTAACAAAAAAAATTTGGGTGGGGACTTTGATTAAAGAGGGAATTTGTTTTTGGAAAAAAAAATTCAAGGGTTCCAATTAATTAGTGGATCCTTTTGAAGACAGGTAAGACTATTTTTTTTTTGTTTTTGCTGGGGTATTAGGTAAAGAGGGAATATGGATTTTTAAATATCTTTAAAGGGACCAGTGGGTCCCTTTGAATATGAGTAAAACTAACACTATTTCTTGTGGCCTGGAGGTTACATAAAGAGGGATTTGGTTTTGAGACAATCTTGTAAGGGACCAACTTAGTGATAAAAACAAAAAAGATCTTCACTTTCTTTGGAAATTTTGGAATGAATTACTATTATTAACTCCATCATCATATAATTTCAAAATTATTTGTCTATGTTTCGGTATTAGGATTGGCTAGAATAGGAGAACTAGGAGAAATCTGATTATTCTATATCAGCCTTTTAGCGGTTACAATAATAATTTAAATAAATCCCCAGTCACAATATCTTATTTATCCAAGAATAGCCATTTTGCTATTTAATTTAAGCTTAAGATTCATCTGTCTAACCAATCAATATTGTATATTGTTGTTGTTGTCGTTTAGTCGTATCCGCCTCTCTGTGACTCTATGGACTGCAGCACACCAGGTGCAACTCTCAGTTACTGCCCCTCTGAGCTCCATCAAGTTCATGTTCATTGCTTCAGTGACCTCATCTATCCATCTCCCCCTCTATCGTCCCCTTCTTCTTGTGCCTTCAATCTTTTCTAGCATGAGATTATTTTCTAGGGGAAAAATGTTTGAGTTTCAGCCTCATGATCATACATTCTAGTGAATGGTTTGTCTTGATTTCCTGAAGTATTGATTTATTGGATCTTCTTGCAGTCCAAGGGAATCTAAGCTGTCTTCTCCAACACCATAATTCAGAGGCGTCAATTCTACGTTGCTCAGACTACTTTATGGTCCAGCTCTCACATCCATATGTTACTACTGGGAATACCATAGTTTGAACAATGCGGACCTTTGTTAATAGTTTGTTATCTTTACTTTTTACTAGCTTGTCACTAAGCTCTTATTAATTTCCTCCTTATGATCAATCTTTGGTAGAATTATCTTCCATTTATCATAAACTACTATAAAAACCTATAAACCCAAAAAAGGTTTTAGTGTACACAAGTTAAAATCTTTCCAATGAGAATATAAATTATAAATAAACTAGCGACTTGCCCGTCGAAAATGAAGGCAATAAAATTTGAAGCCTGGCAATGCTGTTTGCTACACAATGTGAGTCTTTTGGCCGACTGAGCACCTTCAGCACTCATTGCGAGCCCCGCGTTAAGTGCCTTTGGCGCTCATCGCAAGGCTCGCAATGAGTGCCGAAGGTGCTCATTGCGAGCCTCTCCCCTCATGTACTTCAACTTTCCTGCTTTGCAATGATCACCTTCAGAGCTCATTGCGAACCTTTTCTCCTGCCTACTGTACGGGCCGCTCATTGCAGGGTTCATTAACCTGCAAGTTTTGTGCGTGGGAATGCCATGTGTCTCTTTCCCCTCTGTGTGTCTGCTGAATCTTTTTTTTTCAGAGTTCTGTGTGCCTGGTGTTGTTTCCGCTTGCCTGGCATTGTTCGTGCAAGTGTTAGTGTCATTGCCGTCGTGTGTTTTCTTAATCCTGCATATTTTTCCAAGTTCTGTGATTTTTCTAAGTCCCGCGTGCCTGGCGTTGTGCATGTGTTACTGTGTGTGGTGTCATGCATTTTTTCAAGGTCGGCACGCCTGGCATTACAGATCCTTGTTTTCATCCAGTTTCAGATTTTTTTGTGTTTTTCGGACGCCATTTTTTTTCTTGCTTAGCCGATTTTCGAGTGCAGAAACACGGCAAATTCGGCTAAAATTCACCTGCAACCTCACTCCCAGGTGTCCTGGCTCTCCCCCTGTGTTGTATGTGAGTGTGGTTTAAATAATTTTTTTGTTGTTGTTCTTTTTCATGTTTTTTGATTTCCGCGGTTCGGCCGTTACATTCGTAATTTTCGGATTTCGTTAACCCCCAAGATTCCGAGGTGTGATTCCGAGGTGTCCCGCGTTCCTCAACTGCTTGCAGCTTAAGTCTGCTCCTTTGGCGCTCATTTCAGCCGATGCCCCTCGTGTTTCCATGCCTCAACTGCTTGCCTCGCTTTGCAAGTCCTCCAAGCTCGGAAGGCTTCTTTGCCTCAACAGCTCGGCTTGCTTTGCGAGGCTCAAAAGCGTGACGACAAATCGCAGTTTGACAACTATTATATGTGATAACAAAATCAAAATATAACCCTTATTAATGTATTAGGAAAATGGCACCCTCTATTAGATTGCCCATAAATGTCAATTTTAAACATGCACTTTTCCTAACAATTGTGCAGAAGCGAAAAATAAATAAATACCTGAAAAACAGAGTAACATGTATAATCCTGTGAAGTAAGATTCAATATATGGCAAACATCAACTTCATCTAACTGATGAGTAAATCAATCTATAATCCATGTTTCACATTTAGCATTTTTTAACATAGTCTGAAATTGGCAATAGGTATTAGGATTACAAAACTTATCAATTATACCCTTAGCTACCTCATTAACATTGCCTCCAATAGTAACATCTAAAAAGGGCATCAACTCTGATGCTCCACTATTCCCATGAAACAAACGCATATAACCTACAACAATTATGCATTTGTTTAATAAGATGCCAGTTTTGACTAAGATCTAGCTGAAAATTAACAATCATGTCTTTCATAACCCTGTTTCCTGAAAGCTTCGCTGCCTTTATAAAAAAAGCAAGCAATTCAATAAAACAATCACTTTACACATATTTAGAACAATAACAAATAATCAAATATTAGGATATATTCCCTGCTCCTTTCTCATCCGTAAAAATAATAAATACTTCATCAGGTTTATTAAAGATCATTGACCCGTTATATTTCTCAAATCTCAATTTTGCAGGATGATAAAGAGCAAAGCATCTACCCTCTCTAAATAATTGACTGCAACATGATACAGTTTTTTTCCTTGAAGGAAAAATCATTAAACAGTTTTAAACTTCAGCCTTCATAAAATATACTATCTAAATTCTAAATGAATGCAAAGTTTGGCTCTTATCCTGAAACTTCAGGTATTTAATCACCACTTATAAATAAACTAGTGGTTTCCCTCTTCCCAAATATAATGAAATGAAACTGCATACAATTATTATTAATATTAACTTTTATTTGTAACATTCCAACATATTCCATAGCGCTGTACAGGGGCTAATAATTTCACTTCTCTCAAATACAAAGATAGGGATTGTCACTTCTCAATCATAATATACTTAAAGGATCTTAGCAAAGCCTTCAGAGCACATGCTTCTTTCTTCAGTCTGCAATTTTCAGACCACAAAGTCTGCAACAGTTACCCAATTTGAAACGAGGAGCTCACCTTCCTTACTTTAGGGTGAGTAAATAGGCACTATAGTAAACCAGCATTGGCCTACAACCTTCTCCCTTGCTCTGTTGCACCAGCCTCAGCACTTCCTGGAGTGAACCCCTGGCTTCCCTGGATACCAGGAGGCAACTTGTGAAAGATTTGAGAACTCTGCATCTTACAAGGGAATTATCTTTGCTCCAGACCATTTCTCCTGGGTGGGTGGATAATTCCAAAAAAAAGCTAGTTCCAAGCTCTGGAGTACAGCACCAGCTGAAGATCCAACAGGAGCTCAAAAATAGATTAATCCCATTGTGTGCTACTTGTTGGGTTCACTGTCATGTCTGGGATTACATTTTGTGCCTCCTTTATATTTACAATAAGCCTGCAAAAATACTGACAGTTATAGTTACTACATTCCAAATAAGCAGAAACAGAGCTTCATTCAATTGAGCAATTGTAAGTGACTGAAGCCCGTAATGGAGGCCGTAAGTTATTTTTCTATTCAATTGCCATTTTTTGCCAGCTGCAAACGGGCTATGTGTTACAGGCTTGAAATCCTTGTGGTTGTTACAACGGTAACTTACGCCCCTTATAATCCTTTGATCCTTCCTGTCCGCAAGAGTTACGTTTGCTAAAATCGCAAATCAATATTCAATTCCAACAATTTCTGCAAGCCCGCAAATGTTTTCACACCCATAAACGGCAAATGTAGAAGAAAATTCTACGGATACCAGATGGGACCTGCAAAGGGGTTAAAGACATGCCCCTAGCACTGTAAATGCAAATAAAAAATCAGTACTGCACTTTAAAAGACGGGGAAAGCAAGACATTAGAATTCATTGCACAAGTCTCAAGCTCGCAAATCTGAAACTACCATATGAGAGCACTGATCACCATATGAGGGCTTTAACCATCCAATGAGTGCACTAATCGATACAAGGGCCACTAATCACCATATGAAGCAAACTAATGATTAGTGTCCCTCATATGGTGATTAGTGCTCCCCATATGGTGAGTAGTCTAATCATCATATGGGGGGCATTAACCACCATATGAGGGCACTAATCACTATATGAGGAGCACTATTCACCACATATGTTGTCATTGAATTGGCCAGAGTAATTATATTGCACATTACCAACAGCTATACTAATTATAAAATAGATCTGCATTTTCAAGACAAGGGAGAGAACAGTAATATTCTATGTTACACACACACACTCAGCCTGTCATATGACACACACAGTCAGCCTGTCACACACATACCCAGCGAGTCACACACACACACTCACCCTGTTACACACACACTCAGAATGTCATATCACACACACTGAGCCTGTCACACACATACTCAGCCTGTCATATCACACACATACTCAGCCTGTCACACACATACACTCAGCCTGGCACACACACACACTGATCCTGTCATGTGACACAAATAGTCAGCCTGTCACACACATACACTCACCATGATATACACATAAGCAGCATGTCATATCACACACACTCACCCTGTTACATACACACACAACCTGTCACACACATACACATCTTGTCATATGACACACACACACACATACTCAGTCTGTCACACACATACACTCAGCCTGGCACACACACACACTGATCCTGTCATGTGACACAAATAGTCAGCCTGTCACAAACACACACACACACACTCATCCTGTCATATGACACACACAGTCAGCCTGTTACACACCCACTCAGCCTGTCACACACACACACTCATCCTGTTACACACATACTCAGCATGTCATATCACACACCCTAACCCTGTTGAACACATACTCATCCTGTCATATGACACACACAGTCAGCCTATCACATACACACACTCAGCCTGTTACACACATACTCATCCTGTCATATGACACACACAGTCATCCTGTCACACACTCACCATGTTACACACATACTCAGCCTGTCATATCACACACACTCAGCCTGTCATATCACACACACTCAGTCTGTCACACACATACTCAGCATGGCATATCACACACACTCAGCCTGTCATATCACACACACTCAGCCTGTCATATGACACACATAGTCAGCCTGTCACACACTCACCCATTACACACATACTCAGCATATCATATCACACACACATACACTCAATCAGTCACACACATACACTGAGCCAGTCACACACATACTCTGAGCCTGCCACACACACTCACCCTGGGTTGTGGTAATGCGCGTAGGATGGGCAGCCTGAGAGCAGATCAGATCAGCTCTCTCCCTGGCCCCTCCATATGCTTGGAGGCTTGTTCCAGCACTGCACTGATCTGATCCAGCCCCCTAGCAGGCATGTTAACCCCCTGCATCCCAGATCCAACTCCTTACAAGCACAAGTATGGAAAAAAAGATGGCTGAGGTGTTCTTCCGTGCAGCATTGTTTCTTCCTCCTGTGACACCCCTACCGATTTGACCCCCTGTTATATGACACACACAGTCAGCCTGTCACACACACTCACCCTGTTACACACATACGCAGCATTTTATATCGCACACATACACTCAGCCTGGCACACATACACGCAGCCTGTCATATCACACACACACTCATCCTGTCATATGACACACACACTCACCATGTCACACACATACTCAGCCTGTCACACACTCACCATGTCACACACATACTCAGCCTGTCACACACTCAGCCTGTTACACACATACTCAGCATGTCATATCACACACGCTCAGCCTGTTATACACATACTCAGCATGTCATATCACACACGCTCAGCCTGTTACACACATACTCAGCATGTCATATCACACACGCTCAGCCTGTTACACACATACTCAGCATGTCATATCACACACGCTCAGCCTGTTACACACATACTCAGCATGTCATATCACACACGCTCAGCCTGTTACACACATACTCAGCATGTCATATCACACACGCTCAGCCTGTTACACACATACTCAGCATGTCATATCACACACACTCAGCCTGTTACACACATACTCAGCATGTCATATCACATACTCACACACACAGCCTGTCACACATATACACTCAGCCAGGCACACACACACTTATCCTGTCATATGACACACAAAGTCAGCATGTCACACACACACACACTCACCCTGTTACACACATACTCAGTATGTCATATCACTAACACTCACCCTGTCACACACACTGAGCCTGTCATATCACACACACTCAGCCTGTCACACACATACTCAGCATGTCACACACACACACTCACCATGTTACACACATACTCAGCATGTCATATCACTAACACTCACCCTGTCACACACACTGAGCCTGTCATATCACACACACTCACCCTGTTACACACATACTCAGCATGTCATATTACACACACTCACCCTGTCACACACATTGAGCCTGTCACACACATACACTGAGCCTGCCACACACACTCACCCTAGGTTGAGGTGCAGCACATAGGATGGGCAGCCTATGAGCAGATCAGATCAGCTATCTCCCTGGCTCCTCCATGTGCTCGGCAGTCGGAGGCACAGGCTTGTTCCGGCATTGCACTGATCTGATCCCACCCCCTAGCAGGCTGTTAACACTCTGCTTCCCAGATCAAGCTCCTTACAAGCACAAGTATGAAAAAAAGATGGCTGAGGTGTTCTTCCGCGCATCATTGTTTCTTCCTCCTATACCACTCCTACCTTCCGGGATGCCCTGCCCCACCTTGCTATGCTACTGTAGGCGACCCCTGGTGAATCATCATTTGTCCCCCAGGTTGAGAACCGCTGCTCTACAGAATACTATGATGCTGGGAATGATTGAAGGCACATGAAGAAGGGAATGACAGAGACGCAGATGGATAGACGAGTTAATTGAAGCAATGAACATGAACTTGATGGTGTTCAGAGGGACAGTGGCTGATGGATATGACTGGCATGTTGCAGTCCATAAAGTCCAGACACAATTGAATGATTAAATAATAACTACAAAGAATCATCCTTTGTAAATGATTCCACAACAAGGTCAGGAAGGCAGTGATGATAAAGAATAAAACTGTCTTCTTCCTCTTTGAAAACAATGCATTTATTACGCAAAATAGCTTCTAGCACTTGCAGCGATTCCTTAGAAATCCCAAAAAAGAAAAAACAGTCATTTATTGAAGAAAGTAAGAATTCAATTAGGCAGAAGATGTGATAACAGGGAATGGTCTTAGGCGTTTTGAACTGAAAAGGACTTACTTGTAGACGTAATAAAAAAAGTAGACTTTGAATGTCTTGAAATACATTATTGGGCTTTCAAATAACCATCTTTGTTTTATGGCATAGAAAGAAAAATAAACACAAGACCATGTTATTACTGAGTATTTCGGTGATCTATATTTTGAAACTTACTGTCCATAGTTGTTCTTGAACCATTAACAATACCACAATTGTTCAAATAAATAAACAGCTCTATCTAAAGAGAAAAGCTGTAAAACTGTTGTAGCTAATAAAATAGTAAAGCTAGTGGTGGAAAATAACAATGCATTATTTACATTGTGCTTATCATAAATGTTTCTTACTTGCAAGACAAATACATAAAAATTCCTGTTTAGATTATAAATGAAATAAATTTGTAATATTTCAGTTGGTTTAAAATTGAGAAAATTTACTCTAAGGTAACAGCGAGAATAAGTGCATCTTATCAAAGAATCATTATGCAGCCATTAGGAAGGTAAACAATGGAGTTATGCATAATTCAGAGGGGATATTAAAACAGGCAATGAACGCTATAGTTTGCAAAAGAAAAGAAGTTGTGCTGTATCTAAACATGCCCAAATAGAGTAGCATCACATTTGGCCCACTGTATAACATTCTGTTTCAATGAAACTGCAGTGCCAGCATTGCATTATGTATTTAAATGGTCATGTTTTAAAAAATTATAAAAACAGTTATAAACAAAGTTTTTTGTTGCTTAAAAAATAAATAGTCTATTGCAAAAGAAAAGTTACATCAAAGTGAGACAAAGGGAAATTATTTTCTTGTCTTGTTGCCTAAAAGATCCACTGTAACTCCTCTCTGCATTGTGTTGCTATGGGAATGTACAAATTACCATACATTTTGTAGTTTATTGTAGATTTTTTGTCTTAATCTTTTTTATTTTATTATGATTTAGCAGCGGTTCCAAGAACTCTCTAAAAATTCAGTTTTACTTGGTTCAGTTAGAAATTGCTGTACTAATGTGGTCCCTAAATGGTTGTCAATGCACTAATATATTATAGAGAAGAACCATGAGTCCCCCTAGACAACCCTTGCCAACTCTGAAGTGGGTGATGGGTTAAAATCAATGCTGATGTAATGATTAACAGTACTTTTTTTAGATGACCAGAGCCCAAGAAAGCAACAATAAAACTGCATGAATCTAATGGAGGTCTGGATAAAAGTAGTTCCTTTAAAGCAAAGTTTTTTTAGAGCAGCAGATATTTTTAAACTGGCTAATTTCCAAGGGGCAAAAATGAGGACAAAGACAAGGGCTTCATCTGACAAAAGCTGGAACAAGAATTGAAAGTGTAATAAGGATAATTATTTTCCACAGGTTTCTTTTATGTTTCAGTGATTACTTATTGCCCCTATACCATATTAGATTGGGCTTGTTGGCTCAGGTATGTCCCACCACAATGGAAATAATGTGGGTGGAGAGCATTTATCTTTCCTTGGTCAGAGGTAAGGTTTTGATGTCTCAGTAGATCCCATAATTTCTTTAAATGAATTAGAGTTGGGGATATAGGGCCAGAGATTGATTCTTTCTACTGAGACTATTTTTGACTTGATTGTGTTGTTTTTGTTAGCTTGCTGCTAACTTCGACTCCTCTAAGGTTGTAGGAGAAAATTAGCTTTATTTGAAAAACTTACAAGTAAATACAAAGTTTTCCATGTCAACCACTTTCTTTCCTAATTCCCTTGTTCCTCCCTTTCTATTCATTTTTCTTGATTCCATCTCTTGTTACATTCTTCTTATTCTTTTCCACTTTTACTTTTTTTTTACGCTCCCTTTCTTCCCCCTTCCTTTTTCTTTTTGCTTGGTGCTGTGCAAAGTTTAGCTGGGCCTACCATGGAGGGTAGAGATGGGGCTAGTGAGGATGTCCAGGGAGCTAGCTGGGTTACAGTTACAATAGGAAGCAGGGGGAACAGGAGGAGGAGGGAGGCCAGTTGTGAGTTGGCAAACACCAACGGATTAGCCAGATTAAGCAAAACTGTTGGGGATATCCATTCAATGCCAGATAGGGCGGGAAGAAGAGTTCTACTGGAGGAGAAGAAGGGCAGAATAGACAGACAAACAGATAGGTTTTGGTAGTAGGAGACTCTATTATTAGGAAGGTAGAAAGGGTGATTTGTCACCCAGATCCCAGCAACTGAACAGTTTGCTGTCTCCCGGGTGCTCGGGTTCTGCATGTTGTGAATCGGTTAGATAAATGAAGGGGAGGGGATGGAAAGGAACCAGTGGTCTTGGTACACATTGGAACCAATGACAAAGTTAGTGGAAGATGGAGAGTGCAAAATAATGATTTTATAGAACTAGGCAATAAGCTTAAGGCAAGGACCTCCAAGGTAGGATTTTCAGAGATACTAGTGCCACGTACAAGCCCAGGGAGTCAGAAGGAGCTTATGGAGGTTAATGCATGGCTAAAAAAAGTAATGCATTAAGGAGGGGTTTGGGCTTTTAGAGCACCGGGCTTACTATGTTAGAAAGACTGGATGACTTTTTAAACAAGTAGGGAGGGGCTAGATAGAAGTAATGGGTAGAAAGTATAGAGGGGTAAGGAATAAAGTATCTAGTCATGAGGGAAGATAAGGGGGAGGGTTAGTATAATCAATAGGGAATTATTGCTAATTAATTCAAGTAGTCAGGCGCTTCAGATCTACAGGTTCATAACATAAAGTGTATGCTTGATAATGCCAGAAGCTTGCCAGGAAGAATGGGAAAGTTGTAATTATTAGCAGTTAATGAGGAATGGGATTTAATAGGCATTATTAAAACACTAGCGATTTGACAAATATAACGGCAATAAAATTTAAAGCCTTTCAATGCTGTTTGCTACGCATTGCGAGCCTCTTCAGCATATACTTGATGGGCGGAGCTCATTGGGAGCCTTACCCCCCCCCCCCCCCCCCCCCGCTCTACTTTCCAGGCCTCGCCATTAACGCCTTCGGAACTCATCATGTGCCTCACAATGAGCGCTTTTGGTGCCTACTTCCTCCCTCCTGTCTCATTTCCCCCTCCTCTCCCTCCCTTGTGTCTCCTTATCCCCACTGTATTTTTACCCCTTTTCCCTTTGATATCTTTTTATAACGTTTTGATCTTATGAACTTTTCATTACCTTGTTGCGTAAGTCTTTTGACAGTTCTTTTCTGCTACCCATGGCTCTATCTAGCCTGCACAGTGCATCCACTTGAGAGCTAACAAACTCATTGAGTATTTATACACAGACACTAATTGCTATTTAAAAAGCCACAGGTGTGGGAAATTAGCCTTTAATTGCCATTTTAACCTGTGTGTGTCACTGTGTGTGTTTGTAACAAGGCCAAACATTTAAGTTTATGTCAACTTTTGATCAGGGCCATTTGGGTGATCTCTGTTATTATTATGATTTAAAAAGGAACCAAACAACTATGTGATAATAATTGGCTTCATATTATCACTATCTTTCAATAAACTTTTTTTTTTTCATGATCAGACATATTTTAAAAATAAATGCAAACATTTCACAATTTCTGCCAGGGTATGCAGACTTTTGAGCACAACTGTATATATATATATATATATATATATATATATCACATATATAGTTGTGAGCGTACGAGTTGTTGCTAACGCTGCGGGCTCGCGTAGCGAGGGCCGCGGCTCGCACAGCGAGCCGAGGCCCTCGCGAAGCGAGGGCACTGCCCGAGGGTCTCAGTTGCTGGCATGGAGCGCCGTAGGCGCTCCATGCCAGCACCTGAGGACCTCGCAAAGCGAGGGCCGCAGTTGCTGGCATGGAGCGCCGAAGGCGCTCCTTGCCAGCAACTGCGACCCTCGAAAACTTCACGTCGCAACCCAAACAGTACGACACACACATTACGACACTCGCAAACAACATACGACACACGTTCACACACATTACGGACTCGCAACACTCGGACGCAACTCGCGAACATTACAAAATGTAAAACACAATACATACACACACCACATACATAAAAAACTTACCTACACCAAGAGGGAGCACCCAGCACCTCAAAAATACAACTTACACCTCGATTTTACTTCAAATAAAACAGTTTAGAGACTAAAAAAAAAACGAAGCGAGAGAAAAAATGGCCGCCGAACAAAACCAAAACGAGGCTACAGCACTCTAAACTCGCAAAACACCACAAGAAACTCGCAAAACACCACAAAACACCTATGGATATTCCTATACAAACGTATACCACACATTACTCGCCATTTTACGCCAATGCGGAAGTACACGACAACGGTTTGGGCTCGCGCACGCACAGTGTTACACTGCACACATTCAGCACGCTTACACAGCAGATCCACACCACTAATGCTGCAGCAACATCAAAACACATTCACAGCTCTTCCACACAATGCTTTAAAATAGGTAAAGTATATTCATTTATTAATGTATTATATATTTCATTATTACACACTAAACAGCATTAGCTACCTTACAATTTCATTGCCGTCATTTTTTGACGGGCAATTCGCTAGTATATATATATATATATATATATATATATATATATTAATTAATAAAATATAAATATATTCTTACCGAGGAAGAGTTAAAGAAAAGGTTTGGGGGCTCTCCATTCCCTAGCTCTGCCACTGGGTTGAGAGTAGGGAAGTTAGGAGGTGGTTCTTAGAAAGTCAGCAAATTTCCCTTTTATGTCACTTTTTCATACTTTGCCATGTTTTTATATGCCTTTCCTAGATGGTATATGTCATGTTTGATCATCTAGGTAAATAACCTCTTTAGGTCTACCCAAATGTGGTATTATTAACCTATTATTTTTAATGGTTTGAATAAAAGTTCATTTTTAAACGTTATTTCCCTGGGTCAGACTGCTCCTACTGGAAAAACGGTTTTCTATCTATCCATTTTTTGATTAAGCCTGAATTTAAGCCTATAGTCAGATAAGATATGTATGCTGGAACTAGCAATAATGCTAAATGCTTGTGGATAGAGTTAAATAGCGACGAGCAAATTCTAAAAGAATATTGGTTGGAAAATGCTATAAACCTCCAGACATAATTGAAAGTGAGGAACTGAAATTATTGTCACAGATTGGAAATGCAACTAAGCATGGGCAAGTTCTAATAATGGGAGATTTTAACTACCCTTTAATAAACTAGATGAATGAGACTAGCAGTTCAGCTAAGAGACGTTGGAAAAAATAAATGTTAATAAAGCCCCAGGTCCTGATAGAATACATCCAATGGTATTGAGGGAATTGGGTTCTGTAATTACAAAACAATTATATCTAATCTTTTAAGATTCACTTAACACAGGGTCGCTACCAGATGACTGGAGAAAAGCAGATGTGATACCTATATTTAAGAAGGGAGCAAGAGCAAATCTAGGGAATTATAGACTTGTAAGCCTCACTTTCTGTGGGAAAGGTTTTAGAAGGGTTAATAATGGATAGTATACAAGATTATGTCTGTTATAACAAGATTATAAGTAAGAGTCGACACAGATTTATGAGGGATAGGTCATATCAAACAAATATAATTAGTTTCTAGGAGGAGGTTAGTAGGAACTTGATCAAGGCAACTCAGTGGATGTAGTCTTTTTGGATTTTGCAAAGTCTTTTCATACAGTGCCACACAGAAGACTATTGTGCAAACTATGGGATACAGGTAGATATCAATATCCGCTCATAGACTGAGAGCTAGCAAAAAGACAGGAAGCAAAGGGTAGTTGTAAATGGAACATACTCACATTGGACTAATGTGGCAAGTGGGGTTCCTCATGGTTAAGTATTAGGTTCACTCCTTTTTAACATATTTATTAATGACTTAGAAGTAGGACTGGAAAGTATTGTCTCCATTTTTGCTAATGACACTAAGTTGTGCAAGGTAATTCATTCAGAAAAGTATATACTTTCCCTCCAAAGGGATTTGCATGAAGTAGAGGAATGGAAACTAAATGGCAGATGAGATTTAATACAAATAAATTTAAAGTTATGCATCTGAGAAGGGAAAATAGCCATGCAATCTATAATTTTAATGGAGCAAATAAAGGGTATCAGATATTGAAAGGAATTTGGGAGTACTTGTGGACAACTGCCTAGGTAACAGTGCTCAATGTCAAGCAGCAGCTGCAAAGGCAAATAAAATATTAGCATGTATTAAGAAGGTATAGAAGCAAGGGAAGCAAATATAATTCTGCCACTATACAAATCCATAGTACGCCCTCATTTGGAATATGGAGTACAATTTTGTGCACCACTTCATAAAAAGGACATTTTAGAGCTGGAAAAGGTACAGAGAAGGGCCACAAACTTGATGGACTAAAAGTTTTTTTTTCAACCTCACCAATCTCAGCACAACCTCCTACCCAGTCATTCGTCCACTCCCTCTGTCTGACCACCACTTTCTTACCTTCAACCTCACCACATCACCCTCTCACCATCCCTGTCCAACCCCTGCCACCACCACGAACAGAAACCTGCGAGCACTTGACCCTACACATCTCACCACTATTATCCAACCCCTTCTCAGTCCCATCACCAACCTCAACTGCCCTGACACTGCCACCTCACTCTACAACTCTACTATCTCTTCCACCCTTAACACTCTGGCCCCCATATCCACACGCAGATGCCCTCATTCTCATCCACAACCATTGCACACTACACAAACATGATACATCCAGAGGTGCTCCCGCACTGCTGAATAACTATGGAGGAAATCACGCATTTCAGCAGATTTCCTCCACTACAAATTTATGTTACATTCCTATTACTCTGCCCTTAACCTTGCCAAACAGCAGTACTTTACAACACTAATATCAACTCTGTCCTCTAACCCCAAGCGTTTGTTTGCCACTTTCAATACTCTCCTCCGCCCATCACCTTCTCCCATCCTCTCTCACAGCTGAAGACTTTGCCAACCATTTTATTCATAAAATTCAAAACATCCACAATGAACTCTTATCTCGTAGTGGCTCTCACACTCCACCCTCTAAACCAACCAACAACACCCAGTTTTCTCCTTTCGCCAATACCACAGCCACTTTGAACTGCTTTGATCCGGCTACAGAGGATGAAGTCTCCAAACTGCTATCATCCACTCGCCTCACTACCTGTCCTCAGGATCCTGTTCCATCTCAGCTCATCTCTCCCCTCTCTGCCACACTAATCCCAGCTCTCACACATATTTTCATCCTCTCCCTTACTACTGGCATGTTTCCATCTTCTCTAAAACATGCCATAGTTATACCTACCCTCTAAAAACCCTCATCTGACTCTGATGTCACATCTAACTACCGCCCTTTTTGCTTCCCCTGGCTTCCAAACTGCTGGAGCAGCTCATCTATAACTGCTTTACCAGCTTTATTGTCTCTAACTCCCTTCTTAACACCTTCCATACCGGCTTTCGGCCCCAACACTCCAATGAAACAGCTCTCACTAAAGTCACCAATGACCTGCTTACCTCCAAGTCAAAAGGTCACTTTTCAATTCTTCGTCTTCTAGATCTCTCTGCTGCCTTTGACACTACTGTCGACCATCCACTTCTACTCCATATCCTCTTCTCCCTCAGTATTCGAGACACTGCTCTCTCGTGGTTCTCATCATACCTACAAAATCGATCATTCAGTATCTCCTTCTCCGACAACTCTTCTTCTCCTCACCCCCTGACTGTTGGTGTACCCCAAGGATCAGTCTGAGGCCCCCTCCTCTTCTCCATCTACACTTCCTCACTTGGTACTCTCATAAACTCCTTTGGGCTTCATTATCATCTCTATGTGTATATATATATATATATATATATATATATATATATATATCCTCTTGGATGTCCATCCACCATCTCAAACTAAACATGTCTAAAACAGCGTTGTCTTGGAGTTCTACTGCACCCCGCTCTGTCTTTCATCCCTCAGATACAATCACTAACTAAATCTTGTCTTATCCATCTAAATAACATCTCCAGAATTCGTCACTATCTTACACAATAAACAAATAAAATCCTAATACAGTCTCTCATCATTTCTCGACTAGACTACTGCAACTCGCTTCTTGTTGGCCTACCCACCACCTGACTATCTCCACTTCAATCCATTATGAATGCCTCTGCTAGACTCATCTTCCGTACACAACATTCAGTGTCGGCATCACCTCTCTGTCAATCACTCCATTGGTTTCCCTTAGCCTCAAGAATAAAATTTAAAATCATGACCCTTAGTTACAAAGCCCACAACAATAACGCTCCCCCTTACATCTCTGCTCTCATCTCCAAATACTCCCCCACCCGCCCTCTTCATTTTGCTAATGACCTTCTTCTTTCTGCAACTCTTGTCACCTCCTCTCACTTCTACCTCCAGGACTTTTCTCGTGCTACCCCTAGTCTCTGGAACTCTGGGCCTCTCTCCACCAGATTATCCTCTTGCCTCAAACATTTAAAATCTCTTTAAAGAAGTGTATCACCTTCCACCGTAACATGCTTATTACCTCTCTCTCCCTCTTTTACCACTCACTATACCTTAGATTGTAAGTATGCGAGTTTCTATCCTAAGTATTTTGGGAATTCACCATGGACATTGGATTCCTAGCTCAAAGACAGGGCCCTCCTTGCTATGCTATATGTTAATTTGTATTTATCTTTGTCTGAACTTAATTTATATACAGCGCTAGGGAATATGTCGGCGCAATATAAATGAACTATAATAATAATAATAATAATGTTGATTCCAAAAATGATCTTGCAGCACAGTTGTGTGCAACCAAAGTTAAAGGGACTCTCTAACAACAAATTAGTTCCTTCTGAAAGAGCATTAAAAACTGGCTATACATTGTACTAACTGACTTTATTTACAATGAATCGTTCTTCCGATATTCAAAATTTTTGTGATGCAGTATTATGCAGCTCAATAAGCTAACTTGCAGCTTGTGCTTGATAATGAAAAGAGTATGTGAATTTATCTGTAGTAGACTTATTCAAATTTAAGTGTATTTGCAATACATTGCGTAATTAATAATATTATCAGTGAGAGACTTATTACATAATAGAAAAGGGAAATTTTACAGATACATGTATGTTTAAATGTATGCCATGTTACATATAAATATCAATGTATAGTAACTGAATAGTCATAGAAAATGAATAATAACAATTATACACATATAATTGCTTATAATTATTATTATTATTATTATTATTATTATTAATAATAATAATAATAATAACAAAATAATACATTTGATAATAGTATAACAACTATATATATATATATATATATATATATATATATATATATATATAGTTATATTATTGTTATAATATTACCACATTGTTAAAATCTATTATTCAAAAATCTGGGCCTTAGGGTAGGTAGTTCATATTTGTTTATACGTTTGCAAGAATCAAGAATCCGTACATAAAACAGCTAATTAGTATTTGCATAACAAAAAAAAACAATTTTTAATACTGTATACATTTCAAGCTGGGCATGGCCACAAAGCTCAACATGATGATGGTCCCAACTACCTTAAGGAGCTACTTGCTCCTTATGTTCCAACTCGTCTTCTGGGAGAAAAGTGCTATGTAATTAACATTTTATTATAATTAAATAGCAACATGTAGTTTTTTTGCTTTACAAAAAATGGATTGAAAAAAAACCTACTTGAGTTGGAGTCAATAGTGTCCCTTTCTATTTACTTTTGATAATTTAATATCAGAGAAGCCCAATAGTGGTAGTTTAGGAACTATGCTAATACTAATGATTAAAAATAGTATTTCTAATATATTTTTCCAAATGTATGAATTTCTATTCTCTAAAAGTGGCACTTTACAGAAGTTATCAGTGTTCACACAGCATATCTGACAGTATAAAATATCTCTGCTGTACCCCACACTGGTAACATATCCACTCCTGCTAGAATTCATTGCATGTTATAGCATTGCTACAAAATAAGTTAAAGGAGAAGTTAGCTGTTTTGAATGTCAGCAACCAGCATGACAGTACAATAGTTGATAAGGCCCTGGGACGAAACAGGGAATGTAGTAGCCAAATCAAAGCTTTGTACGTTATGTGCATGGAGAGAGATCAGCTATTGCAAAATCTCTCACAATGACAGAGAATTAATGATAATGGAGGTTTTATATAAACTGTACATTTGAAATTTTTTGTATTATGTATAATTCCAAGGTAACTCTATAAAGCTAAACTGAACAGACACGCCATACACTCTTTTAGCATTTTATGTCATACAACTGGCAACACTTCCCCAGCTCTTGTGGATTTATCATATTTATGAAGAAAATATATAGGGTAAGTGTCACAGGAAACTGGATTCCAACAACAAGTTGGTTTTATCGCAAAAAACACTGAGAACTATTTTGGGCTCCCCCTCACTCCACAATAGTTCCTTTTATTTATATATAATATGCCCCCACCCAAAATATTTTTTTGGTACCGGGACCCTCCATTCACTAGCTCCGCCTCTGAACTGTTGTATACAATTACTGTGAGTATACATTGCTCTAGTTTTTATACGTAAAGAGATACGGAAGGCTAAATAAACGAAGTGTTTATTTACATATATAAACATAATTTTATCAACAAGTGCTTAAAAGCTCTTGACCTAAGCAAAGCCCAGTTGGTATGTGCACATAAGAATATATACCCAATCACCCATTACATATAAAGATTAGACACAGATCACTTCTTGGGAAATAACTGGCTACAGCTTTTCTAGGTAAACACAACATGACGTCATAACCATAACAATAAATAGAAATATAACCACGAGGGGAGGAGCCTGGACAGAGACAGTACACCCTACGCCCTGAAGCCTCATCCAGGGCCTACCATGTTGGAACATCCGTACCACCGTAGGGTAGGATCTCCCCCATTTTCCCACTGCCCCGGCGACTCACCCCCCACCTCTGTTACAACAACATAAACAAACTTTTGATAACATATACTATATATACTTCAATCATACATCCACAACAACGAGTGCTTAAGACAATAAACAAAATAATCCACAACTTGCCATTATTCATCCCCCTTTTATTTTTTATTTTTTTACAGTCCCACATATACATCACTTTAACACAACAATACTTTAGGGATGGGTGGGTGGGCATCTGCTCACATGGCAAGCTGGGAGCATAATGGTGGCACATGGCACCAAAAGCCCTATACATGGCTCCACCTCCACCAGCTAGCCACCTCCTACACATACCCGGTCCTGGCCAGGTCAAGTGGTCCCTCCTTCCAACCCCATGCAAGCCTGGGGTGGCCTATGGGCCCTTCAGTTTTTACTCACCGGAACCTTTCATGCAGCCCCTGCTCATGCATACAATGTTACTATAGTACTAGATGTTCTAGCCAATAGAAAAGCTTTAAACACTTGTTAATAAAATTATATTTAATAAGCAAATAAAAAAGTAGTTTTTTATACATTAAAACAGGAAACATTCCATGTCCCTCTAATTGTCACCTGAGAGGGATATCGTATTGCTGTCTTCAAACAGAAAATGAAAAGAGATTGAATCTGCATTTAAGGTCTTTCACTTGTGCTGAGGGTAGAAGGGCTTTATTTCCCCATAGGAAATGATGCATAGTATATCAAGAGATTACTAGATGCACTTGAGTAAACTGCCACCTTCATTTTAACTTTCTAAAAGATTAGAAACATACTACATATTTTAAGTTGTGGCTTTCTCATATGCTGATTTTTTTTTACATAATTTAGCTTTTAATCAAACAGGTTGCAGATTCTGACTTAAATGAAGAAAAATAAAACATTAATATGACCAAAAAAAAAATAAAGCATTGGCACAATATGACCATTGTAGTAAAACAATATCTTACTACATTGCCCCAATCATATAATACTTGATTCACTGAAATATGTGAAATTTCATTGAAAAATGAGAATGCACAACAAAATGATTCTGTACAGTGACACTACACGCGCACATTGCTTTCAACATAGTCAACAATATAAATCACTTGTTCAGAGGAAATGCTATAGTATATATATAAAAATAGTTTTATTGCACCCCAGACAGGTTGAAAAATAGAGTGACAGTTCAAACCTGCAAGGCTTTTCTCAAGGTAAGTACTGATATTTATTTCTGTAAAACGGAAAACCAAAAAAAGTCAAGAATAAAATCAAATGAAATCTATTTTTCTGTCTCTCTGTATATATATATATATATATATATATATATATGAATAATATTAGTATTGAATTATATAGTTTTACCTTTTTTATTGGACAAACATTACATATTTGCCACCCTAACTAAAACACTGTTTATATTTTTATCTCAAAGCTTGTGTAGAGACTCATACACATGACCGATCAGTACATTATTTACAGTGTCTGTCTGTGTCCCACTTGGGATTTTATGACTGAGAATCTCAAAATCTCTGCTCTCTATGACTCTATGACTCTCTGACTTGATAAAGAGAAATGACACTCTCAAAAGCTTGTCACAGTAAATAGAATGTTTGTCCAATAAAAAAGTTATCACTATCTGCTGTAATACAGTCATTATTCAGCAAGATTTCACTCTTCACATATATAACATATAATAGTTGTCAAACTGTTAGTTGTCGTCACGCTTGCGAGCCTTGCAAAGCGAGGCGAGCCATTGAGGCACGAGCTCGCAAAAATACCACTTTAACGGCCAAACCACTGAACTGAAAAGATGGAGAAAATACACAAATATTCCTCAAATTCACTTACACACTCACACACAGCACAGGGGGAGAGCCAGGGAGCCTGTGAGTAAAGTTTCAAGTTCATTTGAGGCCTATTTTGTCTTTAACGATCGAAAAATCGAGGAAGCGGGGGGGGAAATTGCAGCCCGAAAAAACGTAAAAAGAATGAAAATGAGGCTCAGCAATGCCAGGCATGCAAAACTTAGAAAATACACAACGCAAAAGACAGTAACACACCAACAACGCCAGGCACGTGGGACTTACGCAAGCATGCAGGACTTAGAAAACTGAAACAAGATGAAAACGAGACTCAGCAAGCCCAGGCACGTATAACTTAGAAAATACACAACGCAAAAGACAGTAATACTTACACCAACAACACCAGGTACGCGGGACTTGTGCAAGCATGCAGGACTTAGAAAATACACAACGGCAAAGACAGTAACACACCAACAACGCCAGGAACATGGGACTTAGAAGATACACAATGGCAAAGACAGGAACACTTACACCAATGACACCAGGAACGCGGGACCAACGGCAGTCAGCGCGCGCCACGCAAAGATTCAGCAGGGACAGGGAGGAAAAAGACACAGGGAAGGGACAGGGAGGAAATGGTGGAAAGAGACACGTGGCAAGTTGACGAGGCCTGTAATGAGCAGTAAAGTAGATGGGAGCTCGTGATGAGCGCCAAAGGTGCTCAGAGAGGGTAGAACATTACATTGTGTGGCAAACAGCATTGCCAGGCTTCAAATGTTATTGCCGTATTTTTGACGGGCAAGTCGCTAGTAGTTGTATATTGTTGAAACTTGTGACATACATAAACAAAAATTGGATTGTTAAGGCACAATAACAATGGAAACAATATACAGAAGCAAAATTCCATTGAAAGTGAGGACTAAAATGACAGAACTTTGATATTGTGAGTAGTGATGTCGCGAACATCAAATTTTGGGTTCGCGAACAGCGAACGCGAACTTCAAGCAAATGATCGCGAACGGCCGAACATCGGCGAACCCCATAGACTTCAATGGGCAAGCGAATTTCAAAACCCACAGGGACTCTTTCTGGCCACAATAGTGATGGGAAAGTTGTTTCAAGGGGACTAACACCTAGACTGTGGCATGCCGGAGGGGATCCATGGCAAAACTCCCACGGAAAATTACATAGTTGATGCAGAGTCTGGTTTTAAGCCATAAAGGGCATAAATCACCAAACATTCCTAAATTGTTTGGAATAACATGCTTTAAAACATCAGGTATGATGTTGTATCGATCAGGTAGTGTAAGGGTTACACCCGCTTCACAGTAACAGACCAATCTCCCCGTTTAATGCACTGCAAACAACCGCAAACAGTCCCTTTGCACAACCGCAAACTCCCCATTTGCACAAGGTTGGATACCAAGCTAGCCATGTCCCGTTCCTTGTCCTCACTGATGTCATTGAAAGTCTCTTCCTCCACCCAGCCACCAAGGGTCCCCGAAAGGTGACAACAAGCCCCCTGGGTCGCCTGCTCTGTTTGTCTTCCACCTCCTCAAAGCCACCTTCCTCCTCTGACTCCTCTTCTTCAGACTTCCAGAGTCTGGGGGCTTCCACTGCCCAGCATGGAAGATTATACACAGATCAGAGTCTGGGGGCTTCCACTGCCCAGCATGGAAGATTATACACAGGTCAGAGTCTGGGGGCTTCCACTGCACAGCATGGAAGATTATACACAGGTCAGAGTCTGGGGGCTTCCACTGCCCAGCATGGAAGATTATACACAGGTCAGAGTCTGGGGGCTTCCACTGCACAGCATGGAAGATTATACACAGGTCAGAGTCTGGGGGCTTCCACTGCACAGAATGGAAGATTATATGCGTTGCCTCTGTCTGCGTTATTATAAGGTGTGTACTGTTAAGTAGTACTATTCCTATCGGTTTAATCCCTGTTACGTCCACTATTAGGGGACGTGTATATGGCATTGATTTTTGGAACAGGGAGATGGAAAAAGATGCTTGGTCGGTCCTCCCACTTCAAATTTGGAGCACTGCGCGTGCAATCTAAGGTACCACCAGATATGAGTGTCACTGTGCACTGGCAAAAGTTGGCAGAGTAGATGCAATAGGCTTCACACACACGCCTGTAGGCAGGCAATTGCTATTCAATCTATTAGAGTCAAAAAAGTGTTGTTTTATGTCACTGAGCACAATATAAGCTGTGAGCCTGACACAGGCAGGCAACTGAAATTAGATTACAGGAAAAAAATGGTTGTTTTCAATGTATGTTACACCACCAGGTATGAGTAGTGAAAATAAGCACAATATAAGCTGTTAGGTGTTAACCTGTCACACACTCACGCTGGCAGGCAGGCATAGATTACACACAAAAAATAATAAAATAAAATAAATGATGTTCAAAGTTTCCTCAATGATAAAGTATAGGGGGCGAACCGAAAAGAGCATGTGTTCGCCGTTCGCGGCGAACGCGAACATGCGAAAATCGCCGTGAATAGTACTCCGGCGAACTGTTCGGGACATCACTAATTGTGAAATATCTTCCCTATATTGTATTAACCTGGTCTCAATAACCTGATTGTGAAGGGCCCAGACAACCATCATAAATTAGACCTCAATTACACTGCACTGGAGAAAATGCTTGCTCAGCTGCTTTTGCGTTGCAATGGCTTTTAGCAGCAAGTTTTAGGCACTATTAAATGCTGCTCATGTTTAATTTTAGTGTGCAAGCAAATGGAGAGGGTTTTCTCGCTAATGATTAGCCTAGCCGTGCTTACTGCCTACCTAAGGGTTGCACATGTGTGAAACTCAAGTAGTAGACCCTCAGTTAGTGAGGGGAGTCCAAAGGGGCCAAAATTATTGGTGGAAAGTTGGATAGGCAGAGGGGGTATAAACCACCAACATACTTTTTCTTTAGCATAAATCCCATTCCATGCTGTTATTGTGGCACAAAAGGGTGCACATTTGTAGTAGTGAGGGCCTTTTAGCACACTGCAAGCTATTAAATCGACCTCTTAAAGCAACATGTCTTGCGGGTAAAGACGCAGCAAGGCCAAAAAAGCCTGGATTGAATGACCAACATTGAACTTCTGGAATGTGGGTCTGATCATAACTCGTAATTAAACCCAGTAGGACTTTATGAATATATATTTTTAAGCATTTCATAAGGGATTTTTAGACATAAAACACTAAATTAAATTTTATGGCAGAAAAAAATTAAAAGGCTCATCTAGACTGCCCATTACATCTATCTTTATCTCAGGGATGCTTACAATGACATATTAAACATTTATTGAATAAATAAATTGCACACATACAGATAAATAAAATGACATTAAATTGATTTCAACATTTTGAGCTGAAAGTTGTGCATTTTAAGTCTAAATTACACACAAAGTCTCACATTCTCCTGATAATAGTTTCAGTCACTAGTAATATATATATATATATATATATATATATATATATATATATATATATTGTGACAGGGCCAGCCTTTGGCTATCGGTTGCTCCTATGATTTCCACATAAACCACTGAGTCTCGATATACTTTTCTTTGCTTTTAATAAAGTGTTTCAAAACAAACAATAGCTTTACTTCAACATAAAAGAAACATCTACACAAACAGGCTTGCTTATTTGCAGGAGCACTCTGACTAGCACTGAGACCGCATCTCGGTCTGCAGGTAAAACAATACCTTTTCCCACAGAGGGTGGTCCCCTTAAGTCCAGTCTCTCTTGCAGCGTCTCAGCTGCAATGGATCCTCTGCAGGTCTTCTCCTCTTAGAGCAAACAGTCTCTCTAGTAAATATTGTTGCAGTCACACAGACTGACCCTCTTAATGGCAGCTTCCCATGCTGCTCTGGCACCCACTCTTTAGGTTGTGCCAGATCCTGTTCAGGAGCTCTGTCACTTCCTCCTCCAAGGTCACGCTGAAACACTCAAAGTCTCTTGTTCTGATGCTGGCTCTACACTCCAGGCAATCCTTACACACGTGTCAGTGTCTCTCTGTATTTTAATCAGTATTTTAAGCAGTCTCCCTTACATCAGAGCTTATCTCAGCTCTCAGGATCCAACAGCAGCTGAGCTGTCTAAGGTTCTCTCTCCCCGCTTCTCCAAACAGACTGCAGCTCCACAAACTGCTCACAGCCCTTATGCCAGAGCCTAATCAGCAGCACTTCCCATGTCTGCTTTTCAGGCTTTAAAGTAAAGCTTCAGCTGAGCCAATTAGGAGTTCTCCAGGAGTTTAACTCCATCACTCCTGTCAAGAACTCTTCACACTCTGTACCTGGCACCATCCTCTAGAAATATCAGGCCAATTCTCCTTACAGTTCAGGCCATTCCTTCTTCCTAGTCAAAATGGGTGGTGACAGTTGATGGGCGTCTTCAAATCATTCCAAAGATTTTAGATGAGATGTAAGTCAAGGTTCTGACTTGTCCCTAATACATTGTATATTTACTCTGTATGTGTACTTTGGGCCATGATAATGTTGAAAGGTGAATCATCTTGAAAGTGGATTTTACTTTTTGCAAGTAAAGGCTGATAAATTGCAGAGTGCACTACTTGTGACCAGGTGAGAAGGTAGAAGTTAATATAAACAGGAGAAGGGGTGAACTTGTGAGCTTGCAAACACTTCTAGTAAAAGTGCAATTCTAGTAAAAGTTTAGGAGTTTAAATAAAAGGAGGGAGTTCAAAGAAGGGGGGGAAGATTTATAGTGCAAAGGGGAAGAATAAAAAAAAAAAAAAAAAAATATATATATATATATATATATATATGTATATATACAGGGAGTGCAGAATTATTAGGCAAATGAGTATTTTGACCACATCATCCTCTTTATGCATGTTGTCTTACTCCAAGCTGTATAGGCTCGAAAGCCTACTACCAATTAAGCATATTAGGTGAGGTGCATCTCTGTAATGAGAAGGGGTGTGGTCTAATGACATCAACACCCTATATCAGGTGTGCATAATTATTAGGCAACTTCCTTTCCTTTGGCAAAATGGGTCAAAAGAAGGACTTGACAGGCTCAGAAAAGTCAAAAATAGTGAGATATCTTGCAGAGGGATGCAGCACTCTTAAAATTGCAAAGTTTCTGAAGCGTGATCATCGAACAATCAAGCGTTTCATTCAAAATAGTCAACAGGGTAGCAAGAAGCGTGTGGAAAAACCAAGGCGCAAAATAACTGCCCATGAACTGAGAAAAGTCAAGCGTGCAGCTGCCAGGATGCCACTTGCCACCAGTTTGGCCATATTTCTGTGCTCCAACATCACTGGAGTGCCCAAAAGCACAAGGTGTGCAATACTCAGAGACATGGCCAAGGTAAGAAAGGCTGAAAGACGACCACCACTGAACAAGACACACAAGCTGAAACGTCAAGACTGGGCCAAGAAATATCTCAAGACTGATTTTTCTAAGGTTTTATGGACTGATGAAATGAGAGTGAGTCTTGATGGGCCAGATGGATGGGCCCGTGGCTGGATTGGTAAAGGGCAGAGAGCTCCAGTCCGACTCAGACGCCAGCAAGGTGGAGGTGGAGTACTGGTTTGGGCTGGTATCATCAAAGATGAGCTTGTGGGGCCTTTTTGGGTTGAGGATGGAGTCAAGCTAAACTCCCAGTCCTACTGCCAGTTCCTGGAAGACACCTTCTTCAAGCAGTGGTACAGGAAGAAGTCTGCATCCTTCAAGAAAAACATGATTTTCATGCAGGACAATGCTCCATCACACGCGTCCAAGTACTCCACAGCGTGGCTGGCAAGAAAGGGTATAAAAGAAGAAAATCTAATGACATGGCCTCCTTCTTCACCTGATCTGAACCCCATTGAGAACCTGTGGTCCATCATCAAATGTGAGATTTACAACGAGGGAAAACAGTACACCTCTCTGAACAGTGTCTGGGAGGCTGTGGTTGCTGCTGCACGCAATGTTGATGGTGAACAGATCAAAACACTGACAGAATCCATGGATGGCAGACTTTTGAGTGTCCTTGCAAGGAAAGGTGGCTATATTGGTCACTGATTTGTTTTTGTTTTGTTTTTGAATGTCAGAAATGTATATTTGTGAATGTTGAGATGTTATATTGGTTTCACTGGTAAAAATAAATAATTGAAATGGGTATATATTTGTTTTTTGTTAAGTTGCCTAATAATTATGCACAGTAATAGTCACCTGCACACACAGATATCCCCCTAAAATAGCTAAAACTAAAAACAAACTAAAAACTACTTCCAAAAATATTCAGCTTTGATATTAATGAGTTTTTTGGGTTCATTGAGAACATGGTTGTTGTTCAATAATAAAATTAATCCTCAAAAATACAACTTGCCTAATAATTCTGCACTCCCTGTATATAGTATATACTCGAGTATAAGCCGAGTTTTTCAACCATTTTTTTAAGGCTGAAAAGGGCCCCCTCAGCTTAAACTCGAGTCACTCCCCCCCCCGTGTCTCTCTAACCCCCCTGTGTCTCTCTAATCCCCCTGTGTCTCTCTAACCCCCCCTGTGTCTCTCTATCCCCCCGTGTCTCTCTAACCCCCCCATGTCAATCTATCCCCCATGTCTCTTTCCCTCCCCCCTCTTCATCATCATCAACCCCCCCTCCTCATCCTAAACCCCCTTCTCACTTTCCCCCTCTAAATAACTCCCCCTCTCCCTTTCCCCTCACTTACCTTCATCTGCTCCTCCGCTCCTTCCTGCGTCGGGACCTGGCATACGCTAATGACGTGACGTCACATGCGCGCCACGTCATTACCATTGGCCGGCTCAAGACGCAGGAAGGAGCGTGGAGGAACAGCTGCAGATGGAGGTAAGTGAGGGGAAAGGGAGAGGGGTAGGTATTTAGAAGGTTAAAGTGAGGAGGGGGGTTTAGGATGAGGAGGGGTAAAGTGAGGAAGGGGTTTTAGGATGAGGATGGGGGGGTTTAGGATGAGGATGGGGGGTTGGGGTTGAGGAGGGGGGTTGAGGTTGAGGGAAAAGGGTTGAGGAGGGGGTTTAGAATGAGGAGGGGTGTTGAGGATGGGGGGTTGAGGATGGGGGATTGAGGATGAGGATGGGGGGTTGAGGTTAAGGAGGGGGGTTGAGGTTGAGGAAGGGGGTTGAGCAGGCTGTTTAGAATGAGGAGGGGGTTGAGGATGGGGGGTTGAGGATGATGATGGGGGTTGAGGAGGGGGGATTGAGGATGGGATTGTTGAGGGGGATTAAGGATGGGGGCTTGAGGATGAGGAGGGGGGTTGAGGATGAGGAGGGAGGTTGAGGATGAGGAGGGAGGTTGAGGATGAGGAGGGTGGTTGAGGAGGTAGGTTGAGGATGAGGAGGGGGGTTGAGGATTGGGAGGGGCTGAGGAGGGTGGTTTAGGATGAGAATGGGTGGGTTAGGATGAGGATGGGTGGGTTAAGATGAGGATGGGTGGTCTAGGATGAGGATGGGGGGTTTAGGATGAGGATGGGGGGTTGAGGATGAGGAGGGGGGTTGAGGAGGGAGGTTGAGGATGAGGAGGGGGGTTGAGGAGGGGGGTTGAGAATGAGGAGGGGGGTTGATGAGGGTGATAAGGGAGGGGGGAAGAGACACAGGGGAGGGAGAGTGGGACACAAGAAAAGGGCACACAAGAGGGGGACACAGAGGGCACAAGAGGGACCCAGGGGGCGGCACATTTCCCACACTCGGCTTATACTCGAGTCACTCATTTTTCCCAGTATTTTGTGGTAAAATAGGTGCCTCGGCTTATACTCGGGTCGGCTTATACTCAAGTATATACGGTATATATATATATTTTTTTTTTTTTTTTTTTTTTTTTTACTCTGGAAGCTCAAATTGGAGAACTGGAGAAGAGACTTGCAGCACTTAGTGATATTGCTCCACAGGAAAGGGAGTTGGTGCTCACTAAGCACAGTTTAGCTCGGCCTAGCATGGAGGGTGGAACTGGGGCTAGTGAGGATGTCCAGGGAGGTAGCTGGGTTAAAGTTAGTCAGGGAAGCAGGGGGGAACAGGAGGAGGCAGGCCAGTTCTAAGTTGGAAGATTTGCCAGTTTAAATGAAACTGTTGGGGATGTCTATTCAGGAATGGCAATGCCAGATAGAGCTGTTCCCTCTAACAGCCAGGAGAACAGTTCTGCTGGAGGAGTGGGAGGACAGAAAAGGCAGAGCAACAGACAGGTTTTGGTGGTAGGGGACTCTATTTTTAGGAAGGTACATAGGGTTATTTGTCACCCATATCCCAGCAATCGAATAGTTTGCTGTCTCTTGGGTGCTTGGGTTCGGCATGTTGTGGATCGGGTAAACAAATTATTTGGAGGGGCTGGAAATGAACCGGCGGTCTTGGTACATATTGGTACCAATGACAAAGTTAGTGGAAGATGGAGTGTCCTAAAGAATGATTTTAGAGAACTAGGTAATAAGCTGAAGGCAAGGACTTCCAAGGTAGTATTTTCTGAGATACTACCAGGTGCTAGCCCAGGGAGGCAGAAGTAGCTTAGGGAGGTTAATGTGTGGCTAAAGATGTGGTGCACTAAAAAGGGGTTTGGGTTTTTAGAGCAGTGGGCTGACTTCTTACTTTGGTACAATTAGCTTTTGTGCTAGGGGATAGGATGGAAGAACAGCTGGAGTAGTTTTTAAAGTAGTTTGTGGAGAGTAGGGACTAGATATAAGTAATGGGTTAGAAAGTGTAGAGGGTATAAGGGATAAATGAACAACTAATCGGGGAGGAGATGGGGGAGGGGTAGTATAGTCAATGGGGAGGTAGTACTAAGTAACTCAGGTACAGTGGCAGGGTCTTCAGAACTACAAACGTATAACATAAGGTGTATGCTTGCTAATGCTAGAAGCTTGCCAAGAAAAATGTGAGAGTTGGAATTATTAGCAATTAAGGAAAAATGGGATTTAATGGGCATTAACAAAACGTGGTGGTATGAATATCATGACTGGACTGTTAATCTGGATGGTTATAACCTATTTAGGAAAAATAGGGGCAATGGTAAAAGAGGAGGAGAAATGTGTCTGTATGTTAAGCCTATAGTCAGAGAAGATATTTATGGCGGAACTAGTTTTTAGCAACATAAACAAGTTAATATGTTTTTTTTTTCTTGTCAGCCTTCCATGTAGGCCAGATTTCTCAAGCTCCTAGTGATATTGATGTCACATGCACATAATGATGAGTCTGTCTTAAGGTGATTGGTTATACCTGAGGAAGTTTACATATGCAATTGTAATGGAATACTTATTCAAACAAGATATCTTACTGTTGTAATATTTATTAATTTCTATAAGAGACAGTCAAAATGATGTCAGTAAAACATGGAGTTTAAACTTCACTCAGAGACTACAAATTAATTAGTATTGAGTAGTAAATTTAGCAGTTGGATGTAGAAATCAATACAAATTATTAAAGCAATGGCTTTTGTCCATGCGGTTCCATCATATATATTAACCCCTTAAGTCCCGGGGACCCATTTCACACAAAAAAAAAACAAAAAAATAGTGGAACAGTGTCTTAAAGAAAACTGAGACTGAAATCCGAGAATATAGTTCTTTATTGCTTTTTTCTGGTTTTGTTTTCCTGAGTCGACAAGTTCCCCCAGGCATAGAGAGGATGTTCCGGCAAGTGACTAAGGACTTAAATGTAGATGTTTATTTTCATCAATTGTTTTGTTTATTTTTGTTTTGTGTTACTTGGCACATTAAATACTGTCTCCTGCACTTCACCTTTGCAACCTCTGGATGGTTATTTCAAAGCCGGAAACAACTTGTGTACAGCCATCTTTGCCACAATATATATATATATATATATATATATATATATATCACATATATAGTTGTGAGCGTACGAGTTGTTGCTAACGCTGCGGGCTCGCGTAGCGAGTCGCGGGCCTCGCGTAGCGAGGGCCGCGGCTCGCGCAGCGAGTCGCGGGCCTCGCAAAGCGAGGGCCGCGACTCGCGCAGCGAGTCGCGGGCCTCGCGTAGCGAGGGCCGCGGCTCGCGCAGCGAGTCGCGGGCCGCGCGTAGCGAGGGCACTGTGCCAGGTTCTCAGTTGCTGGCAGGGAGCGCCGAAGGCGCTCCTTGCCAGCAACTGAGGACCCTCGCGAAGCGAGGGCCTCAGTTGCTGGCATGGAGCGCCGCAGGCGCTCCTTGCCAGCAACTGAGGACCCTCGCGAAGCGAGGGCCTCAGTTGCTGGCTTGGAGCGCCGCAGGCGCTCCATGCCAGCACCTGAGGACCTCGCAAAGGGAGGTCTTCAGTTGCAGCAACTGCGACCCTTGCAAAAAAAAATTTACGTCGCAACACATTACGACACTCGCAAACAACATACGACACACGTTCACACACATTACGACACTCGCAAACAACATACGACACACGTTCACACACATTACGGCTTTGCAACACTCGAACGCAACTCGCGAACATTACAAAATTACAAACACAATACATACACACAGCACATACATAAAAAACTTACCTACACAAACAGGAAGCACCCAGGACCTCAAAAATGCAACTTACAACTTCATTGCACTCAAAATAAAAGAGTTTAGACACTAAATACTTTGTTAAGCGACACAAAAAATGGCCGACGAATAAAACGAAAACGAGGCTACACACGCAAACACCATACGAGACACGTTACTACACATTACGACTTCGCAAACATCGGACGCAACACGCCGACATACAAACATTTAAAACTTAACAAAGACACACAACAAACACATAAAAAGCTTACCTACAGCAAGAGGAACCAGCCAGCACCTCAAAAAAACAAGTTACACCTACATTTAAATCAAAATAAACACTTTAGACACTAATACCATCGCTAAGCGAGAGAAAAAATGGCCGACGAACAAAACGAAAACGAGGCTTCAGATGTAACTACACTACACTTACTCGCAATAATGAAACACATACTATGCGGAACGTATCACAATCATATTAAACACCATTTTGAACAGTAATACGCCTAAAATGGCGGATGGAACGCAAATTGTAAGCTGGAACGCAAATAGCGCATGCGTATTGCGTTCTAACGGTCTCACTTTCCAGAACTTTCTACAAGTTTATAAATACTGCCTATTTCCAAATAAAAAATACATTTCTCCTCAGGTGATCAACGGAGTGACTTCTGCTTTTACTTGAGAAGACAATTCTTTACTAATTTACTACTTTACATTGTGCAAATTACAACTGACAGGTAAGCTATAATATATTACATTTTATTATCAGGTCAGGTCAAACAAATAAAAAAATAAACTAGGATTTATGTAGTCATCATGTATTGCACATTTATGTGTATAGGCTCACAAAAAAAAATAAACTGAGCTTTATGTATAGTGACCTCTGACACGCACATATATGTCTATAATGTATAGTCACATGTGACACGCACATATATGTCTATCATGTATACTGACATCTGACACGCACATTTCTGTGTATTGCCCCTTCATAGTGACATGTGACACGCACGTATATGTGTATAATGTATAGTGACATGTGAGACGCACATATATTATGTCTATAATGTATAGTGACATCTGACACGCACATTTCTGTGTATTGCCCCTTCATAGTGACATCTGACACCGACATATATGTCTATAATGTATAGTGACATGTGACACGCACATTTATGTGTATTGCCAATGCAACAAAATTAGCTTACAACAAAATCAGTAAACAACTACATTTAAATGACATTATATCTCATGTATACTGATATGTCACACGCACATATATGTGTATCATCTATAGTTACATCTCACACACACACATTTATGTGTGTTAGAAAAAAATAAAAAATAAGGTTAATTTAACCATTTAAATTTGACTCATGTATACTAATATGTCACACGTACACTTCATGTATGTGACATATGTGTGTAGACACCAACAAAAAATAAGGTTAATTGAATTCATTTACTGCAATTCAATAGATCATATAAAGCTGAATCTTTCTATTTCTTTTAATATTCAAACAGACTCTGCATCAACAGCGTCTCTCAACAATTTGCACCGTGCACTGTGAAGCACAATCCCTTTTAAAGAACACCAACAAATTTGAAGAGGTAAGATACAACAAGACATTACATGCTCAAAAGGCCATGCTTTGCTAGATGAAAAATTATAAATATACAAATAACTATTTCACTTTCTTTTTCAAACAGACACTACAAGAACACCGGCGGATTAAGATTGCCAGGAAGGCACCGTCTGTCATTCAAAACTTCTATCAAGGTAAAGTATTAAGTATAAACAAGAAAGAACCATGAGCCTTATTCAATTGCAACTTTCTCAATTGAATAGAGCTCTATATAAGCACATAATATTTTTTTATACAGAACTTTTTAGTTACTGAACTTCTAACCACAATCAAGGTTTTCAATAACTAAAAAGTTTGCTCAAGAAATATGTTATGTGATTATATAGAGCCCTCTTCAATTGCCAAAATTGCAATTCAATGAGGACCTATATATCTTTAATGGCCAAGGGCCTCACTCAAATGTGATTTGCCCATTTCAATAGGGCTCTATATAAGCACAGAGCATATTTTTTAAAGGAAATTTTTCTTTTGTGAACACGTTCCTTTTGGATACAAGTTCACTAAATACAAAATTCCGTAAAAAATTATGCTCTGTGCTGATATTGAGCTCTATTCCATTGGTCAAAACACAATTGAATGAGGAGCTCACAATATAACAAATGCAGTAACCAAAGGCCCTCATTCAATTGCTATTTTGGACAATTAAATATGCCTATAAATAAGAACTTTTAGGCCCTTACTCTATTTTAACAAATATATGTCATGTGCTTATTTACAACCCTATTCAAATTTATACATTGCAATTCAATTACGGCCTTAGAGTACTATTACATTGTAAAATATGCAATTGAATGAGGGCCAAACTATGCAACATATGGTACACACAAAGGCCCTCATTCAATTGCAATTTGCCCAATTGAATAGGGCTCTAAATAACAACATAACAATTGCTTAAAACTAAGGTTTTACTTAATAAAAAAATATCAAAAATACAGTTTTTCAATGACTACAAAATTATTTTAAATAATATGCTATGTGCTTATTTAGGGCACAATTCAATTAGCCAAATCGCAATTCAATAACACACAAACTGCTACACACAAAACAGATTTTCTTATTAAATGTTTAACAACCTATAAGCCTTACAAAGAAGCCAAAATAAGAATAACAAAAGTGTTGCGCACCTAATAGCATTGTACAAAAAATCCCACAAACACATAGGAAACTACATTAACATTCTTCTTTAATGTTTAACAACCTATAACCTGTACAATCAAGAAGAAATAAGTTTTGCACAAGTGATGCCCACCAAACAGGATTGTCAAAAAGTAACACAAACACATAGCAAACTACATTAATTATATTATTTCATGTTTCACTAACTATAACCATCCCAATAAAGGTTAAATAAGTATACCACAAGTGGTGCGCACAAAACAGGATTGTACAAAAACTAACATAAACACATAGCAAAATAAATTCATATTCTTATTTAATATATCACAACCCACAAGCCTTACTAAGAACCTTAAATAAGAATAACAAAAGTCGTGGGATTGTACAGAAAGTTACAAAAAATATTTTTGAAAAAAATAACCATAAATGATACAATACAGCCTAATTCATACATTTTTAACTTATTTAAAAGACATTTCACTCAAACAACATTTTCTATTTTACATTACAACAGATACTGCGTGAAGACAATCGGACGAGGACTTTTGCCACAGGACCGGACCATCGGACGAGGACTCGGACCAGACCAGCAGACGAGGAATTTCAACACAGGACCAGACCAGCAGACGAGGAATTTCAACACAGGACCAGACCATCGGACGAGGACTTTCACCAACGGACCACAACATCGGACGAGGGATATCGCTACAGGACCACAATATCGGACGGGGGCTATCGCCACAGGACCACACCATCGGGCGAGGACTTCCAACAGAGGACCACACCATTGGACAACGATTTTGAAACGAGGACCAACAAACATTCGGATTTAAATCACACTTCAACCAAGGTAAACTATAATAAGTACTAAAGTATAAAACTAAAGAAACTGCTTTCAGTTGCATCCGTGTCAACAGAAAAATAAAATAATTAATTTACTATCTCCCTTATTTTATTTAAATTGCTACTATGCAATACATAGCTCAATAACCACATCACTTTTTTTTTAAGCAAACAAGTTTTGCAGTCGTAAATATGTATCCACAAACAAAGTTTTTAATAAATAAAACCATTATTTTAAATAAATATGTTACATGCTTATTTACAGCAGTATTCCATTGCCCAAATTCTGAGCCACTGAAGACAGGAATTATAAATTTAACTAAATATCAATGATACATTCATGATTTGCCTTTTATTTCAACAATTGTGCACAATAATCTTTAACAGGAATTACAAATTTAAATATACACAATTACATTTATTTGTTTCCGTTTACAGATTAATATGGCTGATAACGAGACCAAAGAAGACAAGAAAAGACGTCAAACTAGAGAAAGACAAGAGAGATGGGCCGCCCAGCAGACACCGGAGGAGAAAGAAATTCGAAGAGAAAAAGAACGCAAAAGACTTGCAAATAAAAGAATATCAGCTGCAAAAATGAAAGATAGAACCAAAAAAAATAAAAAAATAATAAAGCATTTACAAACTGTTCCTAAAACATCAGATGACATTTTACAACATACCAGTCAAGACAGACCAAAAAAAACAACTACAAAAAAAAAGCATTTACAAACTCTTACTAAAAACTTACAGGACATTTCAACCGAACAAGTCCAACATATACCAAGAAAAGCTACGAAAAAAACTAAACATTTAGAACCTGTTGTTGAAACATTTCAGGACTTTTCATCTGATGAATATCAAAGTCAACATCCAATATGCGTTGCAAATTGTCCTTTAATGAAGTCTTTAGCAGTAGAGGTTCATAGTTGTGGGGACATGACTACTCAATGTCAATTTTGTGAGGCTTATTATTTTAAACAGGAGAGACCTCGAGATGGACAATTTATTAGTTGTTGTCAAAAAGGAAAGTTCAAACTTCCACAAAGGAAACAATTTCCAACCTATTTACTAAATATTATGACTCAACCTACTTTTCCAAATTACAACAATTTTAAGACAAACATAAGATCCTACAATAGTGCCATATCATTTGCATCTATGGGGGCAACATTGGCTGCTAATGTACCAGGACATGGTCCTTACTGTTTTAAAGTCCAAGGACAAATTTATCATCGGACTTCACATTTACATCCAGAGGAAGGAGAGCAAAGAAAATTCGCTCAACTATATGTCCTAGATACAATGGAAGCTGTTGACCAACGTATGCAGATGGAAGAAAATAAAAAATGCTTACCCAGTGTTTTTATAGAGCTAAATAACATTATGGACAACAATCCCTACAGTAAAGCTTACAAAAAATTGGCAGAAGTAGAAAATGAACAACTACTTCATGCACAAAGACATCAATTACCCATGCCAAAGGTTAATATGGTGCTTAAAAGAGACAGACATACTGATAAACGTCGTTATAACTTGCCAACATCAAATGAGGTTGCAATGGTCTTTCACAATGATGAAGGAGAACCACCATTTCAAAGAGACATTAGAGTATATCCCAGAAATCAGGACCAACCATTTATTAATATTAATATCTTAAGTCCAAATTTAGATCCAATGACATATCCCATCTTTTTCCCACACGGAGAAGCAGGTTGGCAACCAAAATTAACCCTTCCCAGTTACCCAAATGCTAAAGCCAGAATCCGAAATAATGTTTCTATGCTTGAATTTAAAGTTGCTCAAATTGCCATTAGAGATGATTTTAATCCCATTTTATGTGGTGGAAAACTAACACAACAATGGATTATTGATTCATATTTGCAAGTTGAGGCAAATAATTTAAACTTTATAAAATATCAACAAGATAAACTACGTGTAGAACAATATTGTGGACTCATGGACTATGTTGCTGACGTGGCTACAAGCAGAGACATGACAGCTGGCAAAGCCATCATTTTACCATCTTCCTTTCAAGGATCTCCTCGAAATATGAGAGAAAGATACAATGATGCTATGGCTATTGTGACTAAATTTGGAAAACCCGATTTATTTGTGACATTTACATGTAATCCACAATGGCCAGAAATTCATCAAAATCTACTTCTTGGACAAAGTGCTTCAGATCGACCAGATTTAGTAGCCAGAGTTTTTAAGATAAAATTAAATGAATTAATACGTGACTTTACTATAAATCAGTTATTTGGCAAATGTCTTGCTTATGTATATACCATTGAATTTCAAAAAAGAGGCCTTCCACATGCACATCTTCTCATAATACTTCAAGAGAAAGATAAATTAGATACTTCGGCCAAAGTGGATGCAGTCATAGTTGCTGAACTACCGGATCCAGAACTATATGGTAGACTATATGAGATTGTTACTCATCGCATGATTCATGGACCCTGTGGAGACCTTAATCCACAATCACCATGTATGGAAAATAATCAATGTTCAAAAGATTTTCCCAAAGATTATAGAGACAAAACATATGCCAATTGTGATGGATATCCACTTTATAAAAGAAGAGAAGGAGATAGTGCCATTATTCGTGGAAAAAAAGTGGACAATAGATATGTAGTACCCTACAATCCACATTTACTCATGAAGTACAACGCCCACATCAACGTAGAAGCCTGCACTTCCATCAAATCAATTAAATATGTCTACAAATATATTTACAAAGGTTACGATGCAGCTACTGTAGTCGTCAAAAGTGCAGACAACCCTGAAAGTAGTGAGTTAGTACATGATGAACTTGCATCTCATGTAGATGCTCGCTATGTCAGTGCGCCAGAAGCTATGTGGCGGCTTTTAAAATTTGAAATGCATGATAGATCACATGCAGTATATAGGTTAGCAGTACATTTGCCACAACGACATTTAGTCTATTTCCATTCTGGAAATGAAATGAATGCATTGGCCCAAAGTGAAGATCGTCACACTACACTAACTGCATGGTTTGCATTAAATTCCACTGATGCTCAAGCAACACAATACTTATATATTGAAATTCCATATCACTATGTTTTTGTGAATGGATTATGGAGAGCAAGAAAAACCAGAGGCAATAAAATAATTCCACGAATTTACACAGTCAGTCCAAGAGATGTTGAACGATTTTGCTTACGGATATTACTTTTAAATGTTCCAGGAGCACAAAGTTTTGAACAATTAAGAACTGTTAATGACATTGTATATGAATCCTTCCATTTAGCTGCAAGAAATAGAAACTTACTCGCTGATGATACAGAGTGGGAAAGATGTTTAGAAGAAGCAGCACAATGTCAAATGCCACGACAGATGAGAGAACAATTTGCTTTTATTTGTATCTTCTCAAATGCTCCAAATGCATTAGCTTTGTGGGAGACTTTTAAAAGTAATATGGCTGAAGACTTTATGCGACGATACAATGAACCCATTGCACACTTAAAAGCCTTAATGGAAATTCAAGAAGTCTTTTTAACTCATGGATTAAGTTGTGCAAGTTTTAATTTGCCTGATCCAGGTCTAATAGATGACATTAACTTTGAAGACTATGACATTCAACTACAAGCAGAAAGAACACAAGAAAGACTTGCAACTTTAAATACACTACAATTGCAAGCATTTCATGCCATTAAAAATGCTATAGATGATGACATGGTGACAGAGCGTTATTTCTATCTTGATGGACCTGGCGGATCAGGGAAAACATATTTGTACAATTTATTAATGAGTTCAGTACGAGCACAAGGACAAATAGCAATGGCGTTTGCCACTACTGGAATTGCTGCACTTTTATTAGAAGGTGGAAGAACTGTTCATAGTGGATTCAAACTGCCAGTGCCTATTTTGGAAAATTCAGTGTCAGATATTCGCATGACATCCTTACAAGCAAAGAAATTGAAGAAATGTAAATTAATTATAATAGATGAGGCCACAATGATGTCATGCTATGCCCTCCAATGTATTGACCGTTTGCTTCGTGAAGTCATGGATAATATTTTTCCATTTGGTGGAAAGGTAATTTTGTTGGGTGGCGATTTTAGACAAACATTACCTGTCGTTGTACATGGAAATCGAACAGACATTATTGAAACATGTATAAAGTCAAGTACAGTATGGAAACATTTTACCCATCTTCAACTGCAACAAAATATGAGATCAGAAGGCCAAACTGATTTCAATGATTGGCTTATTAAAATTGGAGAAGGAAGAACAGAAAAAATACTACATTTACCTGACGACACTGTAGAGATCCCACCTCATATGATTTGTCAACAAGATATTATATCGGCTATATTTGAAGGGAGCATAAATAACGAAGAATATTCTGAGCTTGCCAACCAAGTCATACTGACGTGTAAAAATAAAGATGCATTAATACTCAATAATGAAATCTTAAAAAAAATTAATGCACCACAAAGAAATTATCACAGTGCTGATTCTGTACTTGCTGATGACAATGAAAGTCAGGCAAACTTTTCAACTGAATTCATTAACTCTTTAACTCCTTCTGGAATGCCACCACATATTTTGCAGCTAAAGAAAGGTGCAATTATCATGTTACTGCGAAATATGAACCCCAAAAAAGGCCTATGCAATGGCACAAGGTTAATTGTTCAACAATTAAAGGACCATTTTATAGATGCTGAAATTTTAACTGGGACCCATAAAGGAGAGAGAGTTTTCATACCAAGAATAGATTTAGCACCAAGTGAAAGTAGTCTCCCTTTTATACTTCAAAGAAGACAATTTCCCATTATTATGGCATTTGCCATGACCATTAATAAATCACAAGGTCAGACTTTCAAATCTGTGGGTATTTACTTGGAAGAACAAGTTTTTGCACATGGTCAATTGTACGTTGCGTTGTCACGGTGCAAAAATCCACAGGCTATTAAAGTTTACATTGAAAACAATGAAAGTCAAGGTGATTTATTAGAAGATGGACGTATTTTTACTAAAAACATTGTCTACTATGAAGTACTATAACTTTGCAGGATACAAACTAAAGCCATGCAAACATTTTGGAAAAACATTCAAAAATACAAAACAATTGGTTGTTTAATTCAGTCATAATTAATGGAAGTCATGTTTATGGATAATTCGCCTCACAAAATACTTGCCTTGCATTTCTATAAAAAATTATGTTAAAATGTTAAGTCACTATGTTAAGGTTTCATTCATGTTTATCGCCAGTTTATGTGCTCAGTAATGAATTACTTTAATTACGTACGGTTTAAGGAGAGTTTTTACTGTATGCCTTCCTCTACATTCAATGTATATTAAACTTAACAATTATTCTGATACAAATTGCATGTTAATACTGATTAATTTAAAGTTAAACTGTTTTTACATTCAAATGTTAATACTTTTAATTCAAAATTATGTTACAAAATGTATTTACTATGTTCCTGTTTATAATGTTCAAAATTACACAAATGTTTTGCAAAAATTCCAAAGTTACATAAAAAATAAAGTTCAATTTTAAAAATATATACTTTCAAGGTTATTCCTTACATATATTTTAAACTTCATGTTAAAATTCGGCACGTTGCAAAAAGTCTTTTTACTTTTTACTTTCCTCTGGATTCTATGTATATTAAAGTGAACAATTCTTCAGATACAAAATTCATTTTTAAAAACCATTACATCAACGTTTTACAAAAATACATCTTCATATCACAATACTTACAAGGGTCAAAAATATATTTAAATAACTAAACAACTTCACAAACATATACATCACATTGCCGTCATTTTTTGACGGGCAAGTCGCTAGTATATATATATATACAAGCACACATATACGCAATAATATATATATATATATATATATTTATAATATATATATATATATATATATATATATATATATACTATTCAAAACATATTTCAAAAAGTATTACAACATGTTAAGTGGCCTATTAACCATTTTCAGTGTCCTAGTAAAATTTGGGCGATGCACTCCACAAACCTTTACTAGTATTTAATTATCATTCACATTTTTAAACTGCTACAGTGTTTTTGATCAGAAAAGGTATCCTACTGTTTCAACTAAATAAAAAATAGAGCTCTATGATATTATAACGTTTACATAAATCTTGAATATACAATTCAGTGTTAGTAGTAATTGCTTTAGATAAACAACATAATATACGTTTACTATAACAGCATATCATATTGACATATATTCATTGCTGCTAAAAGTTTTATGCAGTACCTGATTTTTAGCTAATGCTTATAGTCATCAAACTGTACACTCCTTTTCGTTGATTAAAGAACCACTGTAATACAATATTTACAATATGCTCTTTTGAAAGACTTCACTTTATAGCAGGCGAAATGTATTTAGATTGTAAAGGCAAAATAACACAACCTTTAATATATAAACTATTATATGCAATTATGCTGCAGTTGGAACCACTATATCTATTTCTGCTGATGTCTACAGTAGGGAGGAGACACTGAATACATGTAAGCCAACAGTAAAACTGTTAATTTAGCAAACTTTATTTTCCACATTACTAATGGAAATCTCTTTATTTTACTCCCTATTGAGAAAGTAGCCCAATGTAAATTATCCTATATGAAAATAGGTGGTACTTAAATGGAAGAATAAAAAATATATTTTGAAAACTTTGAGTCTGAGCATAATTAGAAAAGACAAAGTCAAAACGCTAGTTTATCTTTTTACAAATAAGTATGTGTTGTATTCTTTAAGTATATATGAAACAATGTAAGCAAAATGTTTTTATATTACATATATATACGACAAGTGTAGTGAACTGGCTTGGTGGCTATATAAGGTGACATGTAGGCATTCTGCAAACATATCAACCATCAATGTCATGGGTAAAACATGCAATTTATCCGACTTTGAAAGGGGCATGATCATTAGCGTACGGTCCAAGGGTGGCAATATTTCTTAAAAAATGCAGCATGTAAACTGTTCTTGTGCTGCTGTGGTTAAACTGCACCGTGGTTGAACAAATGCCACCATTGCAAACAAACAGCATGAAACAGCGGAGCACCACATGCCACTGATGTCAGAGGTCAACATTGTCTGCAAAGGTTGTCGTGCCTTTTGTGGATAAAAAAATCATATATATTTTATCTACATTATATGATTGTCTGTTGGTTTTGATGTTACCACTGTAAATACAGATATACTTATGGTGTACTCATTTTCCAGGTGAAGAGTTATTTCCCCAAATAAGTGTTGTTCTATCAAACAAGACATGAGCTAGGGGTGAATCATTTAAAACGCCTTGAGAATCGAACGTAGTAATGTCTCAAGACACATAATCTTCATGCTTACGCACTTGTACTCAGTTCACCAAGTGTTATAGGGACACAATGGGCGATTCTAGAACTCAAAATATTTGGGCAAAATATCTAGAATAAAGATCATTTCATTTTAAAACATAGAGCATGACTGCTCCCAAGCGGACAGAAATATGTTTATACAACATTTTATTGACATATATATTCATTATGCAAATACATACAAATATGGCGGGAGGCTACTGCAATTGATGGAAACCAACCGTGTGACGGGAAGTAGGTGAAGAAGAAAGGGTTTATCTATTAAGCCGACGAAAGGCTCAGGGTTTTTCCTGTTTGTGGCTCTGGCTTTTTATGTCATGCTTGTCCCTCTCTGGGTTTTTCAGTCTGTCACTCTCTGGCATAAACTTTTGAAAGATAGTCTCTCTGTGATTTTCACAATATCTATCTTTACTACAAATACTTACTAAAAAGAATACCAAAAGGGGATTACTTCAAGGGTTTCCCTGCTAACAATTGTGGGTAATGTATAATTGTGAATTTATATTATTACATTTATAACATAATTGAAATAGTCCAGATAAAATCCTTCTGTTACAACTAAGAAGATGGATACAACCAGAAATAAGGTTTTTGGGGGTCATTTGTCCAGACATGAATTCCAAACCATTATTGCTTTCTACTTGGTTGCATTTTATCAATAACAGACTGATTGATTTGATAATTTAAATGTAAATCATTCTGTGATTAAAACCCCTTGTTAAATAAATATAAAAGTTATTTGGTTTGCCAAGTAGATTTATATTATTTACTACTAGATATTTTTATATTCTGGCTGACATATAGGTGTTTACTCCTGAGATTGCTATGCACTGTTTTCATAGAGTAACATACTATATTACTGGATATTAATATTAAATATTGTATGGAATAGACATTTTATTGTTTATGCCAAGCTTGATAAGATTATATACACTGCTTATTCATTCCTATATTAAATTAACAAAATATTGAATGTTTTAAAATAGATTGTTAATCCAAGTTTAATAAGATTTTACACACTTCTTATTGATTTCTATATACAGAATATAACATGTGTTAAAACTAATTGTTATCCAATCAGTCAAAAGGGATTGTAATAAAACTCACAGATTTTACATTGTAATCTATCTTAAAATTAAAGCTAACAAGTTTAAATACTTGCAATTATTCATTCCTGATATTACTATTGTTTCAATAAACACAATTCTGCATAAAGTGTATACTTGTCTATATATTGATAATATATTGATCTATACATTGTAATATCTGTGTCATATCCAAATTTAATACAAAATATGAAATTAGTAATCTGAGAGGAGGTAGTATGAAAAAACGATATAGATCTATTGAAATAGTAAATACTAATTCAATGTATTGAATTCATACTTATTGGAATGAAAAAGTGTAAATAAGTTAAATAAACAAAAGAAGAGAAAAAGAACGCCTTTATATCCAAACCAGTTTAACCTCCTAAGGTAGGGTAGTAATTAATTAATTATAATTCAAACATTTTTATCTGGATAAGTAAAATTTCTCAATTTATTCAATACATATACAAGAACGACATGTTAAAAATAATAAAAAATTAACATATAGCAGCAATGAACACACACGAGAACACTGAAAAAAGTTAAGTATGATAATGTAATTGCTATAGAGAAACCGCAAAAAAATTACATTTAAATATAACCTAAATAAAGATCAAAGTGATAAAGTGCACAGTGCTATAAAGTGATGATTCAATGAAAAATGTATACTATTCTGATTTGGTGGTAGCGGAGCCAACCATTTACTCCTTTATACTAATTCTAAATATACTGTCTGCACAAAACCTGAAAAAACTAAATAAACTAATCCTGATGGTGGTACTGGGGATTCACCAATTACTCCCTAATCTAACATACCAAAGCAAACTAACCTACTCTAAAAGTGACTTAGTGCAGTGCAAATTTTATATCTAATTTATATAGTAAGCAAATATGTTAAAGCAAAACTATTATTGTAATAATTGTTATAAGTAGATATAGTACCGGTAATAATATAAAATATGTAGCAGTATACAGGATACAAAAAACCACAAGGTTTAAATGAAGAATTTATATATATATATATATATATATATATATATATATATATATATATATATATATATATATATAGTATTCATATGAAAGAACCTTTAATAAAACAAAATACAAGATTAAAAACTATTATTCAAAAATATGAAAAATTAAAAGAAGTAATTAGAATACAATCTGTATCTATAAAAATCAATAATACAATAATAAACATAAAACATAAATAAAATAAATATATACAAACTAAAAAGTAAATATAAATAAAAAGAATATGGATATAGAAAAATAAATAAGTATCCCGATAAAATAAAAAATAAATTAACATGGTATGCAAAATAATTATAATTTAAAATCAAAAACATGTTTAGAAAACAAAGTTTTAATAAAATAATACAAAGGTATACTAATGCTAGCAAGTTAAAAGTATCACTTTGAAAGTAATTTCATTATTACTTAAAATCAATACACATATTTAAATAATATAAATACAATATAGTAATAGTAGAAAATAAATATAATAAAAAAGAAAGTCAAAAGCAACATTTGAAAATAAAGTATGAACAACAACATTCTGGAACACAAAGAGTTAACTAATTGCCATATAACTGTGCCCCTGATAAAGAGAGACTGATAGAGCCTCACGAAACAACCGTCAGGAGATTGTGATGTCATCAGTTAGCGCTATCACAGTGCAGACCATGCTAACATAGCGTGGAGCATGATAGATATAGCTCTATAGCTCCAGGACCACTACTAACTTAAAAGAAAGATAGGAAGCCAATACTTTCACCACAAATGTACAATATAGAAACAACAGTGTAATATGCAAGAATAAGAAAATAGAAAAGCAAGAAAAAAAGGAGTGAAAGCATAATTGAAGCAAAAAACGGATGAAAAAGGAGGACACAACCTCCTTTTAAAAAACTAATAGACAGAATCATTAATGAAACATACAGTTTAAGATACAGCATAAAATCAGGAGGGTACACATTTTAAAAAAAAGCACAGCACCAGCCCTTTAAAATAATAAGATAAAGTAGTGACTGTGACAAACTAACAGTCACAAGGTAAAAGGTTAATTCAACAATATAAGAATAAATTAGCACTAAGTTACAATAGCACAAGCACTTCAAGATAACAGTTTTGAGTAGCACACTTTGAATTAAAATGCACTTTAAGTAAAAGAATCACAAAATTAACATAAATAAAGAGTGTAAAAGATTAACACAAAATAAACATAAAGGCACCTAAAGCATATACTCAAGTGAAGTGCTGTATGAATAAACAAAACTATACACAGATAAAAGGATTATAAAAGAAAAATCCTATCTTATGTAAATTAAAATTCAGGGTACCCGATAAGGATTTGATCAAGGAAAAATAACCAAAAATACACAAATACAGTTGAATTGAAAAACAAAATCTTTTATTGACTGGAGCATAATAAAGTAATTAAATAAAAAAGCTGTGATCAAAGCAAAGAATATAATAACAATATAATAATTTGCTGGACGTAAAAAACCCAAAGGATTAAAAACCTTGGGTTTAACATGAATTTTTTAATTGTTGCATTTTTAACAATATTTTAAATGTACAAATAAAGATTGAATTTTTTAAAACTAGTATGTGGCAATAATAATTAATTAAAGGCTGCATGAAAGGTGTTTCTGTACAACCTTGGTTGGTTGTTCAAGGATTCCTAAATAGGATCCATAGTACAATTTTTTTGTATGCATCTAAGTAACAACACCCAGGCCTAATAAACAAGATAATTTTTTGAGCATTATATGTAGCAGTATACTCTAAATTTAAGCAGTTTTAATAATCTATGTTAATTATCATACATGAAAAGATTATTATATCAGAATATATCTCTATAGTATAATTGTCTCCTTATATATTATATAGATCTAAATATCATTATTATCCAATCTCTTAATATTTGGAGACAGTGTTCAACACTTCTCTAGATATGTTTTTATAACAATTATACAAGGACATAATCAAAGGGTTACAATTGACAAATAAATATAACTATAACTTATCCTGTATGTTGATGGTTCCACCGAGATTCAGAGTAATCAACGTGTCACTTGTTGTTTTTTTTTTGTTTGCCTTCCTCTGGATCAATTAACAATTAATCTGCATACTGCAGATCAAAGGAGATATTAAAAGGTTGAACTTGATTAACATAAAGTCTTTTTTCAACCTCAATTACTATGTAAGTGATCAATTGATTATTGATTAAAAACTTTGTGACAGAATAGCATTATCAATAAAGAATAATGGAGGAAGGACATGATGTTATTGAGATAGTAGAGACAATGTCCAAGACTTGCAAAAGTGGAAAAATGAAAAGTCACTTCTCACCTATAATTGGCTAGATGCCATGCATAGCTTGACATACTGCCACATTAGGGTCTAAAATAAAAAAAATAAAAAATGTTTAAGCCAATAAAAAATAATAATTGTAGTGCTAATAATCCAAGAATGTAACTTCAATTAGTAGACTTTATGTATACTAAATATATATAACAAAATAAAACAATTTAAAATAATCATCAATATAATCTGATGAAAAGTGAAATGTGAAGAAATAAAAAAAATAAACAAATATAAATTAAATGGAATTTCTTTGTAGAAATCTACTTTTGATAATGGTCTCACATATTACTTTTTGAGATGAGCTTGATTACTGGAGAGATATTATATAAAGAACTTATTAAATAATAACGTAAATATAGTGTACACGTCCCCGAAGGAACCAGTGCCAAAATAAGGCCTGAATAGCGAACTTCAAATTATATATGTACTCTCACTTATATGTGATATACTCAATATGATAAAAGGGAGTACATAAAAAAGTCTTATCTCAAAGTCCCATGGTAAAGAGTGTCCAGTCCTGTAGATCCTATGAGTGACTACACATCTGTTAGGACGTCTGTGTCGAAATCTTGTGCCGTATTATTGTCGAGATACTGCAGGAGGTGTGCTGCCCTCTACACGAGCATTGTTCACATAGTTCTCTCAGAAAAAAATGCAAGCCAAGGAAGAAAAAGGGGGGGGGGGGGGGGGAGAAGCGCACCACCTCCTAGTGCAAAATAACTGGTATATTCCTTTGTAAAAGTTAATACTGAGCTAAAGAAGGTAAAAACTCACATTTGGTGACCTCAGCACATGAGGTATGAAAGGCACATCAGGGGGACTCTCTCCTCAGATCATCACGGATATGTGGGTAATCCTTACGTCTGTGGTGAGTCTCCAATGGTCCGTTGTTAATCAGAAAGCTCCTATTCTTAGGAGAGGAAAATATGGAATACACCCAAATATCATATATGTGGGTGTGTTAGGTCTGCAATCTCCACATGTAGTGTCCCAGTTGTGTAAGTTTATTGCGGCTATACAACCAAAAAATACTCATATGTATACTGGTTGGTAAACGTTGAAGATGTCGATGTCTTTATTAAAAAGTAGTATATATATAACTTTACATAGATATCAAAAACTAGTAATACTGTTGCAGGTCAGACCTAAATGTCTAAATGAGACCTGTCCAGAAAAACTGATAATTGCAGTAAAGTGGTAAAAGTATACACCAAAAAACAGGTAGGTAATATAATACTATAAAAAAAGTAAAAAACATATATATATATGCCCAACATAAGCAAAAATATGTACAACCAAATGCGTTTCGTCCAATTTTGGACTTCTTCAGTTGTTAACAGGTGAGGCACAAGGAGTGGTACGTGTTTAAATAGCCCCTCTGGATCCTTTTGGTGCCGAAAAGTGAAACAGGAAGTGATTACACGTCACTTCCTGTTCACATGGTTTCACTTCCTGTTCCCTGCATCATGTGACGCTTTCATGGCAGTCACATGACTTTAGTAAACATGGCATCGCCTGCCTGTTCCTCCCCTTTCCCTGAAAGTAAACAAAATCCTCAAAGGGGTGGGTTAGGGGCGTGTCCCACAATCAGATCACATCAAATTAGTAAAAAATGGGCGCATGTTGGCAGGGACTTACACATAAATTAGTAAACATAACTTATAATGTATAATACAGATATAAAATAAAATGCCTCATGTCAAATGAATTAAAAAAGAGAGAAATGTCACAAGATGGGGCTATTTATGCAATGATATGTGCCCACATAATACACGTGATGAGCTGCCATAATGTGACCAAAAAATTAGAATAGACATAATAATATAAATATAAATAGATAAGTAAATCAAGAAACCTAATATAAGGTAAGTGAATCAAATGAAAGAGGCAAATATATCCAAATGTATAATATAGAGTGACGATATTGGATAAAAGAGATATATAGGATAAATGAGAGCCAAAGAAACCATAAAAAAATGAATAATAATAATATTTAAAAAATATATATATATTATTATGAAAAAATGAATTATTATGAAAAATAATGTTTAATAAAAAAGAAACTAAAGGAATAAAATACACTTAAAAGCATCCTGCCTTGGAGATAAAGTGAATATAATAATATGAAAAAAGCAAGATATACAGATATCATAAGCAAAACACATCTTTAAATAATTAATAATAAAACAATATACTAGCTCATTCCATCCATATATTATGTGATGGAGCAAAGTGTCACCCTTGACACATAATGTGACATGAGAAAGTTACCTATATGCCTGCATGAAGCCAGTGTACCCCATATATATGGCACACAAAAATGAGCTCATGTCAAAAAGTGTAAAAATAATGCAATGAATGGAATGAAGAGTACATGTCCCTGTCCTTGAAGTGATCCCACATATATGATGACACACATATCTCTGTAAAATGCGTGAATCTCTGTAAAATGCGTGAAAGGCTATAGGCCATATCAATAATTCCCAATTATGTGCCCACACACGGACGCATGTAACATACTAAATAATCTACTTTTTATTACAAAATATATGTGTAAATACCTAAAAACATATCAAATGGGGGTATACAGCCTTTCACGTATTTTACAGAGATTTCTTTTGCATGTATAGATAATATATATATATATATATATATATATATATATATATGATCACACACATATCTATACATGCAAAAGGAATCTCTGTACAATACGTGAAAGGTGTGTGTGATCATATATGTGTGATCACTTCAAGGACAGCGACATTTAGGCTTCATTCCATTCATTGCATTATTTTCACACATTTTGACACATGAGCTCATTTTTGTGTGCCATATATATGGGGTACACTGGCTTCATGCAGACATATAGGTACTTTCTCATGTCACATTATGTGTCAAGGGTGACACTTTGCTCCGTATATTATTAATCATTTAAAGTTATTATTAAAGTAATATTTGCTTCATCTCCAAGGCAGGATGCTTTTAAGTGTATTTTATTCCTTTAGTTTATTTTTTATTAAGAATTATTTTTTATAATAATTCATTTTTTCATAATAATAATATTAATAATAATAATTTTTTTAATATATATTATTACTAGCGAATTGCTCGTCAAAAATAGGATTTTAAATCTGGAAATGCTGTTTGTGACAGATTGTGATTTCCTAACATTCTGAATCTTTTTCTTATCTACAAAGAAGTACCCACATTTTATTTTTACATTTTTTAATATTTTTAACAATGTACTATTAAACCATATCAAACTTTGTAATTATCATGTATGGAATACTAATATAACAATCCATCAAATTTCTCTGAGAACGTATTTAACCCATTACATGAAGTTTTCTAATATTCAAGTCATATTTTCAACAGTGTGTAACGTTTTTTTTTTAACAATACTAACATGAAATTGTTGAACTTTTTGGAAATGAGTCTCTTCCACCATGACATAATGCTTTTTAACATACAAACTTTAATTTAAACTCCACATAGGTATTGAATCCGGAGGAAGGCAAACAGTAAAAAAAAACATTGCAACTTCCCAATTGTCTCAAAAGGGGAAAAAATTAATTCCTTCCTGACCCCATTAAATGGCGATCGGATTGCTCCCTGTATCAATACTTTCTATTTAATTATACATTTAATTTTTTTTTATGTTTCTGCTGCAAATTACATAAATCTTTTTTAACATTTACTAAATTAATTTATCAAACTTTTTAACATACAATGCTAACAATGCAACCATTAACATACGATACTAACACTTAACCTTAATTTATTTTAAACTATATTGAGCTTGAATATTGAATCCAGAGGAAGGCAAATTTCAATAAATGTAATTTCAACTTTGTAAATTTGTTGTCACGTTGTCCAAAAATTAATCCTTCCTGACTCCATTAACTGGATCAATAATCTATATATCATGCACCATTTTAATTTTTCAAGAAATGACGAGGCTGCTACTAACATTAAACCTTAATTACAAAGAATTCATCAACTTATCAGTCCTTTTCAAACATATTTTTAAGCTTACAAACCTGAAAGAAACATATTCAATTTTCAACAATTTCTAAAATGCAAACTTACTGTTTTGTGGAGCCAATCATGTCTAAACTGACTTCCAAGACATTTCATTTTTTGTATTTTTCCTTGAAATTGTTTTCCTTTCAAAGAGCACAGCAGCCTTTTATTTCTGTATATGTGATGTAAGTTCTTTTTTTATTCCTCTTTCTTCCTTTCTTCCTTTTTTGTTGGTTATTACTGTATTTTTCTGAAATTGTTGACATATTTTTGTAACTGAAATAGTGTTCCACTAAGAAGAGGCCAATTGACCTTTAATTTCTTCCTTTAAATGAAACCACTATTATCTGTGATTACAAAACCCCGTAGTACACATTAATTTTTGTAAAAATACGGCCATCGTATAGTAGATCACCCTGACTTGGGTTGTCTTCAACTGAAACTTTAATTGCATCTGGATTTGTGCACCTTGAAAGAGCAACATAGAGCTAAATCAATTCGTAGTATAAAACTCGTTCACCTTTATGGGTCCCAGGCATAATTTCTGCATGTATAAAATTATCTTTTAACTCATGCATAATTAATCTGGTCCCGTTACAAAGTCCTTTTTTGGATTCCTATATCTCAATAGCATGACAATTGCTCCTTTTTTCAATTGCAAAACATGTGGTGGCATTCCAGATGGTGTTAAAGAATTAATAAATTTGATACTAAAATTCGATTAACTTTTTTTATCATCAGCCAGAACTGAATCAGCACTGTAATAATTATTTTGTGGTGCATTAATGAATTTTAAAATTTCGTTATTTAGATTCAAAGCATCTATATTTTTTGATGTTAATATCACTTTGTTTGCAATGTCTGAGTAATCATCGTTATTCAGAGTGTTTAGAAAGATTGCTAATATGAGTGATTCCTTGCAAACCATTTGTGATGAAATTTCAATGGTATCATTGGGTAACTCATGTATTTGTGGATGGTTTCCTTCTCCACTTTGAATAAGCCAATCATTGAATTCATTTTAGCATTAGGATCTCATATTTAATTCTAATTTAAGGTGTGTAAATATTTTCCACAGTTTACTTGTATTAATACATGTTTCAATGATCTCAGTTCTATTTCCATGTGGCACAACAGGTAATGTTTGCCTAAAATCTCCTCCTAACAGCATCACCTTTCCACCAAATGGCAAATTATTATCCATCACTTCTTTTAAGAATCTATCAATACATTACAAAGCATGACATGACATCATTGTTGCCTCGTCTATGATAAATAATTGACTTTTTTTTTTTGCTTGTAAAGAATTCAGTCGAATATCTGACACTGATGTTTCCAAAATGGGAACTGGCAGCTTAAATCCACTATGCACAGTTCTACCACCATCTAACAAAAGTGCTGCAATTCCAGTTGTTGCAAATGGCATTGTTATCTGACCCTGTGCTCGAATGTAACTCATCAAACAATTGTACAGATACATTTTTCCTGATCCACCAGGGCCGTCTAGATAGAAATACAGGTCTTTGACCATTTCATCATCTGTAGCATTTGTGATAGCATTAAAAGCTTTTAACTGTAAAGTATTTAAAGTTGCCAGTTTTTCTTCAGTTTTTGTTTTTTTTAGCTCAGTGTCATAATCATCAAAGTTGATGTCATCTATAAGTCCTGGATCAGGCAAATTCCAACTTGCACAATTTAATCCACGAGCAAACAATATTTCTTGAATTTCCATTAAAGTTTTTAACAGTGCTATTGGCTCATTGTAACGTTTCAAGAAGTCTTCAGACATATTTAATTTAAATGTTTCCCACAAAGTAAATGCATCAGGAACATTGCAAAAGATGCAAATGAATGCAAATTGTTCTCTCATTTGCTTTGGGATTTGACATAGTGCTGCTTCTTCCAGCCACCTGTGCCATTCTATATCATCAGCTATGAAGTTTTGATGTCTTGCAGCTAATAGGAAAGTGTCATAAACGATGTCATTCACTGTGCGTAAATGTTCAAAACTTTGTGCACCGGGAACATGTAAAAGAAGTAATCTTAAACTGAAAAGTTAAATGTCCCTTGGACTGACGGTATAAATTTGTGGTATAATTTTATGTGTATCTCTTCTTCGTTGTCGCCATAGACCATTTACAAATACATAGTGATATCGAATCTCAATGTATAAAAATTGTCTGGCCTGCGTATCCTGGCAGTTTAATTTAAATCATGCATTAAGTGTTGTATCTCAGTGTTCACTTTGAGCTAAGGCGGTTCTTTCATTGCCTGCAGTAAAGCAAACAAACTGACTTTGTGGCAAATGTACAGCTAAACGATAGACAGCATGTGACCGATCATGCATCTCAAATTTCAGAAGCCGCCACATTGCTTCAGGAGCACTGACATACCGAGCATCTAAATAATTTTAAAGTTCGTCATGTAAAATTGGATTTTCCTTTTCATTCGCAGCAGCTTGCACAACAACAGTTTCTGCATCATATCCTTTGTATATATATTTTTACACATATTTGATTGATTTAATAGAAGTGCAAGCTTCCACATTTATGTGTGCATTGTACTTCATAAAAAAATGTGGATTTTATGAAATGACAAATCTATTATCAACCTTTTGTCCACGGATAATAGCTGTTTGTCCTTGTCTTGTATTCAAAGGGTATCCATCACAATTAGCACAAGTTTGCATTTGAAATTGTTTAGGAAATTCTGTAGTACATTTTTTTTTTCCATACATGGTGAATTCGGATTCATATCTCCACATGGCCCATGAATCATTCTGTGTGTAATATTTTCCCAAAGTTTGGAATATTTTTCTGGATCTGGCAATTCTGCAGAAATGACTGAATCCACTCTCTCTGCAGTATTCAACTTATCTTTTTCCTGCAGGATTAAAAGAATGTAAGCATGTGGCAGTCCTCTTTTTTGAAATTCAATGGTATAAACAAAAGCCACACATTTTCCAAATTACTGTGCTTTAGTTATATCATGTATTAATGAATTGAGTTTGATTTTGAATACTCTTGCCGCTAAATCTGGTCGGTCAGAAGTAATTTGTCCCAGATTCAAATTTTCCTTGATATCTGGCCATTGAGGATTACATGTGAATGTAATCAATACATCTGGTGTTCCAAATTTTGGGACAATAGCCATGGCATCATTATATCTTTCTCACATATTGTGAGGAGACCATTGGAAAGTGGATGGCAAAATAATGGCTCTTCCAGCTGGAATGTCTCTGTTGGTAGCCAATTCAGCGACATAATCCATTAATCCACAATACTGTTCTACTCAAAGCTTATTTTGTTGACATTTTATGAAATTTTGATTATTTGCTTCGACTTGTAGATAGGAATCAATAATCCATTGTTGAGTGAGTTTGCCCCCACTTAAAATTGGATTAAAGGAATCCCGAACAGTATGTGCCACTTTATATTCCAGCATAGAAATATTGCATCTAACACAAACTTTATTATTGGGATAACTTTGCAATTGTGAATTTGGTTCCTATCCAGGTTCACCATTTGGAAAGAAAATGGGATATGTCATTGGATCTAAATTACAACTTAATATATTTATGTTTTTAATAGGTTGTTCTTCATTGCGTGGATATATTATAATATCCTGCTGAAAAGGTGTCTCACCATCTTCATTTTAAAAACTATGGCAACCTCATTGATTGTTGGTAAATTATACTGTCTTTGATCACTGTTGCGATCTCTTTTTAACACCATATTTACTCTTGGCATTGTCAATTGATGTCTTTGAGCATCTTCCTGTTGTTCTTTTTCAAGCTGTGCTAATTGTTTGTATGCTTGAGTGTATGGGTTGTGGACCATAATTTTATCCAACTGTTCAAAGACTATGCGCAAACACTGTTTGTTTTCTGGAAGCGTAATTCTTTGTTCAACAGCTTTCATTGTATCTAAGACATATAACTGTGTACATTTCCTTTGCTCTCCTTCTTGTGGGTGTAAATGTGAAATTCGTAATAAATTTGTCCTTGAACTCTAAAACAGTAAGGATCATGTCCTGGGACATATTCTGCTAATGTGGCACCCATTGAAGCAAATGAAATTGCACTGTTATAAGACCTTATGTTTTTTTTTTAAAGTTGGTAAAATTTGGAAATGTTGGATTGCTCATGATACTTTGTAAGTAATCTGGAAATGGGTGTCTTTCTGGAAGTCTTACCTTTACTTTTTAATGAATTCTCCGTCAGTTGGCCTTTCCTTTAGAAAATGATAGGCCCCACAAAACCGACAAACAACATTAAGTAATCCACAATAATGAGTGTCTACTTTTAGTGCTCTACTAAACACATTATCATGCACTTCCTCAACATAGATATCACTACAACTTTCTATATCTACATTGGTGTCATGTGTCTGAACATTGGTGTCAATAGGCAATATAGTATCATTGGGCAATAGTTCACAGACATGTTTTAGTCTACTTTTTCCTTTCTTTGAAGCCCCAGCACACTCACTTTGTGCTTTCTTACTCATTTTTCTTTTATTTAAAAGTCTCTGTCGGTCTTCTTCTCTTAAGTGCTGGGAAGTTTCAGGTGACTGTACATCTCTCCACCTTTGCTTCCTTTCCCTTGTAAATAGACATGTAAGTTTTTTTTTTGTTTTTGTTTTCTGTACATATTGTTTGTAGCTGGTTTTAATCTAAAAGTAAATAGGATTAATTAAAGAATGCAAACATTTTTTTTTTTTTAAATCTTTTTTTCGATGCAATAAATGAAACCATTTTTGGAGTTTTTTATTGATATACACTAAATAGCAAAGGACTGCACATATATATATTTTGCATTTTATTTTATTTTAGGACTACTGAATTATCAATTCATTACTAAATGAATATAAGTTAGTGAATTAATCCTAAAATTAGATCAATGTTAAACCTAAAAAGTTACTTATATTGTCATGAAGAAGATCAAACATAAACAGCTATTATCAAAGTATAGATGTGTTCTAAAAGAATGTTACATTTTCTTAAAGATGCAATGAATGTAGATATGATGTGTAATTGATGTTCTTTAAAACGTAATTACCGTATTTAACGGCATATAACACGCACTTTTTCTCCCTGAAAATAGGGGGCAAATGATGTGTGCATGTTATACGCTGATATTCCCTCCCCCCTCCTCATCCTCAACCCCCCTCCACATTCTAACCCCCCTCTGCATTCTAAACCCCCCTCCACATTCTAACCCCCCCCCCCTCCTCAACCTAAACTCCCCTCCTCAACCTAAACCGCTGGAGGTCAGAGGAGAAGCAGGTAAGTGAGGGGGAGGTATTTAGGGGGGTTTAGGTTGAGGAGGGGGTTTAAGTTGAGGAGGGGGGTTTAGAATGAGGAGGGGGTTTAGAATGAGGATGGAGGATGAGGAGGGGGGTTGAGGAGGGGGTTGAGGTTGAGGAGGGGGGTTGAGGAGGCGGTTGAGGATAGGGGGGTTCAGGAAGGAGGATGAGGATGGGGGGTTGAGGAGGAGTGTTGAGGGGGGGTTTGAGGATGGGGGGGTTGAGGAGGGGGTTTGAGGAGGGAGGTTGAGGAGGGGGTTGAGGACAGGGGGGTTGAGGAGGGAGGATGAGGAGGGAGATTGAGGAGGGGGTTGAGGATGTGGGGGTTGAGGAGGGAGGATGAGGAGGGAGGCTGAGGAGGGGGTTGAGGATGAGGAGAGAGGTTGAGGATGAGGAGGGGGGTTGAGGATGAGGAGGGGGGTTGAGGATGAGGAGGGAGTTTGAGGAGGGGGGTTGAGGTTGAGGAGGGGGCTTGAGGAGGGGGTTGAGGATAGGGGGGTTGAGGAGAGAGGATGAGGAGGGGAGTTGAGGAGGGGAGTGGAAGAGGGGGTTTGAGGATGGGGTTTATTTGAAATAAAATAAAAAAAGTGGTTGCTAAAAACCTCATTTATTTGCAAGTTGTCCCAAGGAATCTGTATAACCACTTTTTTTTTTTTTTTTTAATTCAAACTTTATTTTTGGATAGATGTTCATTCCCTAAAATGTTCATTTTAAATAATATGCTATGTTGTTATATCGCTCCCTATGAATCCCTAATACACTTTTCTGAATTAATCATTAAGTGTCATCAAACCCAAACCCTAAGGGCATGGTAAAATCATATACCTGTGAACTTGCTGTTCTTTGTGTCCAAATCCTTGCAAATTCACTCTCTGTCTTCAGTAAGGTCCAAGTTTAAGTGCTCCGAGTTTAACAGTTTGCCTCGCTCATCGCTAAGTCGTACGCACCCCGCAAACAGCGTGACGACGTTTCGTAGTTGGACAATTATAATATGTGATTATTCATGTTTTAATGGTTTCCTTGGCTCTCATTTATCCTAAATATCTTTTTTATCCAATATCGTCACTCTATATTATACATTTGGATATATTTGCCTCTTTCATTTGATTCACTTCACTTATATTAGGTTTCTTGATTTACTTATCTATTTATATTTATATTATTATGTCTATTCTAATTTGTTGGTCACATTATAGCAGCTCATCACATGTGTATTATGTGGGCACATATCATTGCATAAACAGCCCCATCTTGTGACATTTCTCTCTTTTTGAATTCATTTGACATGAGGCATTTTATTCTATATCTGTATTATATATTATAAGTTATGTTTACTAATTTATGTGTAAGTCCCTGCCAACATGCTCACATTTTTTACTATTTTGCCATGATCTGATTTGAGGAGTTGGTTTATTTCCAGGGAAAGTGAAGGAACAGGCAGGCAATGCCATGTTTACTAAAGTCATGTGACTGCCATGAAAGTGTCACATGATACAGGGAACCATGTGAACAGGAAGTGAAACCCTGTGACACGGAAGTGACATGTAATCACTTCCTGTTTCACTTTTCCAGGGAAAAAGGATCCAGAGGGGCTATTTAAACACGTATCACTCCTTGTGCCTCACCTATTAACTACTGAAGAAGTCCAAAATTGGACGAAACGCATTTGGTTGCATATTTATTTGCTTATGTTGGGCATATATATATGTTTTTTTTCTTTTTTTTTAATAGTATTATATTGCCTACCTGTTTTTTGGTGTATGCTATTACCACTTTACTGCAATTGTCAGTTTTCCTGGACAGGTCTCATTCAGACATTTAGGTCTGACCTGCAACAGTATTACTAGTTTTTGATATCTATGTAAAGTTATATATATACTACTTTTAAATAAAGACATCTTCAACGTTTACCTACCAGTACACATATGAGCCTTTTTTGGTAGTATAGCTGCAATATACGTACCAAACTGGGACACTACATGTGGAGATTGCAAACCTAACACATCCACATATATGATATTTGGGTGGATTCCATCTTTTCCTCTCCTAAGAATAGGAGCTTTCTAATTAACAATGGACCATTGGAGACTCACCACAGACGTAAGGATTACCCACATATCCGTGATGATCTGAGGAGAGAGTCCCCCTGATGTGCCCTCCATACCTCATTTGCTGAGGTCACCAAATGTGAATTTTTTACCTTCTTTAGCTCAGTTTTTACTTTTACAAAGGATTAAACCAGTTATTTTGTACTAGGAGGTGCGCTTCTCCCCCCCCCCCCTCTTTTCTTCCTTGATTACATTATAAGATAATAATAATTTGTTTAATGTTGCATATGAATCAAAAACCCAGTTATTGGGAATAAGTTATTAGTACGATGAATTGTATTATCTTCAGCAACTATTAAAAATACCCTGTCCGAGAAAAAAAAAAGAGGGAAATAGTTGAGAAATAGTTAAAATAAAGCCAAAAACATAAGATGACAACATTAAAATGCAATGGTAGCTTCTGGGAACAGTCAAATAAACTGATATAGATCTGTGTGAATATTCACAGCATGCATAAATGGAAAGATCAGAATAACAAGAATGTCAAGTGATCTATATGTGTAAAGAGGTTTTCAACTGACAAGAGGACATCTTTTGAGGTTAGAAGTAAAAAGATTTCACCTTAAAGAAAGAAAAGGGTTCTTCACAGTAAGAGTGTTTAAACTGTGGAATTCTCTACCAAAGGTTGTGGTGATAGTGGATTCAATAAATGACTTTAAAAAGAAATTGGATATATTTCTAAATAAAAAGGGCATTCAGGGTTATCCTGGTTAATGAGAGAGTATTGATTCAGAGAGGAGTCGGATCGCCAGTATCTGGGGTCAGGAAGGATTTATTATTTTTTTCCTTTTGAGACATTTGGCAAAGTTTCACTTGGGGATTTTTTTCTGTCTGCCGTCCTCTGGATCAATTAAACATTCATAATTACTCTGAATAATGCAGATCATAGGAGATATCTAAAGGTTAAACGTGATGGACTAAAAGTATTTTTTCAACCTCAATTACTATGTAATTATAAATCAAAGTATATATTTGTTAAAAGGGATCATTCTCAAAACTCTTAAAGTGATCATCATAGAAATATTAAAATTTTGTAGGATTATTTAAATACCTAATATCTATAACCTTGTAAGTATGTAGCCAAATCCTATGATGATATAACAAGCAAACAAAAGAGAAAAAACAAAACAAAATAAAAACAGTGATTCTTTTAGCTTTATAAAGGCAAGAATCCCATCGGAAATTATAAGTGGCAATCAACTCGTATGCCCAATACCTCATAGCTCAGGGAGCCAAAAGGTAAATAGGCAAAGCCAAAATCAAACTAAATAAAAAGTCCTTTAACCTAAAAGAACAGGTCAAATGACTGCTTTCATGATTAGATTTAATACACAGGGAAATCAAGCTTCGAGAAACAACCAAGGTCAAGGGGAAAAAAAGTTGTAATAAACAAAGCCAATGGTGATTAAAAATAAATGGACAGTCAGAGCCAATGGCTAAATACTGGTAATAAATACAAATTGGGAGATCAGAAAACAAATGACATGTGTGAATATCTTGATTTAAATAAAAGGTAACAAAATGTTTTTGAAACAAATGCTAACAATTTGCTTTTACCACTGTTTCCAAGCTATATCCCTATACAGGAATTTCCAGACAGCCAGTGGGGGTGATCACAAAATCAAAGGGGGAGATGCAGAAGATAGCTTGATAACCCTCACGTTCACAAGAGATGTCACCGACCAAATGAGAATCCAATGGCAAAAGGTTAATAGCCGGTATGTAAAAGGAACGGTGCAATGAACTGGTAAATTATTTATTACTTTCTCATAGCAGTGAAAATGAAGGCCTAATAATGCCTGAATATGAAAAGGAAAGTAATGATATACAGAAAACAGCTAATAGTTCCACAAAACTAACAATAAATTGGATAAATAATATCCCACAACTTGACCCTCCAAATAAAATCGTGAACAGGAGAAGTCAGGTATGTTGTAATATTCCCATTTATTGTGTGAGGTGGAAGAAATCCAAGATAGATACCACATTCTTCTCAATATACAAGGGGTAAACCCCTTGAATATCAGAGGCTCAGTCACTGTTATTTCCTAAAGATCATGTATCAGAAAATTGAACACAGGACAAAAAAAAAATATATTTAAAAAGAGAAAAGAAAAAAAAAGTTGTAACCATAATTATTGCGTTATTAAAACTTTTGAATCTTTATATCTGCAGAAACCCCCCAAAAAAAGGACTAAAGAAGACCAAGAAAAATATTGCCTTGATCTGGGTAATGCCAATACTATCCCAAGAGGTCAAGATGGAACCCCTCATTAAACCTGGCCTGTCCACAGAAATCCTGATCCAGGAATCTCCAGAATCCAGAACTGCTGGAAGGAGATTAACACAAAATATTTTCTCGAGCTATTGTGCATTCTGGACTTATTTCCCAGTTCATTGAACTATACCAAAAAAAAGACTATCCCACTAACTATCCAATCTATTACAATAAATAAAATAAAAAATAAATAAAATAAAATATTGTCGTAAAAAAAACAAAACAACAAAAAAAATATTTGATTATCACTGTAATGATATCAGATAACTTATTGGGGTAACACATACAAAGAGGGGGATATGTTGTGTCTTTTGTGGATAAGAAGATCATATATATTTTTTCTACAGTATATGATTGCCTGTTGGTTTTGCCGTTACCACTGTAAATTCAGACATACTTGGTGTATTCCTTTTCTAGGTAAAGGGTTAATCATTCTCCCTTTTGACAAAATTAAGTTTTAATTTTCTAAATGTTTTATCAAGCGGGACATGAGCCAGGGCCAAATCATTTAAAAGGCCTTGAGAAGAGAACATAGTAATGTCTCAAGACAGATAATCTTCAGAATTACTCACTTGTACTGAATTCACTGAGTATTATCAAACAAGTGTAGATAGGGACACAATGGGCGATTCTAAAACCCAGAATATTTGGCCTAAATATCTAGAACAAAGGTCATTCCTATTTCATTTTAAAACATGAAGCATGACTGCTCCCAAGCAGAAAGAAATATGTTTATACAACATTTTATTGACATCCATAATTATGCAAATACATATAAATTTGGCGGTAGGCTACTGCAATTGGTGGAAAACAACCCTGTGATATGGAGTTGGTGAAAAAGAAAAGGTTTATCTATTAAGCCAAACAGGGGATTTTCCTGTCTGTGGCATCTGGCTTTTTGGGTCCTGTTTGTCCCTCTCTGGCATAAACTTTTGCTAGAGAGTGTCTCCTCTGTGATTTTCACAATAACTATTTTTAGTACAAATACTTACTAAATAGAATACAAAAAGGAGATTACTTCTAAACAAATTATGAGTAGTCCTACCCAGCAAGGGTTTACCTTCTAAAAAATTTGGGTAGCGTATAACTTCAAGTTTCTATTATTACATGTATAACAGAATTGAAATAGTCCAGACACAATCCTTCTGTTACAACTGATAAGATGGATACAATCTGAAATAAGGTTTTTGGTGGTCATTTATCCAGACATGAGTTCCAAATCAATATTGTTTTTTTACTTGGTTCCATTCTATTATTAAAAGACTGATTGCTTTAATAAATTAAATGTAATCAATTCTGTGATAAAAACCCTTAAGGCCTAATTCTATTATCGGCCGTAAATCGGCCGCAAAGCTGTGATTCCTTGCGGGGCTCCCGTTACCTTGCAATTCAAATATACGGAGCCGCAAGGATATCCCCTTACGGCCGGCTGCATATCTTGCAACCGGCCGTAAGCTCAGAAATATTTAAAAGCAAAAATAAATTCAAGACGCCACTGTAAAGCTCTGTAAATGCTAGGGATCATAATGGGGGACATGAGGATTAATAGCAACCCCCTCTCAAGCTTGCACATCAGCCCAAATCCGAGATTGCATTAACTGTTTATTTTCCGGCGTGGGCGGGTCTGAGGTGCTCCAAGCCCTCTGGACTTTTTCCACGGATATTTGTCATAAATTAAAATAAAAATTATTTACGGATTTGAGTGTAGGGGAATGTTGTGCTATGAATGCTAACACCTACAAACACTTTATAGTCTCCTCAGAGTGCAGGATGGCTTTATTATGTGCTTAATTGTGCCTGCGGGACCTTTTTGCTGCAAGTAAGCTGCGGCTCGGTTTTAGCGTTGCAGAGAGGGTTCCCGGAGCAATTGAATAGCAACCAGGATTTTCTTGCGGCCGAAACTCATGCGGCCGTTTAAGATCAAAGGCTTTCCGCCGGCGCGTGCGGCCGCAAGGGATAACATGGCGCCGGCCGCAAGCCTGCCGGAGTCCCCGGCCAGAAGGGAATAGAATAGGCAAATAGCTTGTGGCCGCCGGTCCTTGCGGCCCCCCATCTCCTGCGGCCGATAATAGAATGAGGCCCTTAGTAAATAAATATAAAAGTTATTTAGTTTGCCATAAAATATAACCTAAGTAGATTTATATTATTTACTACTAGATATTTCTATATTCTTTCTGCCATATAGGTGGTTACACCTTTGATTCCTCTTTACAGCTATATCACTGGATATTAATACAAAATATATTGTATGGAATAGGCATCTGGTTGTTTATACCAAGCTTGATAAGATTATATACACTGCTTATTAACAAAATATACATTGTTAATCCAATCAGTCAAAGGCAATTGTAATAAACCTCTCACTGATTTTAAATTGTTATCTATCTAAAAATCAAAGCTAACAAGTATAAATACATACAATTGTTTATTCCCGATTTTGCTACTGTTTCAATTAACACTATTCTGCATAAAGCATATACTTATCTATAAATTGATCATTGAACTCAAGAAAATATATAAATCTATGCATTGTAATATTAATGTCATATCCAAATTGCATGACAAGGTGTGTGAAGGCCAACCAATATGTTACTGCTGAGAAACTCACCATTGAAAAAAAAACAGAGGGCTACCAGATGTGTGTCTAAAACAACAATGCAGTGAATCCTTTTCCATATGGGGCACTGAAGCAAATGGCTGGTCACTGCACCCTTGCTAACTAGGGTTATCATCAGAAATTGATTCAATTTGCATGATGATACAGAAATTAGACCTCTTCTGATTAACAAAGGGTTGCCTTCTATGATGAGTCCCGTTTTCTGCCCATCGACTGGACAGACAAACAACACTCCAAGAAGAAACACTCTGCAACTATTTTTGGAAGAACACAAGCTGGTGGCGGTAGCATTATGGTCTGGAAAATGTTATCTTTGCATTGTCTGAGTAGACTCCTACCTCTGGAAGGAACTCTCAAACGATTGGGTTATTTATCCTTGCAGTTTAAGTACACCCATACATGTTGACCCTGGAGCAGATGGGATCTTTCAGTAGGACAATGCAACATGTCATACAGCCAGAATTGTCTGGGAGTGGTTGGAGGAGAGCACAACAAAGACTTCCAAGTAATTCCCTGGCTCAAAATTTCCCTGAACACTTGTGGGACGACCTTGATCTCCATGTTCGTCATATGGATCCTCCACCATGCACTCTTAAACAGCTGTTGGATGCACTGCAGTCTGGATGGCTCCAGAAACTTTTGCCAACCTTCCAGCATCTAATTGACTCACTACCATGTCATCTAGCTGCTGTCCATACTGAATATGGTAGTTATTTAGGATATTAGCTGGTGGTCATAGTAATGTTACTCGACTATATATATATATATATATATATATATATATATATATATATACAGTTGCAAGCAGAAGTATGTGAACCCTTTGGAATGATATGGATTTCTGCACAAATTGGTCATAAAATGTGATCTGATCTTCATCTAAGTCACAACAATAGTCAATCACACTCTGCTTAAACTAATAACACACAAATAATTAAATGTTACCATGTTGTTATTGAACACACCATGTAAACATTCACAGTGCAGGTGGAAAAAGTATGTGAACCCCTAGACTAATGACATCTCCAAAATCTAATTGGAGTGAGGTTTCAGCCAACTGGAGTCCAATCAATGAGATAAGATTGGAGGTGTTGGTTACAGCTGCCCTGTCCAATAAAAAACACACACCCAGTTCTGGGTTTGCTTTTCACAAGAAGCATTGCCTGATGTAAATGATGCCTCACACAAAAGAGCTCTCAGAAGACCTACGATTAAGAATTGTTAACTTGCATAAAGCTGGAAAGGGTTATAAAAGTATCTCCAAAAGCCTTGCTGTTCATCAGTCCACGGTAAGACAAATTGTCTATAAATGGAGAAAGTTCAGCACTGCTGCTACTCTCCCTAGGAGTGGCCGTCCTGTAAAGATGACTGCAAGAGCACAGCTCAGACTGCTCAATGAGGTGAAGAAGAATCCTAGAGTGTCAGCTAAAGATTTACAAAAGTCTCTGGCATATGCTAACATCCCTGTTAGCGAATCTACGATATGTAAAACACTAAACAAGAATGGATTTCATGGGAGGATACCACAGAGGAAGCCACTGCTATCCAAGCAAAACATTGCTGCACGTTTACAGTTTGCACAAGAGCACCTGGATGTTCCACAGCAGTACTGGCAAAATATTCTGTGGACAGATGAAACTAAAGTTGAGTTGTTTGGAAGAAACACACAACACTATGTGTGGAGAAAAAGAGGCACAGCACACCAACATCAAAACCTCATCCCAACTGTGAAGTACGGTGGTGGGGGCATCATGGTTTGGGGCTTCTTTGCTGCGTCAGGGCCTGGACGGATTGCTATCATCGAAGGAAAAATGAATTCCCAAGTTTATGAAGACATTTTGCAGGATAACTTAAGGCCATCTGTCCACCAGCTGAAGCTCAACAGAAGATGGGTGTTACAACAGGACAACGACCCAAAGCATAGAAGTAAATTAACAACATAATTGGTTAAACAGAAGAAAATACGCCTTCTGAAGTGGCCCAGTCAGAGTCCTGACCTCAACCCGATTGAGATGTTGTGGCATGACCTCAAGAAAGCGATTCACACCAGACATCCCAAGAATATTGCTGAACTGAAACAGTTCTGTAAAGAGAAATGGTCAAGAATTACTCCTGACCGTTGTGCACATCTGATCTGCAACTACAGGAAACATTTGGTTGTAGTTATTGCTGCCAAAGGAGGTTTAACCAGTTATTAAATCCAAGGGTTCACATACTTTTTCCACCTGCACTGTGAATGTTTACATGGTGTGTTGAATAAAAACATGGCAACATTAAATACTTTGTGTGTTATTTGTTTAAGCAGACTGTGATTGTCTATTGTTGTGACTTCGATGAAGATCAGATCACATTTTTTGACCAATTTGTGCAGAAATCCATATCATTCCAAAGGGTTTACATACTTTGGCTTGCAACTGTATATATATATATTCCTTGGCACATACATCACACATACATTTTTAAATTGCATAATTTATCTTTAATTAACATTCCAATGTAATTACCTTCTGCTGGTTTAAGTATATTTTGTTCTATACATTATGTTATTTCCTTTTTTAAGAGCTGTAGAAATTTTTCTACAAAATATTTTTATTTTATTTTAAGGAAAGTAATGTAATATACCTTAGTAAATGAACATATGTAAAGAGCTCTCTAAAAGTGCAATCTCTCTGATGGGAAAAGAAATAGCATGCTGGGATAGGAAGAATGTGGATATTGAAGTAGAGACAGCCACAAAACATCATGAAGATGTAACATAACATATAAAAAAACTCAGACATGTTTATTTAATTCACAGTATAAAGCTTAATTCCCCTTACAGGAAAGGGCAATGGACATTGATTTTTACTTGTCTTGCTTGTTTTACAATAGTGCAGTACACTGCAAGCCTGCCACTTCACAATCATCTCCTCCAACAGAAAATGACACACTTGCATTTTTTAGCAAACACATACCCTCAATTTCTAGAAATATGGAACCCATGGCTCTCCTCAACGCAAGCGATAGACATTACTTAAACAGATAATTACACTTTACCTATATAAGCCTGTCTAAACTCCCCTCAAAAATAATCGTAGTAAAACAGGCTGGGTGAGTGACTGGTTGCCGGTCATTTACTAGTCGAACCAGGTACGATATTTGGATTATATACAGTATGAGGATTCTGATATTCTCATAGGAAACGTATTAATTTAAGTTCAAGTAATTGTTTGTTCAAAGTTATTTTTTTCCCTTTCTTTTCCTTTCTATAATATGTTATGTGAAACATTGATATTTTAAATCTAAACTTGGTGTTGTTATTTGCAACATAAGATCTTAACTATCACTGTTTATTGTATCAAGATTGTTATAGACCTTCTTACAACCTTTCAATTTAGAAAATAGAAAATGTTGAAATGTTTTCTATCAATGTTAAAAAAACAATAAACCCTGCATAACAAACAAATTCCTTCTTAAACATTGTAAAACTTTATTAAGCGAAATGTTTGTAACAACCCTGGCTTTGTTTGACAATAAAAAATATTGAAACAAAAAACAAACTACGTATTATGCACCAGGGCTATTTCACCACAGCCCTGATGTAGTTATGGTCCCCATGCAGCACTGCTGTTCATGTACCTTCATGGCACACTAAGTAAAAGAAAACTCTCACACCAACACTAAAAAAAAAAAAAAATAACGACACAATGTAAAATAGAAATAATATATAACAATTACAACAAATAACAAATACATTCATTACATAACATAAAAAACCCTAAAATACTGAAAATAAAAACCCGAATTACAAAATAATAAAAAAACAATACAATTCAAAAAACTATAGAAAATAATAAAAGATTTACAGTGAAATAAAAAAAAAAAAAATTAAATAAAAAAAATACATTTAATAAAATAAAAACAAACATCCACCCAGGAAAATGAAATAAACGTATTTAGGTACTCTAATTCCACGATGCACTAGTCACCACTCTTCTGCCAGCGGGCTATCTGTGTTGATAGATGAATAACGTCCTCTTCTTTCTTGATTGAAGTCTGGCATGTCCTCATCTACTTGGCCTTGGAAATGGCCCTTAGCTTAAAAATCCTGTGGACCCCCATGATAGTTAGGGGGTTAAATTTAAATTCCGGCCCAATGTGCATATGGGGTTAATTTGAAATGCTAAGTAGGCACTATAGGGCATATACTGTATATACTTGAGTATAAGCCAAGTTTTATAGCACTTTTTTTAAGGCCGAAAAGGGCCCCCTCGGCTTATAATTGAGTCTCTCTTTCTCCCGTGTCTCTCTTTCCCCTCTGTGGCTCTCTTTCCCCCCCGGGCTCTCTTCCCCCCCCCCCCCGTGGCTCTTTTTCCCCACCCATCCTCATCCTCAACCCCAACCCATCCTGGTCCTCAACCCCCCATCCTCATCCTCAACCCCCCTCATCACCCTTAACCCCCTTCTCATCCTAAACCCCCCTCCTCACTTTACCCCTCTAATTACATCCCCCTCTCCCTTTCCCCTCACTTACCTTCCATCTGCAGCTGCTCCTCCTCTCCTCCGCGCTTCTTCCGTCTCCGTCGGGACCTGGCATATGCTACTGACGTGACGTCACATGCGCGCCACGTCATTTGCATTGGACGGGTCAAGACGCAGCCGGACCGAGCAAGGAGGAGCAGCTGCAGATACAAGGTAAGTGAGGGGAAAGGGAGAGGGGGAGGTAATTAGAGGGGTAAAGTGAGAAAGGGGGTTTAGGATGAGGAGGGGGGTTTAGGGTTAGGATGGCGGGTTGAGGATGAGGAGGGGGTTGAGGATGGGGGGTTGAGGATGGGGTGATGAGGATGAGGAGGGGTTGAGGAGGGAGGTTGAGGAGGGGGGTTGAGGATGGGGGTATGAGGAGGGTGGTTGTGGATGAGGAGAGGGGTTGAGAAGGGGGTTGAGGAGGGGGGTTGAGGAGGGAGGTTGAGGAGTGAGGTTGAGGAGGGGGGTTGAGGATGAGAAGGGGGGTTGAGGAGGGAGGCTGAGAATGGGGGTTTGAGGATGAGGATGGGGGTTGAGGTTGAGGAGGGAGGATGAGGAGGGGGGATGAGGAGGGAGGTTGAGGAGGGGGGTTGAGGATGAAGAGGGGGGTTGAGGAGGGTGGTTGAGGATAAGGAAGGAGGTTGAGGAGGGAGGTTGAGAATGAGGAGAGGGGTTGAGGAGGGGGGATGAGGAGGGAGGTTAAGGAGGGGAGGGAAAGAGACACAGGTAAGGGAGGGGGAGGGAAAGAGACAAAGGGAACAGAGAGGGGGGAAGAGACATAGGGGAGGGAGAGGAGGGGAAGAGACACAGGGGAGGGAGAGGGGGAGAGATACAGGGGAGGGAGAGGGGGAAGAGACACAGGGGAGAGAGAGGGGGACACAAGAACGGGGCACAGAGGGCACACAAGAGGGGGACACAGAAGGCACAAGAGGGACACAGGGGGCAGCACATTTCATACCCTCGGCTTATACTCAAGTCACTAAGTTTTACCAGTATTTTGCGGTAAAATAGGTGCATCGGCTTATACTCGGGTCGGCTTATACTCAAGTATATACAGTATCTTAGACGTACATGGCATGGCTAGTGTAGTATGTAGATGCATAGGGGATAAACGTGTGTGCCACAGAGGTGCCCCAGGGCTAATAGTTAGGTGCCATGGGGTCTCAACTTAACAACCATTGGTTATTTGGATTAGTAGTGATAGGGGTTTACAAGAAGGTTGTCTGAGAATCCCCTTCAGCGTGAGTGGGGTAATCCCCCAGGTACTAGACGTGAATCAATGAGATCCCCCTAAGTATGTGTAGTGTTAGTGAAATGGGTGCACATTGTTAACCCCTCATATTGTGTTGGATATAAACAAATTAAGGCTAAAATCCAACTCAATGGAGGTGTTAGAGGAGTTTTAGCATTAGATATAATGCTTGATTTGTTCTCAGAGGCATTTTTCTCCCTCCTCGGGTAGTCTGGAGTGCACATAAGTTTAGGGAGAAAATAATGCTTAAGCATGGTTGTTATTTGAGTGAAGCACTGTTAAAAGCAATTGGAATGGCTTAGAGGGAAATATGAATGAGGCAAGTCACGGTAAGTTGATAGATCTAATTGTTTTAGCCTATACGGATGTGGTTTTGCTCAACGCTGAAAATAAGAGTGAATGAGATAGGTAGGTTACTAAGTTACAACCAGCCTGCACAAATGATTGTGATCTGGCACTTATTAGTCTAGCTATAAATTCATCCATGCAAACATGTGCAGGTAGTATTGCTTCAGGTTTGCCAGTTTATGAACATGCTCATTTAAAGTGTGTGCCCTAATTCTGAATGCTGTTTTATTAACAGTAAATTGTGTTTACTCTTATTTCTTCATGTCCTACAGAATCAATAATTCTGTCCTGTGGTTTTAATTAGACGTAAACCTTCTCCGGACTCCAATGCTGTTTGGTATGCTAAACAAATGATTGGCTGATAACTGTAAATAATAACATTTTAAATAAAACAGCAATACAGACACCTATAAAGTATTTATGCTTCCACAGGTAGAAATTTATAAGCACATTATTATCTTATTTATTGTTTTGAGTCCAAACCAAAAAAAAACAAGACTATTTTTTCTTTCAATGTTATTTTAGTGGTGTTTGAAATGTATTGCCTATATATTTTTTAACACTGTAATAATATAATGTTGATTTTTCTACAGAGTGATATTACTATGTTTGCTGTAGAAATGCTTATCAATGTTCTCAATGCAGAGAGCTGTAACTGAGATAACTGTTTTATGGTGAGATAATGATTAATCCATTGTGCTGTTTATGCATGATTTCCCTTTACATTACAGCTAGCCTTATATTTCAATAACTTTAAAGTAAGTGATTACAAGATAATTTGTATGCATTGCTATGTTATTTAAAAACAGTCACACTAAATTGTTATTGCTGCAGGATATGAATTAGTATAAACTTTTGTGTTGTATTTCCTAAGTTTGTAGGCATGTTTAGATGAATAACATTATAGCATGAGAGTATAAAGGCCTACTGCATTTCAAGAAAAAATTCACTTGTTTATCAAATATGTACCAAACTAACATTGGGCCTCATTCTAATGATGGCCGTAGGAGCTATGTGGCCGCAAGGGGTGGCCGTAAGGAATGGCCGCAAGCTACTCTAACGCCCGCAATCAGGTCCAGGCACGCCAAAGCTAATGGCCGATTGCATGGCTTGTGATAAGCCATAGGAAGGGGTGTGCTGCAGCCCCTTTCCATTGAATAGCAAAGTAGCTAAGGGGCCGCATAGAATGAGGCCCATTATTAGCAGCTGTGTAAGCAATTGACATTTTGTTGAGAAAATAAGTATTAATTTTAATTAATTTTATGTTTGTGACATCACATCCTAAGATTTTAATGATGTTTCTGTATGTTTGTAGTTACTACTGGATGGAAAAGTGCTGGAAGGGAGAACAAGCAGAAGGTTAAATGATTAAAAAATAAAATTAGCTATACCTTAGGTAATCACCTCAAAGTAGATATCATTGCAGCATACTATGGGCCACGTTCTATTAGCAGCTCACAAATGCCTCAAACTCTGTGGATGTTTTGTTTTTCTTAATCATTATTTAGATGCATTCTATTGACCCCAGCTCGAAAATACTGACCTCAAGACTGAACTTGTAAACCCTGCCTTTTTAAATTTGCTTTCAGGAGGCGTGATCATATGATCTGACAATATTTAAGCAAGCCTGTAATTTACTTTTTAGACACAGCCAATAGTAAATGAGACTATCATGGAAGTTACACGTAATCTGAAATCGGAAGCTAAGGATTAATTAGGGCCAATAAGTAATATTTGCCAATCAGGCTCGCAATAAAGCAATCAAACAATGTATAAAATGATCACCTGTTTTGTCCATGTGGGTTTCATGATTTATATTCACCCCTTGAGTCCTCCTGGAATCAATATAACTAAGTAAGGGCCCGATTCAATTGAGAAATCATGTTAACGGAGCCGTTAAGTGAGGCTGTAAGTCAATTTGCTATTCAATTGGCGTCTTTTTGACGGCTCCGGACAGTTTATGGGTTAAGGGCTTGCAATTGAATTGGACTCTAAGGCCCTCATTCAATTGCAATTTGGCCAATTGAATAGGGCTCTAAATAAGCACATAGCATTTTTTTTTAAAGAAGTTTTTAGTTAGTGAAAACCTTACTTTTGGATAGATGTTTACTAACTAAAAACTTCTTTAAAAAAATATGTTATGTGCTTATTTAGAGCCCTATTCAATTGGCCAAATCGCAATTGAATGAGGCCCTAAGTGTTTGAAAAAGCGCTTGTGAGTCCTATTTAGTACTTGTAATATTTTTGACAGAAATTTGATATTTTTTTTCAGTTGCGAGCTAGAGCTACGGGTCTAATAGAATATCAATTTTGTGTAACTTTAATTATTTAGAGACCGTGATATTCTAGCTGTGCTAAAACCAATGGAGGTCTAAGGCCGGTTTTACAGGTTTGGCTGGACTTTAGTGATTGTGGGCAGGTAACTCGTAATCGGATTGCAAGGAGCTAATAGAATATGTGACAATGTTCAGAGTGGTTTTAAGTGTGTATAAATTTATGAATTGGGCAAAAGAATATTACCCCATGTTTGAAAATGCATACATATTACTTGAACATGATTTTTCTTCATAAATAAGAGAAACATATGTCTTCTATTATGAAGGTATTACAGTGGCTCCTTAAGAAATGTCTGTGTAGATACAGCTAGAGATCTTTTGTTGTATCCCCAGAAAAGAGACACTTGGACTGATTCCTAATTGTTTTGACATTTTCCAAAAAGAGAGAAATATATATTTTAAAATTCCAAGTCAATGAACTGTCAGCATTTGGAAAATGGTATATGCACAATGTTCTTCTTTACGCAAATTAAAAGTGATGCTACAGTCTGAAAGCTGTATGAAATAGTGTTGGTAAGCAGCCAAGACAGGAATGAACTCCTGTGAAGAAAATAAGCAAATTGAGAAGGTGTATCTGTGTTTCAAAAATGTTATCATAATAAATTAATTTATTGAGTTCAGAATTAACTTTAGTATGAGAGGCCCTGCATTTGTCACTGAATTGAAATGTAAATGTCTTTGGTCCCAGTTTTTATTAATTAGCCTTTTGGCAGACAGAAAAAAGACTTAATGACATTAAAGGCATTTTGCATAAAAGCCGGTGCTTGGAAGGCTGCCTCTTTATCTAAGTCCAAACTTTTCATTTATTGCAGTAATTCTACCCTTTAGAAGAACGAGTTGAAAAGCTTAAGTAATAAAATGCATAAACAGCTTTTGTATAGATACATAATAGTTTTATGGCATACCGAAGACCTGCTTTTTTTATAATAAAATGTTTTATTTTATTTAATTTCTTTGTTATTAAAAAAGTTTACAGCACAGAAATGTTTTTTTTTTTAATTGATAATTCATTTTAATTTTACTTATTATGTATGTCATGCATGATTATATACATTTTCATATAATGAAGGAATTTTAATTGGTTCACTAATTTTACTACTATATCAACAGCCTCCACATCAGGTGAATATTACATACACCAACATGCCAACATATACATCACACACACTATACATGTACAGGATGACCAACAAGGACACTGACATGTCAGCTCCACGGAATTAACAAGGCATAGATGCATAAGTCATGCGTCATTAAATCCATGAGTCTTCAGTTGGGACAACACCATTAATCAACCAATAGACAATCCATGTATGGGTGTGCCCACTGCAGTGTATGCAGTCACAGACCACAACTGGAATCCAGAGAGTATTAGGAGCCAAGAACAATCAAGATCAAGAACCCAAAAAAGATCACATCTAGCAAATGATAGGTACTCAAAGTTGCACTCAAAGGGACAGTATGTATTATAAATTGTGTGAAAGAGCACAAGATTCTATGTTAAAGTGATCTATTCCTTTATTGTAATTTAAACAAAAACAGTTAAACATATGCAGTCTAAGGTGCTTATTAACAGCCTCTGCCGAAATGGGAGGTTCCAAGAATTATGGTTTAACTGCTTTCAGGAATGTAATCAGCCAGCAGTTAACCCCTCAAGTAGCATAGAATTTTGTGCTTTTTCACAAAATGAAGAGCACCAATAGTGAGATCAATGGCCATGTAAGGGAATCATGCAGGTTCAAGACTAGATGTCAGATAGTTAGGAAGGAACAAAAAACATATCCCTTACTTTTCTTTTTTCTTTTTTTCAGCTTCAAGGAGGTCTGGGTCCATTGGTGATGAAAAGCGTCGGCTCCATTGGAGCAGGAGGAAAGGGAACAAGCCCCCGCCCAGTACGATCTGTAGGAGGCAGAGGAGGGACCACCACAAGCCTTTTGTGCCTTCTCAACAGCACTTCTCAGTGACAATCTATTGGTCTAAATGTCAATCTAATCTAGCCTGGCTAAAGAGTCTTGGATCTTGGCCTATGTAATTGTGATATTTTGTATGCAGATGGCTATCTCCAATTACATGGTTTTATTATCTACTTCTCTGTGAACACATAGGTTTCTGTGTAACATTTCACCAATTGATGGTCACCGAGGAACGCTGTTGAGAAGAGATGCTGCAGTTCCTATCTTCTTTTTTAAGGCCTTACATTTCAGGTATATAATTTTTTTTTAGACACAAGTAAGGTCCATGAAGGCATTTTCTGCATCTGAAAGCATTGTGAAACAAATGTATTAAATGTAAAATTTTCCCAGTGCCTCTCCAAGGACAGCCCCCTTCCCCCCTTAACATGTTGCTCCCACAACATTAAAACTATCATATATACAGATATCTAAGACAAGATTGTTGACACCGCTATGGCGGTGGACTTGCAAAGGCTCACAATGGCATGTTAAAGGCAAGCAGATATTTACTGCAATTCCTGAATCCTTTAATTTTCCTCAATAGTCTCCCATGTGGTACTGTATCAACTGTTTCAAAACTACATCCACTGAGTTGCCTTGATCCAAGTTCCTAATAACCTCTTCGTAGATAAGGACCTATCCTTCTTAAATCCATGTTGTCTCCTACTTATACTCTTGTTTAAATAGATATGTTCTTGTATACTATCCCTTATTAACTCTTCTAAAATCTTTCCCAAGGCTTACAGGTCTATAATATCCTGGATTTGTTCTTGCTCTTCTTTGCTTAAATATAGGTATCACCTCTGCCTTTCTCCAGTCATCTGGTAGAGACCCTGGGTTGAGTGAATCTTGAAAAATAAGATAAATTGGTTTTGCTATTACAGAGCCCAGTTCCCTCAGTACCCCTGGGTGTATTTAATCAGGACCTGGGGCTTTATTAACATTTATTTTTTCCAACCTCTTTTGGATTTCTTCCTGCGTTAACCAATTATTAGGTGAAGGTAGTGTAGCCCCATTATTTTGCAGTGTCCCAACCACTGGTACCTCCCTTGTGTATACTGTAGAAAATAACCTATTTAGCTCATCTTCCTTTTCCTGGCCACTAATTGTCAAACGGCCTGTGTTACATTGTAATGTTCCTATAGCTTCCTTCCTGGCATTCTTCCCATTAATATATTTAAAAATAATTTAGGGTTATTCTTACTCTCCTTTGCAACTAACTTTTCATTTTCGATTTTAGCCAGTCTAATAGCCCCTTTTCAAAGCCATTTTGATTTCCTTGTACTTGTGTAAAGCAGTCTCTGTCCCCTCTTGTTTGTATAATTTAAATGCCTGTTTTTTACTCCTCATCTTAATTTTTAAGTCATTATTAAGCTACATCGGTTGTGATTTACTTTTTCACATGGTATATGGTGATTAGTATGGATATTTAGTAAGGATTTGAACGTTGGCCATTTATTTTCAGTATTTTTACTATCAGTTCTTTGTCCTAGTCTACACATTGTATTGCTGCTCTTAGACCATTAAACAGCCTTATTAAATTGCGATTCGGCCAATTGAAAAAGCTCTATATAAGCACAGAACATGTTTTTACAGAAGTTTTTAGTTAGTGAAGACCTTGCTTTTGAATAGACGTTCACTAACTAAAAACTTCTGTAAAAAAAATATGCTCTGTGCTTATATAGAGCCCTTTTCAATTGGCTGAATAGCAATTTAATAATTTAATGATTATACCCCCAATATATATTTTTATGCTTTTGATGCTTTTTTGTGTAATATACATGTATTGTATTTCCTCAATTGATCTAGTATAATGTTTTTTCTGGTAGATACCTCAGTATTCTGTTGCTTTGTTTTAACAAAACATCTAGCAAATGATAGGTACTCAAAGTTGCACTCAAAGGGACAGTATGTATTATAAATTGTGTGAAAGAGCACAAGATTCTATGTTAAAGTGATCTATTCCTTTATTGTAATTTAAACAAAAACAGTTAAACATATGCAGTCTAAGGTGCTTATTAACAGCCTCTGCCGAAATGGGAGGTTCCAAGAATTATGGTTTAACTGCTTTCAGGAATGTAATCAGCCAGCAGTTAACCCCTCAAGTAGCATAGAATTTTGTGCTTTTTCACAAAATGAAGAGCACCAATAGTGAGATCAATGGCCATGTAAGGGAATCATGCAGGTTCAAGACTAGATGTCAGATAGTTAGGAAGGAACAAAAAACATATCCCTTACTTTTCTTTTTTCTTTTTTTCAGCTTCAAGGAGGTCTGGGTCCATTGGTGATGAAAAGCGTCGGCTCCATTGGAGCAGGAGGAAAGGGAACAAGCCCCCGCCCAGTACGATCTGTAGGAGGCAGAGGAGGGACCACCACAAGCCTTTTGTGCCTTCTCAACAGCACTTCTCAGTGACAATCTATTGGTCTAAATGTCAATCTAATCTAGCCTGGCTAAAGAGTCTTGGATCTTGGCCTATGTAATTGTGATATTTTGTATGCAGATGGCTATCTCCAATTACATGGTTTTATTATCTACTTCTCTGTGAACACATATGTTTCTGTGTATCATTTCACCCATTGATGGTCACCGAGGAACGCTGTTGAGAAGAGATGCTGCAGTTCCTATCTTCTTTTTTAAGGCCTTACATTTCAGGTATATAATTTTTTTTTAGACACAAGTAAGGTCCATGAAGGCATTTTCTGCATCTGAAAGCATTGTGAAACAAATGTATTAAATGTAAAATTTTCCCAGTGCCTCTCCAAGGACAGCCCCCTTCCCCCCTTAACATGTTGCTCCCACAACATTAAAACTATCATATATACAGATATCTAAGACAAGATTGTTGACACCGCTATGGCGGTGGACTTGCAAAGGCTCACAATGGCATGTTAAAGGCAAGCAGATATTTACTGCAATTCCTGAATCCTTTAATTTTCCTCAATAGTCTCCCATGTGGTACTGTATCAACTGTTTCAAAACTACATCCACTGAGTTGCCTTGATCCAAGTTCCTAATAACCTCTTCGTAGATAAGGACCTATCCTTCTTAAATCCATGTTGTCTCCTACTTATACTCTTGTTTAAATAGATATGTTCTTGTATACTATCCCTTATTAACTCTTCTAAAATCTTTCCCAAGGCTTACAGGTCTATAATATCCTGGATTTGTTCTTGCTCTTCTTTGCTTAAATATAGGTATCACCTCTGCCTTTCTCCAGTCATCTGGTAGAGACCCTGGGTTGAGTGAATCTTGAAAAATAAGATAAATTGGTTTTGCTATTACAGAGCCCAGTTCCCTCAGTACCCCTGGGTGTATTTAATCAGGACCTGGGGCTTTATTAACATTTATTTTTTCCAACCTCTTTTGGATTTCTTCCTGCGTTAACCAATTATTAGGTGAAGGTAGTGTAGCCCCATTATTTTGCAGTGTCCCAACCACTGGTACCTCCCTTGTGTATACTGTAGAAAATAACCTATTTAGCTCATCTTCCTTTTCCTGGCCACTAATTGTCAAACGGCCTGTGTTACATTGTAATGTTCCTATAGCTTCCTTCCTGGCATTCTTCCCATTAATATATTTAAAAATAATTTAGGGTTATTCTTACTCTCCTTTGCAACTAACTTTTCATTTTCGATTTTAGCCAGTCTAATAGCCCCTTTTCAAAGCCATTTTGATTTCCTTGTACTTGTGTAAAGCAGTCTCTGTCCCCTCTTGTTTGTATAATTTAAATGCCTGTTTTTTACTCCTCATCTTAATTTTTAAGTCATTATTAAGCTACATCGGTTGTGATTTACTTTTTCACATGGTATATGGTGATTAGTATGGATATTTAGTAAGGATTTGAACGTTGGCCATTTATTTTCAGTATTTTTACTATCAGTTCTTTGTCCTAGTCTACACATTGTATTGCTGCTCTTAGACCATTAAACAGCCTTATTAAATTGCGATTCGGCCAATTGAAAAAGCTCTATATAAGCACAGAACATGTTTTTACAGAAGTTTTTAGTTAGTGAAGACCTTGCTTTTGAATAGACGTTCACTAACTAAAAACTTCTGTAAAAAAAATATGCTCTGTGCTTATATAGAGCCCTTTTCAATTGGCTGAATAGCAATTTAATAATTTAATGATTATACCCCCAATATATATTTTTATGCTTTTGATGCTTTTTTGTGTAATATACATGTATTGTATTTCCTCAATTGATCTAGTATAATGTTTTTTCTGGTAGATACCTCAGTATTCTGTTGCTTTGTTTTAACATCGTTGCTTTTTAACCTAGATATAACTGTTTTTTCATTAACATAAACTACACAAACCCGATGATTAGCAGATTTCTGCATTATATGAGGATTTGTCAAAATGTTATATGTGGACTTGCTAACACATTATATAGAGTCATTAGAATATCCAATCAGGTTTAAACTATGTAGTGCAATTGCAAAATGCAAAAAAGGCAATAATTATTTGTGCTCAAGTATTGGATTTAAACACTGTTGTTTATATTTAATTTTATCACTTCTTTCCACAGCATATTTTTTGATTTTTAAACAGCTAAAAATAAAGTGTTCCTAAAATAAATTAACTTTTAGACATTGAGGTGTTAAGCACCAGGAATCTCATGTAAAGTCAAGACCCAGTTTAGTCAAAATCTCCCATTATTAAAACTTGACCATGCTTAGCTGCATTTCCAATCTGCAGTTCCTCACTTTCAATTATATTTGGAGGCTTATAGCATACTCCTACCAATATTCTTTTAGAATTTGCTGCACCGCTTTTTAACTCTACCCACAAACATTCAACATTACCCCTAGTGTCACCATAAAAATCTTCTCTGACTATAGGCTTAAATTCAGGCTTAACATCCAGACATATCCCTTGTCCTCTATTACCATTGCCCGTATCTTTCCTTAATAGGTTATACCCATATTAATTAACAGTCCAGTCATGAGATTTATCCCACCATGTTTCAGTAATTCCTATTAAATCTAATTTTTCATTAACTGCTAATAATTCTAACGTTCCTTTTTTCCTAGCTAGCTTCTGGCATTAGCAAGCATACACTTTATATTATGAAGCACCTGCCACTGTAGTAGCTTACTCATCATCAATGACATAAGAAAATATGTCTGTATATCTGTCCTTCTATTTCTCCCTCCCACTCTGTAATTCTCTACTTCCCATCTTCTCTCTATCTCTTCCCTCCCTCTTTTTCTCTCTCCTCTTTGTCCCTGATGGCGGTGAGTTAGCTGTTGCTCCACCTGCCTCCATGTGTGTTTGCAGCCCTTCCTGATGGTTTAGAGTCGATTAGCGTGGTATATGTCCCCCTGGTACTTGATATATATGTCATGTGGAGGTGTAATTTGGTCACTATTTATTTTCCCAATCTAGATGTGATGAGTGAGATGTATATGCAATTATATTTATATTTCAGGGTCCACGTGAGAGCCTCTGGGGGTGAGAATGGGACAATATGGCAGGCAGTTTCATGTTTTACCTTATTTAAGTAGTGTGCCTTTAATTGCTTTATGCATGTTGCAGCAAGGCTTTTTATATTGGCATATGCATAACCATTCCAACATATGATAAAATAAAAAAAAATGTAAATGCCTGTTTTATATTTAGGGATTGTTGTGCAATGAATTGTAATGCATTTCACTGCTTTTCCCATATTTTAAAAGTCCAGTAGTGTGTTTGTATTGTCTTTTACAGTGTTAAGAAACCCTGTAAACCTTTTGCTGGTCCTATTTGAAGCCCATAATATTTTTGGCTACATTTGCCATTTACAGGTTTAAACGCAAGTGCGTCTTTGAGGAATTATAGCAATTTAATAGAGATTTGCGATTTTATTGATCGTAACATTTGCAACATTAAAAGATGAAAGGCTTATCTAAGTCGGAGTTTCGATTTTGGCAACTGCAATTGCTTTTCAGCCTGTAACCTGCAATTTAATAGCAGTAAATTTGGCGAATTTAATGATGCACTATCGGCCCTATTAAATTCCCTGAACGTGTAAAACTGTAGCCAGTAACATAGCCCGCAAGACTTACGGCTATTAATCTGGCCTCTCAAAGCTACCCGCAAACAACTTGCGGATTAAGGGCGACAAAACCCTACGGGATTCCGAAAATAGAACTCCGCCCGTAACTGTTACGTTTCAATCACACTATTAAATTGCAACAAATTTCAAAACACACCCTGGTGTTCAAGCCTGTAACCCGCAAATGGAGGCAAAAACATTACGACCTACAAATAGGACCCGCAAAGCGTTTACAGACACTGTAAAAGACAATATAAACACACCAGTGGACTTTAAAATATGGAGAAAGCATGGAAAGGCATTACAATTACCTGTACAATAATCCCCCCCACAAAAATAGTCATGCATATGGCAATATGAAAAGCCATGCTGCAACATGCATAAAGCAATTAAAGACACACTACTAGATTAAATAGCCACACAAAAATATGAAACAGATGCCATATTAACCCTTCCTCACTCACAGAGGCTCCAATGTGGACCCTGGAATATATATATGATTGCATATACATCTTGCTCATCACATCTATATTGGGAAAACAAATAGTGGCCAAATCACATATATCAAGTAACAGGGGAGCATTTTATTACTTGTTCTTCAGTCCTTAAGTTGTGTCTGACTCTCTGTGACCCTATGGACTGCAGCACATTTAGCTAGGCCACTACCTGTGACATTCCACAAGGTTTGCTTGCCAAAGATACTGGAGTGTGTTGCCAGTTCCTACTCTAGTGGACTGTGATTTGTCTAACCTGCCCACCTACACTGGCCCTACATGTTATAGCTCACAGCTTCATTCAGGTACATAAGCCCCTTCACCACCACCACTTACCAATCCACAAGGGGACCAGGGGAACATACACCACACTAGTGTAAATTGATGAATAGCAAAACATAATGGAAGGTCACAGCACAATATCACTAATTGGACATTTGCATTTGTATTAACCCTTTATGTTGATAATATATTATATATATTATTATATGATATCTAATGCTATTATTACTATTATTATTATTATATGTATTGATCTATTGCATAATAACTAGGGCTCATTAGTTTACATATATAGAAATGTGACACAAATGTAATGTATGAGGATGTGCAATAACGCCAACCATTGACAACACACTGACACGGTTAGAATGGTATAACAAAGCTGTATTTCTTACACTGAGCACATTCAGAAATGGACAAGACTGTGCATTAATATCATGTGTGTGGTGTGGACGGATACCAGAAGGGCAAGAGGCTGTGAGCAATCAAATGACACCTAAAGGGTTAACTGTTAGACAACATCATAATATATTGCATAGTGCATTTACTAGGGTCACATGTGGTCAGGACACCACAGCAACCATAATTGGATGTGACATAGGAACATTCTTTAACACTTCATTTCATAGAAAATATGATTAATGCGCATGCAGCAACCATATGGTCTCCATCTGCCATATTAAACAGATGCTAGAAATCATGGATCATGTGATACTAGTCAATTCCACACACAGTGTGCTTTCATACATTACTGTTGATTCCTAAATAGATGATAGAAATCAGGAAAACATAAAGAGGACCCCTCAACACATGCACATTGATCCAGATGTCAAACCAAGGCAAATCATCCATTTTGTTTTGATGAAATAAAATACAAAAAATCTGCTTTCATACTGTTAACGGGATGAAATGCTACAAAAACGCAAGTATAACTACCGCTTTGGATTAGCAGATCCTAGTGGGACAGTGCAACTGTAAATATCAGCATGTGGTTTGTTGCTAACGCTTGCAAAGCGAGGGCCGCAGTTGCTGGCAAGGAGCAACAAAGGTGCTCCTTGCGCTGGTGGAGATGAGCGCCATAGGCGCTCATCATTACGACCCCCTACGACTTTCTGACAGCAAATGCGTACCCTCACGAAGCGAGGGGCCACATTTGCACAGGTGGAGGCTCCCATGTCGGCTGCAATGAGCCACAGGCTCATTGCAGTCCTCAAATGCAGACCCTCGTGAAGCCTCTACGGTGCCTCACAATCGGTTAAAAACGACCACACAATCGGTACTTGGAAAAAAAGCATAAACATGCAATGACTAAATACGGACTTACACAAAAAAATACGACCTTAACGGACTACCCGCTCACAGCGGCAAACATATAAAAACTTAAATATACAAAAAAATTTTATAAAAACATTACACGCACCAAGGGGGGACACCCAGGACCTCTGCAACACTGCTTAAACCTCGAATTCTGGCAAATCTACAAAGTTTACACACTCGAAAATCCCCTAAGCGAGAGAAAAAATGGCCGCCGATAAAAACGAAACGAAGCTACACGACCACAAAGCAAATACGGCTTTTACAAAAACCCGTACGACCTACAACATATACCATTAGCAAGGACACTTCGTCATACAAACCTGCCTACCACATACACATTCGCCACCATTTTACAACACTACCTTACAGAATGAGGAAGTACCCATCTGCACAAACGGCTTCCCCTCGCGCATGCAGCCTATTTACACTACACACTTCACACATTGCTGACACTTACACCTCAGCTCCACAACAGTGCAAACCTACATTGTAGGCTGCAGGAACATCAAAACATTTCAGCTCTTCAGCACAATGCTTCCTATATGTATTACTTACAAATAGGTAAAGTATATTCATTTATTACTTATTTAATTAGCATCACAAAATACATATACACAAAAAATAAAAACACTATCACAATAAACGCAAAAGTAATTCACTGCGAACCTCACAACGAGAGCCAACGCTGCTCATAGCACACAAACTACACCAGGGGACAGCCTTGCAATAAGCGCAAAAAGCAGATCAGCGCCGACCTTACAATGACAGCAAAAGTGCCTATGACAACAAAAAAAACAACCAAGAGGCTCGCAATGAGCGTCGAAGACACTCATTGCAAGCCACGCGACGAGCATGGGGTGCCACTACATTGGGTGGCTGTGGATCAGGTTGAGATGATGGTGTGGGAGTGGTTGTGGACTGCCATGGCCGCAATGTTGTTGTAGCAGGTGGCAGCTGTGATGATGGCTGGGGCCAGGACATGGCCAGTGAAGGGGCTGAAACAGCAAGGCATGGCTGGATTATGCTTGTGAGGGCCCAGGCAGCGACTCCCACTGCTGACATGCTGGTCAATGTGATATGCTGGTCCAGCTCAACCACTTCCACCTCCAGTGGAGCCTTCCCCTTTTCAACTGTTGGCCTTGTCCTCCTGGGTACGAAAATAGAAGAAAAAATTTACCTACACAATTGACAGCTATGTGTTTCTATATCCTTAACATCCTGGTCACCTGTGATATACTGTGGTGCTTGTGTTACACAAATGAACCACAGCCTGCATATTGAGCATTGTGGATCATGGCTCATATGAATATGTGTACTACAAGTGCTGTGTGCCATCTGCATGTGCATCAGACACGTGCTCTGCTGGATCTCCTGTGAAGTGTGTGAGACTGACAAATCTGTTACATGTTCCCAGTAATGCTTGTTAACATGCAGCTGAGACATGGTCCAGGTTAGGACAGTATATGATATGAACATGCAGTCCTACAGAGTCTGTATCCACATATGCTGCAGAGCGCACACCCAGACATGTACTCTTTTTTGAATGTCAAATCAATCTTGATCTAATAGCAAATTGTACTCAGAATCAGTTTGAACTGCAGGTATTGGCCATAGATATTATGAAAATGTTAAGTTTGCTACGAGGATTTACATGGTTATTGATGCACCATTTATCTTCAGTCATAACCATAGGGTTTACAGTGCTATTGTATGTCAGTTAAATCTATGCATGTGGGCAGGGGTGTGGGAGGCATAATAATTCTACAGCTCATTGTAAACACCAGCCAGAGTACAAGATTATTTATACATACATACAAACATCATGTTATCTGCGGGGTATTTGTCCACCCCATCCCCTACAAATTAATACACCAATGTGTGTGGTGTGATATGAAACTCACTCTGTTATGGTTCCTGGCACACCCATGCCCACCTGTCCTGGTAGGCACACCACTGCCACTGGCTCAACTCACTCCCTCAGGGTCTGCTCCTATTTACAATAAGTGATGTTGACGGTAGCATGTGCAGCATTTGCCTCCTCTGCCACCTTCCTCTTCACCTTCAGTTAGCTTTCATCATATCTGTGTTTCACAGACTTTAAGTCTCTATTTGCCACCCCTAATGCTGCAACAGCTGAAGTAATCAGGCCTCTGCCTTCTGGCTTGCTCTTACATTTCTCCCACCATGTATGATATGATAGTGGGCACATAATTCCCTGAGGAGGATTTCCATCTCCTCTGAGCTATAATTGGGGTCCCTGTACTTTGCCACAGCCTCTTCTCCTATAAACTGTGCCCGGGGTCCTCCATGTCCTCTCCCTGGGGCCGGTCTCTCATCCCCACTACCCCCCCCCCCCCCCGTTGGGACCAAGCACATGACCCTCTGGTTCTACTCCTTGTGTGCCTACATCTGGGGGCACATACTTCCCCCCGGCTGCTCTCATCCACCTGACCTCCCTGACCTGGTTCTCCCTCTCTCCATACCTCTAGCTCTCCTCACTCTCCTTACTCTCCTCACTGTCCTCCTCTCCTCACTGTCCTCCCCTCCTCACTGTCCTCCTTAATACATGCTAATATTTTATTTGCCTTTGCAGCTGCTGCTTGGCATTGAGCACTGTTACCTAGGTGGTTGTTCACAAGTACTCCCAAATCCCTTTCAATATCAGATACCCCTAGATTTGCTCCATTAAGATTATAAATTGCATGGCTACTTTTCCTTCCCAGATGCATAACTTTACATTTATTCATATTAAATCTCATCTGCCATTTAGATGCCCATTCCTCAATTTATGTAAATCCCTTTGGAGGGAAAGTACATCATTATCTGATATAATTACCTTGCACAACTTTGTGTCATCAGCAAAAAAGGAGACACTACTTTCCAGTCCCACTTCTAAGTCAATATTAAATATGTTAAACAGGGGACTACCTAATACTGACCCCTGAGGAACCCCACTCACAACATTAGTCCAATCAGAGTATGTTCCATTTACCACAACTCTTTGCTTCCTGTCTTTTAGCAAGCTCTCGATCCATGAGCAGATATTTACAGCAATTCCTGTATCGTTTAGTTTGAACAATAGTCTTCCATGTGGTACTGTAAAAGAGAGAAAAGTGAGGATTTGGATTTCCCTGGGTGTTTTCCACCCCAAATATACAGTGTACAAAATGGCGGGATAAATACAAACTAAATAAATTTTATTAAATACATGACAGCGACGTCTTTAAAAACAAGGGATATTAAAAACACTAATAAAGGGAATAAAACAAGGGCAGATGTAAGGGATAGCAAGTAACCCTATAGCACTGATATTGTGCAATGTAGGACTCTAAAGTGAGTGGTTATTGCTATTCACACCTAGCGGGCAGGCCAAGACATTTACAAAAAGTTCCCAGGGCAAAAAAGCCCTATAATATTATAAATGATGTATATACAAAGCACCCTTATGCTGAAATGAATATCCTCCACATATCTAGAGGATGACTTAAATAAAGCAATATTTATGCAAAAACATAGGTAAAAAGATGCCTTACTGATAGACCTATTGTGCTTTTATAAAGGTACCAAGAAGCTGTACCTATATAAGCATAGTTGGCAAAGAGCTCAGAAAGAGATAAAAGAACGTAAACAAAAGAAATTTTGGAGGGATCAGACTGACTTTAAAACTGGCAGGATATTTAGAAGATTCCCAAAATTGAATGTTAACCAAAGAAGTTCTGACATTAGTTCCTCAGAGTTTGAGAACTCTGATAATGATGACTTTCACCCTTATAACACCAGGCCCAGATGAGGAAATTACCCTCAGAAAAGAGAGAACTATGACACAAGAGCAAATATTCAGACCAGAGAGAACCCTAGATTTAACGAACCACAACAATCTTTTTTAGAGAGAGGCAGGATCCCTGTGAAAGGGCCAGAGAGGACACTCAGATCCAAGGGAAACAGGAATACCTGACTCCCAACCCCTCTAACCCCCCAGCTATGAATCCACAGATAGTCAACTTGTCCAAATTTCCCCTCAATATACATCACACCTCAGTGTTACAGAGAGGTTTGACATTTGTCCCAACATCCAGATCAGATACATTCACACACATAAAAGATCTAAACCTCTTCGCCCGCAAGCTAGCACTGCACAAATTCTATAAACTGAAGGAGGAGAGAGAATGTATGAATCTGGGTGTGGGAAAGGAAGATATAGAAACTTTACAATCTCTGTTATCCTTGCTTAAAGAGAATGAACCAGTTGGTTCCATGAATAAATCTAAAACCTGGAGAAATAAAAGCACTTTCACACCAGGAATGAAAGACTATGCTAACATCTGGGTCTTTCTTCAGCAAGCCACTTTAGAGATTGAGGACATAGACTATTACAAATTGAAAAAAGTATTCAATTTGACTAATAATGAATTCATAGCATTAAAAGAATTGGAGAAGTGCAAGGAGATACAAATTAAGCCTGCGGATAAGGGAGGTAACATTGTCATCATGAATAATGAGGAATACAGAGATATGTGTAGCAGAATTTTGGGAGATACTAGCACATATAAGGTGATCCAAAAAAATCCAACTAACGAGTATAAGACACTCTTGAAAACTATTTTGGATAATGCAATGAAAGAGGACCTTATTGATGAGCAAACCTATAGGTTTTTATACCCCAAGTTTCCTACCATCTCGATTTTCTATTCCCTCCCTAAAATTCCTAAAAAGAAATTACCAATTCCTGGTAGGCCTATTGTATCCGGCACTGATAACCTGTCCCATAACGTCAGCATATTTATTGACCACCATCTGAGAGAATTGGTAGAAAGCCTTCCCTCTTATGTCAAAGATACAAATGACATTTTAAAACAGCTGGATGACCTCCATACACCTGAATCAGCATGGCTAGCCTCTATAGATGTGGAGGCATTATACAGCAGCATACCACATGGGTACGGTATAGAGGCCCTAAGTTACTTTCTAAGTATGAAAGGTGTTACTCACACAAAATTCAATGGTTTTCTTTTGGAACTTTTGGAATTCGTGTTAAAACATAATTACTTTACGCATAACAACAAATGGTATCACCAGCAAAAAGGGACAGCCATGGGTACACCATGTGCTCCCAGTTATGCCAATTTGTTCCTGGGATGGTGGGAAGAGAAGTTTGTTTTCCATGAATATACATCCTCACTCTCCGAACACGCATTAATATGGCGGCGCTATATTGACGATGTGTTAATGGTTTGGACAGGCACTAAGCTTGAATTTGAACAATTCATGTCTGACCTCAATACCAATGACCTGGGCCTTAAATTCACCTACGAGTTAAACCTATCCTCCATCACATTCCTAGATCTGTTGATAACCAAAGATGAGGAAGGAAAGATATCAACCAGTACTTATAGGAAGGACACTGCCACGAACTCTCTGTTGACTTGGGATAGCCAGCATTACGAACCCCTTAAAAGGGGGATACCAAGAGGTCAATACCTTCGAATAAGGAGGAATTGCAGCTCTGATGCAGAGTTCAAAGTAGAGGCAGATAAATTAAGAACTAGATTCAGAGACAGAGGTTACTCAAATAAATGTCTCAAGTCTGCCTTTAACTATGCATCTAACTGCAAGAGATCTGAACTTTTAAATGGCCACAATAAGAATACAGATAAGGAAAGCAAACTATCTCGCTGTATTATGACCTTTGGCTATGATTCCGAGGCTATCAGAGATATTCTATCTAGACATTGGCATTTATTGAGGAGTGACGAGGATCTAAAAGATGTTCTAACACCAAAGGCCTCCATCACATACCGTAGGGGCAATAACTTGAAAGATAGACTGGTCCATAGTTCCTTTAATGAACAGAAACCAGGGACCTGGTTAAAACCCCTAACAGGATGTTTCAAATGTAGCAGATGTAAATTCTGTAGGTATGTTACACCTTTGAAAATATATGAGCATCCTATTACTGGCGAGAAATACAAGATAAAAGAATTTATGAATTGTTGTTCTACGGCGGTTATCTATGTGGCCACTTGTATTTGCAGGAAGATCTATGTAGGAAAAACGAGGCGCCAACTGCGCCGCAGGATTGGTGAGCATATCTACAGTATCAAGAATACATTGGATACACCAATTGCCCGCCATGTTAAGTATTGCCACAACAATAGAAGTGAAGTTGTATCTTTCTGTGCAATAGACCAGGTCCATATAGGCCCAAGACAGGGTGACCTGGAGAGAAAATTATTACAATGTGAGGCACGCTGGATATACCAATTGAAGGCTCAAGCACCTTATGGACTCAATGAGGGGTTTACTTTTACGCCCTTCATTTAGCACTTTGTCCCTTTCTCTTTTTATGTGCATAACTTCATCTGCCCACCTTCTGGTAGGCCTTGTTGTCCTTTGTACACTTTAACCCTCACAATGTCTCAGTTTGCTATACATTTAATATCCCCCCTTTTTTTCTGTCCACCTTTGGTAGACACTGAGTACACTTTAACCCCCACAGAGTATTAATCTGCTTCACCGTTATGAACATGCACCCTAGCAAGTATTTGTCCCTTTCATCAGTTAATCTTTTAGTGCATTAGCACCCTTTTTTATTACTCTTTTCAATTTTACGTTTAGACTAGCAATATGCTAGAGGTACTTATCACCATAGTCCATACACGCCTTATAGTACATATTTTACCTTCTAACACTAGCTTTCCAGCTATATCCACACATCTTATATAATTTTACACTTTGAGACTTCAGTCTCCTTATATAGTTTTTGTCCCTTGATCCCCCTCTCTTTATTATACTATGGAGCTCACTTTTCACCTATATTACGGCCTTTTAACCTTGGTGTCACCTTTAATTTAATTATCTATATGCAATATACTTTTCACACTACATTTCTTATTATTAGCCTCCCAAACCTGTCTATAGGACCCATATATTGATACTATGTTATTGCCTTGGTTTTCATTAACGTTTTACATCCTTCTCAGTGTCCTTTTGCATATACTAACGTAATTTCTATGCCATTTGCACTTTTGTGACCCTGTACGGGCAATGCATTTACTACTTTCACGTTGCCTTGGTGACAGCTCCCTATATAAAGCTCTCAGAGACAGCGTTATACAATTTCCCTTTGACAAAGACGTGATACGTCGAAACGCGTCAGGCTCCTAGCAACCACGCTGCGTACGTCATCACGTTAGACGTGCGCATGCGCGTTGCAAACCTAGCGGCCAAGCGTTCCAGGAAGCGCGAATCTGCTGCAGTTATGGCCTAGCTTAAAGCCCCTTATATCCCATTAGTGGCATAATATGTCTGAAAATACCTGATAGCACCTCCTGTACGACCTTTAAGTTTGGGAACAGCTTCTATTGTTGCACACACATCTTTAGGTACTTGTTGTACCATATGGCAGCGAGTTACCTATTTGTGCACACAGACACAGCTTGAACCCTATGCTGTGTAATATATAGCTGTTCAGGATAAATTTATTTGTGCTCCAAGTTGAGCTCTTTGCCAACTATGCTTATATAGGTACAGCTTCTTGGTACCTTTATAAAAGCACAATAGGTCTATCAGTAAGGCATCTTTTTACCTATGTTTTTGCATAAATATTGCTTTATTTAAGTCATCCTCTAGATATGTGGAGGATATTCATTTCAGCATAAGGGTGCTTTGTATATACATCATTTATAATATTATAGGGCTTTTTTGCCCTGGGAACTTTTTGTAAATGTCTTGGCCTGCCCGCTAGGTGTGAATAGCAATAACCACTCACTTTAGAGTCCTACATTGCACAATATCAGTGCTATAGGGTTACTTGCTATCCCTTACATCTGCCCTTGTTTTATTCCCTTTATTAGTGTTTTTAATATCCCTTGTTTTTAAAGACGTCGCTGTCATGTATTTAATAAAATTTATTTAGTTTGTATTTATCCCGCCATTTTGTACACTGTATATTTGGGGTGGAAAACACCCAGGGAAATCCAAATCCTCACTTTTCTCTCTTTGATAGTGATTAGTGGTTTAATCCACACAGAGGAACTATACTACTTACTTAGAATTTTTGTCTTATTCTAGTAATTTTTTGTTTTCACACTTGTTTTCATCCGAGCTTAGTTTAAGGAGCAAGTAAAGTGTACCAAGCCGTTTTAAGATGGCAAACTCTGCTATAAATAATATAGATGTGGACTCACTTCAAAAGGAAGCTGATGAGAGCTTTGGCTCTAGGGCCCAATCCATCACAGCTAATGAGAGGAACATTAAAGATCAATTTGGTGAACTGTTAAAAACTGCTAAAAAGCAGCTAAGATCTATATGGGAAATCAGTAGCCTGCAAAACTATCTAAAAAATCAAATTGTCCCTAGAGGACTGAGAATAAATATAAGTCCAGCAAGTAACCTGTCAAATGAGACATTCACAAAGAAGTGGCAAGAAATATTGTTAAAATGTTCATTTGAACTTATGTCCCTTATAATTGAGACCGAACAGCAGAACTTAGAAATCATCAAACCCAAGTTGACACTATACCAACAAGAGTTTGGTAAATTCAGTGAAATATCTGAGTACAATATGTTCTGCACAAGGTTGAATGATAATATAGACAGGTTTAAGAAAGAGATTAAAGAACGTAAACAAAAGAAATTTTGGAGGGATCAGACTGACTTTAAAACTGGCAGGATATTTAGAAGATTCCCAAAATTGAATGTTAACCAAAGAAGTTCTGACATTAGTTCCTCAGAGTTTGAGAACTCTGATAATGATGACTTTCACCCTTATAACACCAGGCCCAGACGAGGAAATTACCCTCAGAAAAGAGAGAACTATGACACAAGAGCAAATATTCAGACCAGAGAGAACCCTAGATTTAACGAACCACAACAATCTTTTTTAGAGAGAGGCAGGATCCCTGTGAAAGGGCCAGAGAGGACACTCAGATCCAAGGGAAACAGGAATACCTGACTCCCAACCCCTCTAACCCCCCAGCTATGAATCCACAGATAGTCAACTTGTCCAAATTTCCCCTCAATATACATCACACCTCAGTGTTACAGAGAGGTTTGACATTTGTCCCAACATCCAGATCAGATACATTCACACACATAAAAGATCTAAACCTCTTCGCCCGCAAGCTAGCACTGCACAAATTCTATAAACTGAAGGAGGAGAGAGAATGTATGAATCTGGGTGTGGGAAAGGAAGATATAGAAACTTTACAATCTCTGTTATCCTTGCTTAAAGAGAATGAACCAGTTGGTTCCATGAATAAATCTAAAACCTGGAGAAATAAAAGCACTTTCACACCAGGAATGAAAGACTATGCTAACATCTGGGTCTTTCTTCAGCAAGCCACTTTAGAGATTGAGGACATAGACTATTACAAATTGAAAAAAGTATTCAATTTGACTAATAATGAATTCATAGCATTAAAAGAATTGGAGAAGTGCAAGGAGATACAAATTAAGCCTGCGGATAAGGGAGGTAACATTGTCATCATGAATAATGAGGAATACAGAGATATGTGTAGCAGAATTTTGGGAGATACTAGCACATATAAGGTGATCCAAAAAAATCCAACTAACGAGTATAAGACACTCTTGAAAACTATTTTGGATAATGCAATGAAAGAGTACCTTATTGATGAGCAAACCTATAGGTTTTTATACCCCAAGTTTCCTACCATCTCGATTTTCTATTCCCTCCCTAAAATTCATAAAAAGAAATTACCAATTCCTGGTAGGCCTATTGTATCCGGCACTGATAACCTGTCCCATAACGTCAGCATATTTATTGACCACCATCTGAGAGAATTGGTAGAAAGCCTTCCCTCTTATGTCAAAGATACAAATGACATTTTAAAACAGCTGGATGACCTCCATACACCTGAATCAGCATGGCTAGCCTCTATAGATGTGGAGGCATTATACAGCAGCATACCACATGGGTACGGTATAGAGGCCCTAAGTTACTTTCTAAGTATGAAAGGTGTTACTCACACAAAATTCAATGGTTTTCTTTTGGAACTTTTGGAATTCGTGTTAAAACATAATTACTTTACGCATAACAACAAATGGTATCACCAGCAAAAAGGGACAGCCATGGGTACACCATGTGCTCCCAGTTATGCCAATTTGTTCCTGGGATGGTGGGAAGAGAAGTTTGTTTTCCATGAATATACATCCTCACTCTCCGAACACGCATTAATATGGCGGCGCTATATTGACGATGTGTTAGTGGTTTGGACAGGCACTAAGCTTGAATTTGAACAATTCATGTCTGACCTCAATACCAATGACCTGGGCCTTAAATTCACCTACGAGTTAAACCTATCCTCCATCACATTCCTAGATCTGTTGATAACCAAAGATGAGGAAGGAAAGATATCAACCAGTACTTATAGGAAGGACACTGCCACGAACTCTCTGTTGACTTGGGATAGCCAGCATTACGAACCCCTTAAAAGGGGGATACCAAGAGGTCAATACCTTCGAATAAGGAGGAATTGCAGCTCTGATGCAGAGTTCAAAGCAGAGACAGAGGTTACTCAAATAAATGTCTCAAGTCTGCCTTTAACTATGCATCTAACTGCAAGAGATCTGAACTTTTAAATGGCCACAATAAGAATACAGATAAGGAAAGCAAACTATCTCGCTGTATTATGACCTTTGGCTATGATTCCGAGGCTATCAGAGATATTCTATCTAGACATTGGCATTTATTGAGGAGTGACGAGGATCTAAAAGATGTTCTAACACCAAAGGCCTCCATCACATACCGTAGGGGCAATAACTTGAAAGATAGACTGGTCCATAGTTCCTTTAATGAACAGAAACCAGGGACCTGGTTAAAACCCCTAACAGGATGTTTCAAATGTAGCAGATGTAAATTCTGCAGGTATGTTACACCTTTGAAAATATATGAGCATCCTATTACTGGCGAGAAATACAAGATAAAAGAATTTATGAATTGTTGTTCTACGGCGGTTATCTATGTGGCCACTTGTATTTGCAGGAAGATCTATGTAGGAAAAACGAGGCGCCAACTGCGCCGCAGGATTGGTGAGCATATCTACAGTATCAAGAATACATTGGATACACCAATTGCCCGCCATGTTAAGTATTGCCACAACAATAGAAGTGAAGTTGTATCTTTCTGTGCAATAGACCAGGTCCATATAGGCCCAAGACAGGGTGACCTGGAGAGAAAATTATTACAATGTGAGGCACGCTGGATATACCAATTGAAGGCTCAAGCACCTTATGGACTCAATGAGGGGTTTACTTTTACGCCCTTCATTTAGCACTTTGTCCCTTTCTCTTTTTATGTGCATAACTTCATCTGCCCACCTTCTGGTAGGCCTTGTTGTCCTTTGTACACTTTAACCCTCACAATGTCTCAGTTTGCTATACATTTAATATCCCCCCTTTTTTTCTGTCCACCTTTGGTAGACACTGAGTACACTTTAACCCCCACAGAGTATTAATCTGCTTCACCGTTATGAACATGCACCCTAGCAAGTATTTGTCCCTTTCATCAGTTAATCTTTTAGTGCATTAGCACCCTTTTTTATTACTCTTTTCAATTTTACGTTTAGACTAGCAATATGCTAGAGGTACTTATCACCATAGTCCATACACGCCTTATAGTACATATTTTACCTTCTAACACTAGCTTTCCAGCTATATCCACACATCTTATATAATTTTACACTTTGAGACTTCAGTCTCCTTATATAGTTTTTGTCCCTTGATCCCCCTCTCTTTATTATACTATGGAGCTCACTTTTCACCTATATTACGGCCTTTTAACCTTGGTGTCACCTTTAATTTAATTATCTATATGCAATATACTTTTCACACTACATTTCTTATTATTAGCCTCCCAAACCTGTCTATAGGACCCATATATTGATACTATGTTATTGCCTTGGTTTTCATTAACGTTTTACATCCTTCTCAGTGTCCTTTTGCATATACTAACGTAATTTCTATGCCATTTGCACTTTTGTGACCCTGTACGGGCAATGCATTTACTACTTTCACGTTGCCTTGGTGACAGCTCCCTATATAAAGCTCTCAGAGACAGCGTTATACAATTTCCCTTTGACAAAGACGTGATACGTCGAAACGCGTCAGGCTCCTAGCAACCACGCTGCGTACGTCATCACGTTAGACGTGCGCATGCGCGTTGCAAACCTAGCGGCCAAGCGTTCCAGGAAGCGCGAATCTGCTGCAGTTATGGCCTAGCTTAAAGCCCCTTATATCCCATTAGTGGCATAATATGTCTGAAAATACCTGATAGCACCTCCTGTACGACCTTTAAGTTTGGGAACAGCTTCTATTGTTGCACACACATCTTTAGGTACTTGTTGTACCATATGGCAGCGAGTTACCTATTTGTGCACACAGACACAGCTTGAACCCTATGCTGTGTAATATATAGCTGTTCAGGATAAATTTATTTGTGCTCCAAGTTGAGCTCTTTGCCAACTATGCTTATATAGGTACAGCTTCTTGGTACCTTTATAAAAGCACAATAGGTCTATCAGTAAGGCATCTTTTTACCTATGTTTTTGCATAAATATTGCTTTATTTAAGTCATCCTCTAGATATGTGGAGGATATTCATTTCAGCATAAGGGTGCTTTGTATATACATCATTTATAATATTATAGGGCTTTTTTGCCCTGGGAACTTTTTGTAAATGTCTTGGCCTGCCCGCTAGGTGTGAATAGCAATAACCACTCACTTTAGAGTCCTACATTGCACAATATCAGTGCTATAGGGTTACTTGCTATCCCTTACATCTGCCCTTGTTTTATTCCCTTTATTAGTGTTTTTAATATCCCTTGTTTTTAAAGACGTCGCTGTCATGTATTTAATAAAATTTATTTAGTTTGTATTTATCCCGCCATTTTGTACACTGTATATTTGGGGTGGAAAACACCCAGGGAAATCCAAATCCTCACTTTTCTCTCTTTGATAGTGATTAGTGGTTTAATCCACACAGAGGAACTATACTACTTACTTAGAATTTTTGTCTTATTCTAGTAATTTTTTGTTTTCACACTTGTTTTCATCCGAGCTTAGTTTAAGGAGCAAGTAAAGTGTACCAAGCCGTTTTAAGATGGCAAACTCTGCTATAAATAATATAGATGTGGACTCACTTCAAAAGGAAGCTGATGAGAGCTTTGGCTCTAGGGCCCAATCCATCACAGCTAATGAGAGGAACATTAAAGATCAATTTGGTGAACTGTTAAAAACTGCTAAAAAGCAGCTAAGATCTATATGGGAAATCAGTAGCCTGCAAAACTATCTAAAAAATCAAATTGTCCCTAGAGGACTGAGAATAAATATAAGTCCAGCAAGTAACCTGTCAAATGAGACATTCACAAAGAAGTGGCAAGAAATATTGTTAAAATGTTCATTTGAACTTATGTCCCTTATAATTGAGACCGAACAGCAGAACTTAGAAATCATCAAACCCAAGTTGACACTATACCAACAAGAGTTTGGTAAATTCAGTGAAATATCTGAGTACAATATGTTCTGCACAAGGTTGAATGATAATATAGACAGGTTTAAGAAAGAGATTAAAGAACGTAAACAAAAGAAATTTTGGAGGGATCAGACTGACTTTAAAACTGGCAGGATATTTAGAAGATTCCCAAAATTGAATGTTAACCAAAGAAGTTCTGACATTAGTTCCTCAGAGTTTGAGAACTCTGATAATGATGACTTTCACCCTTATAACACCAGGCCCAGACGAGGAAATTACCCTCAGAAAAGAGAGAACTATGACACAAGAGCAAATATTCAGACCAGAGAGAACCCTAGATTTAACGAACCACAACAATCTTTTTTAGAGAGAGGCAGGATCCCTGTGAAAGGGCCAGAGAGGACACTCAGATCCAAGGGAAACAGGAATACCTGACTCCCAACCCCTCTAACCCCCCAGCTATGAATCCACAGATAGTCAACTTGTCCAAATTTCCCCTCAATATACATCACACCTCAGTGTTACAGAGAGGTTTGACATTTGTCCCAACATCCAGATCAGATACATTCACACACATAAAAGATCTAAACCTCTTCGCCCGCAAGCTAGCACTGCACAAATTCTATAAACTGAAGGAGGAGAGAGAATGTATGAATCTGGGTGTGGGAAAGGAAGATATAGAAACTTTACAATCTCTGTTATCCTTGCTTAAAGAGAATGAACCAGTTGGTTCCATGAATAAATCTAAAACCTGGAGAAATAAAAGCACTTTCACACCAGGAATGAAAGACTATGCTAACATCTGGGTCTTTCTTCAGCAAGCCACTTTAGAGATTGAGGACATAGACTATTACAAATTGAAAAAAGTATTCAATTTGACTAATAATGAATTCATAGCATTAAAAGAATTGGAGAAGTGCAAGGAGATACAAATTAAGCCTGCGGATAAGGGAGGTAACATTGTCATCATGAATAATGAGGAATACAGAGATATGTGTAGCAGAATTTTGGGAGATACTAGCACATATAAGGTGATCCAAAAAAATCCAACTAACGAGTATAAGACACTCTTGAAAACTATTTTGGATAATGCAATGAAAGAGGACCTTATTGATGAGCAAACCTATAGGTTTTTATACCCCAAGTTTCCTACCATCTCGATTTTCTATTCCCTCCCTAAAATTCATAAAAAGAAATTACCAATTCCTGGTAGGCCTATTGTATCCGGCACTGATAACCTGTCCCATAACGTCAGCATATTTATTGACCACCATCTGAGAGAATTGGTAGAAAGCCTTCCCTCTTATGTCAAAGATACAAATGACATTTTAAAACAGCTGGATGACCTCCATACACCTGAATCAGCATGGCTAGCCTCTATAGATGTGGAGGCATTATACAGCAGCATACCACATGGGTACGGTATAGAGGCCCTAAGTTACTTTCTAAGTATGAAAGGTGTTACTCACACAAAATTCAATGGTTTTCTTTTGGAACTTTTGGAATTCGTGTTAAAACATAATTACTTTACGCATAACAACAAATGGTATCACCAGCAAAAAGGGACAGCCATGGGTACACCATGTGCTCCCAGTTATGCCAATTTGTTCCTGGGATGGTGGGAAGAGAAGTTTGTTTTCCATGAATATACATCCTCACTCTCCGAACACGCATTAATATGGCGGCGCTATATTGACGATGTGTTAGTGGTTTGGACAGGCACTAAGCTTGAATTTGAACAATTCATGTCTGACCTCAATACCAATGACCTGGGCCTTAAATTCACCTACGAGTTAAACCTATCCTCCATCACATTCCTAGATCTGTTGATAACCAAAGATGAGGAAGGAAAGATATCAACCAGTACTTATAGGAAGGACACTGCCACGAACTCTCTGTTGACTTGGGATAGCCAGCATTACGAACCCCTTAAAAGGGGGATACCAAGAGGTCAATACCTTCGAATAAGGAGGAATTGCAGCTCTGATGCAGAGTTCAAAGCAGAGACAGAGGTTACTCAAATAAATGTCTCAAGTCTGCCTTTAACTATGCATCTAACTGCAAGAGATCTGAACTTTTAAATAGCCACAATAAGAATACAGATAAGGAAAGCAAACTATCTCGCGGTATTATGACCTTTGGCTATGATTCCGAGGCTATCAGAGATATTCTATCTAGACATTGGCATTTATTGAGGAGTGACGAGGATCTAAAAGATGTTCTAACACCAAAGGCCTCCATCTCATACCGTAGGGGCAAGAACTTGAAAGATAGACTGGTCCATAGTTCCTTTAATGAACAGAAACCAGGGACCTGGTTAAAACCCCTAACAGGATGTTTCAAATGTAGCAGATGTAAATTCTGCAGGTATGTTACACCTTTGAAAATATATGAGCATCCTATTACTGGCGAGAAATACAAGATAAAAGAATTTATGAATTGTTGTTCTACGGCGGTTATCTATGTGGCCACTTGTATTTGCAGGAAGATCTATGTAGGAAAAACGAGGCGCCAACTGCGCCGCAGGATTGGTGAGCATATCTACAGTATCAAGAATACATTGGATACACCAATTGCCCGCCATGTTAAGTATTGCCACAACAATAGAAGTGAAGTTGTATCTTTCTGTGCAATAGACCAGGTCCATATAGGCCCAAGACAGGGTGACCTGGAGAGAAAATTATTACAATGTGAGGCACGCTGGATATACCAATTGAAGGCTCAAGCACCTTATTGACTCAATGAGGGGTTTACTTTTACGCCCTTCATTTAGCACTTTGTCCCTTTCTCTTTTTATGTGCATAACTTCATCTGCCCACCTTCTGGTAGGCCTTGTTGTCCTTTGTACACTTTAACCCTCACAATGTCTCAGTTTGCTATACATTTAATATCCCCCCTTTTTTTCTGTCCACCTTTGGTAGACACTGAGTACACTTTAACCCCCACAGAGTATTAATCTGCTTCACCGTTATGAACATGCACCCTAGCAAGTATTTGTCCCTTTCATCAGTTAATCTTTTAGTGCATTAGCACCCTTTTTTATTACTCTTTTCAATTTTACGTTTAGACTAGCAATATGCTAGAGGTACTTATCACCATAGTCCATACACGCCTTATAGTACATATTTTACCTTCTAACACTAGCTTTCCAGCTATATCCACACATCTTATATAATTTTACACTTTGAGACTTCAGTCTCCTTATATAGTTTTTGTCCCTTGATCCCCCTCTCTTTATTATACTATGGAGCTCACTTTTCACCTATATTACGGCCTTTTAACCTTGGTGTCACCTTTAATTTAATTATCTATATGCAATATACTTTTCACACTACATTTCTTATTATTAGCCTCCCAAACCTGTCTATAGGACCCATATATTGATACTATGTTATTGCCTTGGTTTTCATTAACGTTTTACATCCTTCTCAGTGTCCTTTTGCATATACTAACGTAATTTCTATGCCATTTGCACTTTTTTGACCCTGTACGGGCAATGCATTTACTACTTTCACGTTGCCTTGGTGACAGCTCCCTATATAAAGCTCTCAGAGACAGCGTTATACAATTTCCCTTTGACAAAGACGTGATACGTCGAAACGCGTCAGGCTCCTAGCAACCACGCTGCGTACGTCATCACGTTAGACGTGCGCATGCGCGTTGCAAACCTAGCGGCCAAGCGTTCCAGGAAGCGCGAATCTGCTGCAGTTATGGCCTAGCTTAAAGCCCCTTATATCCCATTAGTGGCATAATATGTCTGAAAATACCTGATAGCACCTCCTGTACGACCTTTAAGTTTGGGAACAGCTTCTATTGTTGCACACACATCTTTAGGTACTTGTTGTACCATATGGCAGCGAGTTACCTATTTGTGCACACAGACACAGCTTGAACCCTATGCTGTGTAATATATAGCTGTTCAGGATAAATTTATTTGTGCTCCAAGTTGAGCTCTTTGCCAACTATGCTTATATAGGTACAGCTTCTTGGTACCTTTATAAAAGCACAATAGGTCTATCAGTAAGGCATCTTTTTACCTATGTTTTTGCATAAATATTGCTTTATTTAAGTCATCCTCTAGATATGTGGAGGATATTCATTTCAGCATAAGGGTGCTTTGTATATACATCATTTATAATATTATAGGGCTTTTTTGCCCTGGGAACTTTTTGTAAATGTCTTGGCCTGCCCGCTAGGTGTGAATAGCAATAACCACTCACTTTAGAGTCCTACATTGCACAATATCAGTGCTATAGGGTTACTTGCTATCCCTTACATCTGCCCTTGTTTTATTCCCTTTATTAGTGTTTTTAATATCCCTTGTTTTTAAAGACGTCGCTGTCATGTATTTAATAAAATTTATTTAGTTTGTATTTATCCCGCCATTTTGTACACTGTATATTTGGGGTGGAAAACACCCAGGGAAATCCAAATCCTCACTTTTCTCTCTTTGATAGTGATTAGTGGTTTAATCCACACAGAGGAACTATACTACTTACTTAGAATTTTTGTCTTATTCTAGTAATTTTTTGTTTTCACACTTGTTTTCATCCGAGCTTAGTTTAAGGAGCAAGTAAAGTGTACCAAGCCGTTTTAAGATGGCAAACTCTGCTATAAATAATATAGATGTGGACTCACTTCAAAAGGAAGCTGATGAGAGCTTTGGCTCTAGGGCCCAATCCATCACAGCTAATGAGAGGAACATTAAAGATCAATTTGGTGAACTGTTAAAAACTGCTAAAAAGCAGCTAAGATCTATATGGGAAATCAGTAGCCTGCAAAACTATCTAAAAAATCAAATTGTCCCTAGAGGACTGAGAATAAATATAAGTCCAGCAAGTAACCTGTCAAATGAGACATTCACAAAGAAGTGGCAAGAAATATTGTTAAAATGTTCATTTGAACTTATGTCCCTTATAATTGAGACCGAACAGCAGAACTTAGAAATCATCAAACCCAAGTTGACACTATACCAACAAGAGTTTGGTAAATTCAGTGAAATATCTGAGTACAATATGTTCTGCACAAGGTTGAATGATAATATAGACAGGTTTAAGAAAGAGATTAAAGAACGTAAACAAAAGAAATTTTGGAGGGATCAGACTGACTTTAAAACTGGCAGGATATTTAGAAGATTCTCAAAATTGAATGTTAACCAAAGAAGTTCTGACATTAGTTCCTCAGAGTTTGAGAACTCTGATAATGATGACTTTCACCCTTATAACACCAGGCCCAGACGAGGAAATTACCCTCAGAAAAGAGAGAACTATGACACAAGAGCAAATATTCAGACCAGAGAGAACCCTAGATTTAACGAACCACAACAATCTTTTTTAGAGAGAGGCAGGATCCCTGTGAAAGGGCCAGAGAGGACACTCAGATCCAAGGGAAACAGGAATACCTGACTCCCAACCCCTCTAACCCCCCAGCTATGAATCCACAGATAGTCAACTTGTCCAAATTTCCCCTCAATATACATCACACCTCAGTGTTACAGAGAGGTTTGACATTTGTCCCAACATCCAGATCAGATACATTCACACACATAAAAGATCTAAACCTCTTCGCCCGCAAGCTAGCACTGCACAAATTCTATAAACTGAAGGAGGAGAGAGAATGTATGAATCTGGGTGTGGGAAAGGAAGATATAGAAACTTTACAATCTCTGTTATCCTTGCTTAAAGAGAATGAACCAGTTGGTTCCATGAATAAATCTAAAACCTGGAGAAATAAAAGCACTTTCACACCAGGAATGAAAGACTATGCTAACATCTGGGTCTTTCTTCAGCAAGCCACTTTAGAGATTGAGGACATAGACTATTACAAATTGAAAAAAGTATTCAATTTGACTAATAATGAATTCATAGCATTAAAAGAATTGGAGAAGTGCAAGGAGATACAAATTAAGCCTGCGGATAAGGGAGGTAACATTGTCATCATGAATAATGAGGAATACAGAGATATGTGTAGCAGAATTTTGGGAGATACTAGCACATATAAGGTGATCCAAAAAAATCCAACTAACGAGTATAAGACACTCTTGAAAACTATTTTGGATAATGCAATGAAAGAGGACCTTATTGATGAGCAAACCTATAGGTTTTTATACCCCAAGTTTCCTACCATCTCGATTTTCTATTCCCTGCCTAAAATTCATAAAAAGAAATTACCAATTCCTGGTAGGCCTATTGTATCCGGCACTGATAACCTGTCCCATAACGTCAGCATATTTATTGACCACCATCTGAGAGAATTGGTAGAAAGCCTTCCCTCTTATGTCAAAGATACAAATGACATTTTAAAACAGCTGGATGACCTCCATACACCTGAATCAGCATAACTAGCCTCTATAGATGTGGAGGCATTATACAGCAGCATACCACATGGGTACGGTATAGAGGCCCTAAGTTACTTTCTAAGTATGAAAGGTGTTACTCACACAAAATTCAATGGTTTTCTTTTGGAACTTTTGGAATTCGTGTTAAAACATAATTACTTTACGCATAACAACAAATGGTATCACCAGCAAAAAGGGACAGCCATGGGTACACCATGTGCTCCCAGTTATGCCAATTTGTTCCTGGGATGGTGGGAAGAGAAGTTTGTTTTCCATGAATATACATCCTCACTCTCCGAACACGCATTAATATGGCGGCGCTATATTGACGATGTGTTAGTGGTTTGGACAGGCACTAAGCTTGAATTTGAACAATTCATGTCTGACCTCAATACCAATGACCTGGGCCTTAAATTCACCTACGAGTTAAACCTATCCTCCATCACATTCCTAGATCTGTTGATAACCAAAGATGAGGAAGGAAAGATATCAACCAGTACTTATAGGAAGGACACTGCCACGAACTCTCTGTTGACTTGGGATAGCCAGCATTACGAACCCCTTAAAAGGGGGATACCAAGAGGTCAATACCTTCGAATAAGGAGGAATTGCAGCTCTGATGCAGAGTTCAAAGCAGAGACAGAGGTTACTCAAATAAATGTCTCAAGTCTGCCTTTAACTATGCATCTAACTGCAAGAGATCTGAACTTTTAAATGGCCACAATAAGAATACAGATAAGGAAAGCAAACTATCTCGCTGTATTATGACCTTTGGCTATGATTCCGAGGCTATCAGAGATATTCTATCTAGACATTGGCATTTATTGAGGAGTGACGAGGATCTAAAAGATGTTCTAACACCAAAGGCCTCCATCACATACCGTAGGGGCAATAACTTGAAAGATAGACTGGTCCATAGTTCCTTTAATGAACAGAAACCAGGGACCTGGTTAAAACCCCTAACAGGATGTTTCAAATGTAGCAGATGTAAATTCTGCAGGTATGTTACACCTTTGAAAATATATGAGCATCCTATTACTGGCGAGAAATACAAGATAAAAGAATTTATGAATTGTTGTTCGACGGCGGTTATCTATGTGGCCACTTGTATTTGCAGGAAGATCTATGTAGGAAAAACGAGGCGCCAACTGCGCCGCAGGATTGGTGAGCATATCTACAGTATCAAGAATACATTGGATACACCAATTGCCCGCCATGTTAAGTATTGCCACAACAATAGAAGTGAAGTTGTATCTTTCTGTGCAATAGACCAGGTCCATATAGGCCCAAGACAGGGTGACCTGGAGAGAAAATTATTACAATGTGAGGCACGCTGGATATACCAATTGAAGGCTCAAGCACCTTATGGACTCAATGAGGGGTTTACTTTTACGCCCTTCATTTAGCACTTTGTCCCTTTCTCTTTTTATGTGCATAACTTCATCTGCCCACCTTCTGGTAGGCCTTGTTGTCCTTTGTACACTTTAACCCTCACAATGTCTCAGTTTGCTATACATTTAATATCCCCCCTTTTTTTCTGTCCACCTTTGGTAGACACTGAGTACACTTTAACCCCCACAGAGTATTAATCTGCTTCACCGTTATGAACATGCACCCTAGCAAGTATTTGTCCCTTTCATCAGTTAATCTTTTAGTGCATTAGCACCCTTTTTTATTACTCTTTTCAATTTTACGTTTAGACTAGCAATATGCTAGAGGTACTTATCACCATAGTCCATACACGCCTTATAGTACATATTTTACCTTCTAACACTAGCTTTCCAGCTATATCCACACATCTTATATAATTTTACACTTTGAGACTTCAGTCTCCTTATATAGTTTTTGTCCCTTGATCCCCCTCTCTTTATTATACTATGGAGCTCACTTTTCACCTATATTACGGCCTTTTAACCTTGGTGTCACCTTTAATTTAATTATCTATATGCAATATACTTTTCACACTACATTTCTTATTATTAGCCTCCCAAACCTGTCTATAGGACCCATATATTGATACTATGTTATTGCCTTGGTTTTCATTAACGTTTTACATCCTTCTCAGTGTCCTTTTGCATATACTAACGTAATTTCTATGCCATTTGCACTTTTGTGACCCTGTACGGGCAATGCATTTACTACTTTCACGTTGCCTTGGTGACAGCTCCCTATATAAAGCTCTCAGAGACAGCGTTATACAATTTCCCTTTGACAAAGACGTGATACGTCGAAACGCGTCAGGCTCCTAGCAACCACGCTGCGTACGTCATCACGTTAGACGTGCGCATGCGCGTTGCAAACCTAGCGGCCAAGCGTTCCAGGAAGCGCGAATCTGCTGCAGTTATGGCCTAGCTTAAAGCCCCTTATATCCCATTAGTGGCATAATATGTCTGAAAATACCTGATAGCACCTCCTGTACGACCTTTAAGTTTGGGAACAGCTTCTATTGTTGCACACACATCTTTAGGTACTTGTTGTACCATATGGCAGCGAGTTACCTATTTGTGCACACAGACACAGCTTGAACCCTATGCTGTGTAATATATAGCTGTTCAGGATAAATTTATTTGTGCTCCAAGTTGAGCTCTTTGCCAACTATGCTTATATAGGTACAGCTTCTTGGTACCTTTATAAAAGCACAATAGGTCTATCAGTAAGGCATCTTTTTACCTATGTTTTTGCATAAATATTGCTTTATTTAAGTCATCCTCTAGATATGTGGAGGATATTCATTTCAGCATAAGGGTGCTTTGTATATACATCATTTATAATATTATAGGGCTTTTTTGCCCTGGGAACTTTTTGTAAATGTCTTGGCCTGCCCGCTAGGTGTGAATAGCAATAACCACTCACTTTAGAGTCCTACATTGCACAATATCAGTGCTATAGGGTTACTTGCTATCCCTTACATCTGCCCTTGTTTTATTCCCTTTATTAGTGTTTTTAATATCCCTTGTTTTTAAAGACGTCGCTGTCATGTATTTAATAAAATTTATTTAGTTTGTATTTATCCCGCCATTTTGTACACATGTGGTACTGTATCAAAAGCCTTTGCAAAATCCAAAAAGACTACATCCAATGAGTTGTCTTGATCCACAGTCCTACTAACCTCCTCATAGAAACTATTTAGATTTGTTTGACATTACCTATCCCTTATAAATCCATGTTGACTCCTACTTATTAACCTGTTCAAATAGACATATTCTTGTATGCTATCCCTATTTAACCCTTACTAAAAGCTTTCCCTCAATAGAAGTGAGGCTCACTAGTCTATAATTCCCCAGATCTGCTTTTGCTCCATTCTTAAATATAGGTATCACCTGGTAGTGTCCCTGTGTTGAGTGAATCTTGAAAAATTAAATATAGCCACTACAGAACTCAGTTCCCTCAGTACCATTGGATCTATTCTATCAGGACCTGGGGCTTTATTAGCATTTATTTTTTCCAACCTCTTTTAGATTTCTTCCTGCGTTAACCAATACACTACTTATTAGAGGGTGTGTTTCACATTGAATTTATTCTGTAGCTTCCTACCAGGCCGTCTTTCCATTATTATATTTAAAAAATATTTTATGGTTAGTCCTACTCTCTTTTGCAACACATTTTTTGTTTTTTATTTTAGCCAGTCTAATTGCTCTTTTGCCAGCCTTGTTGATTTCCTTGTACTTACGTTAAGGCAGTCTTTGTCCCCTCTTGTATGTATTATATAAATGTCTGTTTTTTACTCATCTTCATTTTTAAGTCATTATTAAGCCACATGGGTTGTGATTTACTCCTTCTACTTTTATTTCCACATGGTATATGGTGATTAGTATGTATATTTAGTAAGGATTTGAATATTGGCCATTTATTTTCAGTATTTTTACTATCAGCTCTTTGTCCTAATCTACACATTGTATTGCTGCTCTTAGACCATTAAACAGCATTATTAAATTGAGATTCGGCCAATTGAAAAGGGCTCTATATAAGCACAGAGCATGTTTTTTTTACAGAAGTTTTTAGTTATGTTTTATAATTTAAATGCCGTTTTTTTTACTCTGCATCTTGATCTTTAAATCATTGTTACGCCACATTGGATGCTATTTACTCTTTTTACTTTTATTCCCACATGGCATATTATTATTATTATTATTATTATTATTATTGTTTATTTATATCTCGCTGACATATTCCATAGCGTTGTACATACAGTAAGTTATGTTCAGACACAGATAAATACAAATTAACATATAGCAAATAAAGGAGAGCCCTGTCTTTGAGCTCAGAATCCAATGTCCATGGTGCATTCTCAAAGTACATTGCAGGATTGAAGCTCACAGACTTACAACCTAAAGGTATTATGAGTGGTAAAGGAGGAAGAGAGAGGTGATGAGCATGTTAGGGTGGAAGTTAATACGCTTCTTTAAAGAGGTTTTGAGTGTTTTCAGGCAAGAAGATAATATGGTGGAGCGAGGGAAGGAGTTCCAGAGAATAGGGGCAGCACAAGAAAAGTCCTGAAAGCAAGAGTGAGAGGAGGTGACAAGAGTTGTAGAAAGAAGAAGGTCATTAGCAGAATAAAGAGGGTGGGTCGCAGAGTATTTGGAGATGAGAGCAGAGATGTACAGGGGAGCGCTATTGTTGAGCTCTACTAAATATGTCGGCACGTTATAAATAAACCATAATAATAAGTCACAATTTAAAATGTTATTCTAGAGACTAAGGGAAGCCAGTGGAGTGACAGAGAGGTGATGCCGACACTAAACATTGTGTACGGAAGACAAGTCTAGCAGTCTATGGATTGAGGTGGTGATTAGGCCAACAAGAAGCCAGTTGCAGTAGTCTAGTCGAGAGATGACGAGAGAGTGTATTAGGTATATGGTGATAAGTATGTATATTTAGTAAGGATTTAAATGTTGTCCATTTATGTTCAGTATTTTTACACATCAGTTCTTTTTCCAAGTCTACACTTTGTATTGCTGCCCTTTAAAACCGTTAAAATCTGCCCTTTCAAAATTAAGAGTTTTTGTTTGTTGGCCCCATACAGTTATGTTTTTTTAATTAAGTCTCAAAGGTTGCCCTATTTTACCATTTGATACCATATCAATATTATTTGTGCTAACTAAATCCAGTCTCATTTCTAGTAGGTTCTTGTATAACCTGGGCCAGATAATGATCCCTGAGTGTACTCAAGAAACTGATCCCCTTTGCCAAACTGCTGGTCTCACTTATTCATTTATTTCAGGGTAGTTAAAATCTCCCACTATTATAACTTGACCATGCTTAGCTGCATTTCCAATCTGTAACAATAACTGCATTTCCTCGCTTTCAATTATATTTGGGGGTTTATAGCATACTCAATATTCTTTTGAAATGTGCTCCTCCGCAATTTAACTCTACCCACAAAAATGCAACATTATCGCTAGTTCCAACATAAATATCCTCTCTGACTATAGGCTTAAATTCAGGCTTTAAATATACAAAAATGGGAAAATCTTACTCTTTATTAATTGCTTAGATTAACAATGGCAATTACAGTTTTTTTCAATCCTAAATTGGAATGATGAATTAAAAGTAGCTGATATGGAACTCACCAGTGACCTTACTGTTAGTGTCCCTCAAATAAGGACAACATCCCCACAATTGGGATGCACTGGGGTGTTGACTCTAAAAAAGTTTAATGGATAAGTTACTAAGACTTAATATAGTCTAATATGACTGTATTGGACCCCGTATCCACTATTTTGGATGTAATTCTCCACATCCTTCGTAAGAATTTGTTTAGCTCAGAAATATAAGCAACAATTAGAAGGGATAGTATCTACCTTTGTTAAACCTGGAGCTAACGTAGTGGAGTGCTGTGGGTACACTCACTCTGATGCAAACATCCACCCCTCTCCCTTACACAGTGCTGGAGGAAATAAACCTCCTAATTGGTTGGGTTCCCAGCCAGGGAGATGATACAAGAGGGTTTAGCTATGAGTGAGCGTTTGGCATAGGACAGGCTCCTAGGGGTTCCAAAGGTGCATATAGAGCAAAGCTGGTAGGGTGAAGCAGGACAGCTATGTGCGGCCTCATGGTAGATTTCTTATTTTTTTTATAAATGTGACATGATAAAATATATTTAATATTAATATATTAATTCACCCTGACCAGTACTGACACCAACAAATATTTTTTACTCTTGAAACTTGTGCTCATATATCTTGTCAAAAGAATTTGGAAGCAGCCCCCAAAATTAATTTGCACTGCAACCCTCCCTTCAATAGCTCTACCACTGGTTAAAATGATACAGCAAACGTTGAGATGGTAGAAATGAAAACATTTTCTATAAATAAGAATATTTGCAGTTTGTTGTCATAAAAAAGCTAAATTACTGTTGGATAATGATAATTAGATAAAGATAAGTCTCATCATTCATAACTTCATATAATAAAGCAAACATTATTGTGCATAGCACTAACTTCATGTCTTCATATTCGCAATGAACCAGATACAATTAATACTGTATTATGTAATAAAAAATAATTACACACATATAGTGTAATTAAGAAACATTTGAAATAGTATGACACAACTTTGAAATTATCTGTGTAATCTGAGGAGAAGAACAAAGGATTAATATCTGTATGTATAAATACTGACTAATCTGATTTTCATCTACAAGAAGTGCAAACAATGCTGTATCCGTCATGAGAAATCAGTTTGTCATGACCAGATGTCTATATTAAGCAATGATGTTGTATCTCACAAAAAAATACATAGCTGTGACAAAATAAGAAGGCCAAGAGTACTATCACTATTTCTATATTATAATATCTATATTAAATGGTTTAGCCACATTTATTTCACGTTAAAGGTATACAAGAGTAATCATATGTTAACTGTGTTTAGTTTGATATCATGACAACAAAACATGTAGACCTTGTTATTGCTGACAAACAAAGGTCATTAGCATTTATTTCCTTTAATATGAAAGGCCTATCTAGTCTCATATTGTTAATAAGGATAGCATGCTTGGGTTTGGTTAAACATAATAATATATATAATATACTTGTTAAACATAACATCAATCATAGTAGTTAGAATATGATCTGTGTGTTTATTTATGGTGTGATCGATCATTCTGAAGAGGGGATGTCATTAATATCATGGCTATATAATAGCCAATGTATACAGTTTACTTACATTATTAGGTAGCATTTATTCCAGATGAACAAACTGCCATAATGGGTGTGAAATTTGCCTAAAATTAAATAACAAGAACAGATTAATAAAAAATCTGCTGGTTCTCCCACTGGCCATATGAAGGCATGCTCCTCCTATGCTGAACTCCAAAGGACACCCTCTCTCATCTCCTCCACTACTCCTCTCCCCTTTTCACTCCTCCCTCCAACCTCTTTCAAACAAAATGTGATATTTTTTTTAAGTATTATATATGTATTTGTTTTTTGTATCTGTATATCTATGTGATCTAATGCCGTATGCTGTAAGGTATAGAGTGGTAGGTATGGGGTTATTGTAGGGTTGAGGCCTTGTGAATATATGTAAGCTATGTGTAATAAGTAATTATGTGTATGTATATTAAATTATGTATCAGTAATTTACATGTAAATATTAATAAGACAATCCTATCTTTACTCAAAAGCATTCTTCTCTCTCACACGTTACTAAACCTGTGTGTTTATTTCAAAAATACAACACAGTCAGCGTTTTAGTGGGAAGCAGGGTCTTTTATACACTGTAAATGTTAGTTAACATGACGTTTTGCTTTGTTGATGGTTTTTGGGACTAATGAGCAGAGCAAAATGTGGCTACATGTCCGAATCTGTCCTATAACCCAGCCACTACTTGGACTTGCAAGCTATTTTTCTAACAAATGAAACATGGGATTGTGAGATACAGGGATCCTACATGTTAAACATATACAGTAACTGTGATTGGAATAGCTATGTAAAGAAAGCAAACTAAGCTCCCACAGTTACGAAAAAGACATGACTTACGTGTTACGTGTTAGACTGGAATGTGTTTGCATAAAGGCAAAAGAACTATTCTAAATATCTGAGGGATTTTTACTGTGGAGAAAATATCTATTTTTCAGTCTTTTTTAAGATGAAACCAATTTGTTTTTGTGGTGACAGGGTCTCCTTCATTAACAGTTGAAGGGATTAGCAGAAATAACTTGCCAAACTAAGTCCTTAATAGGTGTATGCATCTGAAATAATGTTGATAGGTAAAATTGTATTTTTTTCAGGATGGGCTAAGTACACATCAAGGAAATGTTTACAGCTCTAAAGTACAAAAAATGGAAACTTTCTGTGTCATTGAAACTTCCTTGTACTATGCATGGTATGTTTTTTCATTGTGGAAATCTAACTATGCATGGAATTTCTTTGCATGGAGAAATATGTGTCGCTTACATCAGTATCTGGAGTTCCAAGACTGTTTAGCTGTTTACTGTTCAGCGTTTTGCAAATACGTTTACATACAGTCTTGGAACAGTTACTTCTTATATGATGAAGGCAATGCCAGTATAATCACCTGCTCAGGGTGCTCACCATTGACCAGTCCCACAATGTTGTATACCAACTACCACAGTTCTTACAATAAATGTTAATTTAAGACTTCCTGGTAAGGCAGTGTGCGTATATTTTAAAAGATCTGCATAAGAGCATCTTCTACCTGTGTCACTGTGTTATTATTTTGTTTAAAAAAGACATTTTCATATTTTTGCATCAGTCCTGCAACTTATATAACTGGCCGTAGACAAACCATGCTCATATGGCATTTAGATTGCTTCCCACTAATGCTGGTTTTCAGACCGCTTAATTCTCCTCCCTTGAGAACTGGACACATAAAAAATATACGATATAAAATACCGTACTAAAGTATACAGTGAAATACACTCATAAGTAAATATCTCTCTGTAGACATTTACCTATATGTATGTAAATGTAATTTAATTGACTCAATTTTACCTAATTTAATTACCGTAACTTAAAACATTTAACTGACCAATTATATCATGCTTAAATTTAATTTACCGGCTCCAGATGGGTTTCTGCAATTGCCTTTATGTTGATATGTAGCTGATATTTTTATATTGAAACCAATGAGACAGAATAAAATAGATGCACAAATTTAATTCCATCAAGATATTGCACATATTTCTATCCTAAGTGACTACGACAAATAGATCCTAGATAGATGTAAATTAGAGATGAAGAATGAATAGAAAGGCTCCTAATTAGAGCAGTTGATTTTGCTTTCCAGCCGTAGTAAATTAGTGAAAAAAAATCCTCTTTTATAGCTATATAGAATAATGTTTAATTAAAAATCCAATTACATTGATTCAGATTAATTTCTTAAAAGATTGGTGTTTATGAATTGGTAATGACTTAAAATAAGTCTGCAGTAATTATAGCTCTGGATAAATGTTTTAAATAGCATAGGCTTGGACCAGGAGATGATTTTTATATCACTTAAATCATCATATTTTATATACATTTTTAGTGCTTATTATTTCATCTTAGACTGCAGAATAGCACATTTTGAAGAACAAACTGAACATTTTCTAGATAATTTTGCAATTGCAACAAAACTTCTTGAGCTTTGACTCATGCCCACTGATCACTCCACTAATTACCTTCATTTAAATAATTATTGCTATTGTTATATTATAGAAATAATGTGATAGATTATATATATATATATATATATATATATATATATATATATATATATAACCTACAAATACAGTTATTTCTCTATAATAATAAAATAATATAATTTTAGTAATAAGGGGGTTCATTACATTACACTTTAGCCTTGCAAGCGGTTATTGTAATTATTCTTAATTATAACACATTAGCAGTTTGAAAACCTTCTTTTAGTGACCATTTTATGTCTCTGAAAAAAAAATCTTACTTTACTATAATTATTTCTTTCAAATCTAGAATACTATTTTCATTTAAAATATATAAGAATATTTGAACTATGGAATGCAATTATGTGAACAAATCATGCAAAGCTAGCATTTCAAAGTTTGATATACGTATTGAGAAATATATGAGCTCTATAACAAAACAGAATAAAATAAAACATGAGATATTACTTTATATCTGTGAACAAGAGTGATTTCTTTTTGATTTGTGGCACAGCAGATGGAAGTGAGAAGTTGGAGGTGCTAGATTTGAGACCTGTCTATATCCCAATTTTTCTTCCACTTTTTCACATTGCAGTATCTATTACAAGGACAGATGCACTTTTTATAGATTTTTGAAAAATAAGAGAAACTCTCTGCTACTTTATTACAGGAGTGATTTAGGGATAGCCCCAAAGTTACATATAGAGTATATTTATATACGCCATGAAATACGACTGGAATAAAATATATGTTTATTGCTTTTGAAACTTTTTGGTACTACCGTATTTTACCTGTTGATAAAAATTCAATGCAAGATTTTAGTATGAATTTATATTGTTAATTACTCGTCAATACATTACATTACAGTATTCTATTCTCATCCTCTATTTATCTACAGGAAACAGAGTTGAAGGGAACCATGTGAATCTCTGAACTTCTATTGATAATAATATGTTAATTGAAGAACTTTCTGAAACCAAATATGTAGTCTTCTAGCGAATTTAGGGTTTTGAATGCCCTGTATTTCATCTATAAAGATCTGTTGGCTTTGGGCTACCTGTGGCCATTCTAGAAGTTTGTATTGTATTCTGACCAGATGGGATACTATTGAGAAAGACACTATAATCATGGGTAGGATCATAATTTCCTCCCTGGGAGTTCCTCCTCAGATTATTATAATATTATAATTATAAAAAGTGAGTAATGTATGCATATAATATTTTGAATACAATAAGTAGGTGACATGTAACAGCACAACTAAAAATCATTTTGATATAAAAGCATCACATTCTAAAGCAGAAGGTGTATAATGTGACATAAAACAAGATGTTTGGGAGATGTCTGTGTGTCATAATCCATAATAAGTGAGCAGGATGGTTGTAAAGATAGGGACAGGTAGGTGTACGGGCTATAGATTGTATTCTCTTTTGAAATGGTATGTTGCTTAGTAAAGAGATCCTCAATTTTTATAGCATATAGGGAGACATAAAATGAACATAAATTCCTCTAACATGTGTTGGAGGGAATGTGGAGAGGAAGAGACCTACAGTATATGCATATATGGTGGGAGTGCAAGGGGTTCCAAAGATTCTGGGAACAATGCATTCAGGATTTGTCAAGATTTACAGGATTCAGGCTTCCCTTTAAGCCAGAATTCTGTTTATTGCATATGTTCCCAGACAATCTCCCCTTAGGGACTGGTCTGTTGATCTCTCACGTAATGCTGGCGGCCAACTTGTTGCTAGCAAAACGCTGGAGATTAACTTATCCAGTATCAAGGTAAAAATGAACAACCCATTTTCTAGATAATTTTACAATTGCAACAAAACTTCTTGAGCTTTGACCCATGGCCACTGATCACTCCACTTAATACCTTCATTTAAATAATTATTGCTATTGGTATATTATAGAAATAATGTGGATAGATAGATATATATAACCTACAAATACAGTTATTTCTCTATAATAATAAAATTATATAATTTTAGGGTATAAGCCGACCCGAGTATAAGCCGAGGCACACATTTTACCACAAAATACTGTGTAAAATGAGTGACTCGAGTATAAGCCGAGGGTGGGAAATGTGCTGCCCCCTGTGTCCCTCTTGTGTCCCCCTCTCTCTCCCGTGTCTCTTCTCCCCTCTCCCTTCCCTGTGTCTCTCCCCCCCTCCTCATTCTCAACCTCCCTCCGCAACCCCACTCCTCATCCTCAACCTCCCTCCTCATCATCCCTCCTCATCCTCAACCTCCCTCCTCCTCAACCCCCCATCCTCAAACCCCCCATCCTCAACCCCCTCCTCAACCTCAACCTCCCTCCTCATCCTTAACGCCCTCCTCAACCTCCCTCCTCAACCTCAACCCCCTCCTCATCCTTAACGCCCTCCTCATTCTCAGCCCCCCTCCTCATCCTCACCCCCCTCCACATCCTCAACCCCCCTCCTTAACCTCCCTCCTCAACCTCAACCCCCCTCCTCATCCTCAAACCCCTCCTTTTCCTCAACCTGCCCCCTCTTCCTCAGCCCCCCTCCTCATCCTCAACCCCCTCCTCAACCTCAACCCCCCATCCTCAACCCCTCTCCTCATCCTCCCTCCTCATCCTCCCTCCTCATCCTCCCTCCTCATCCTCAACCTCCCTCCTCAACCTCCATCCTCAACCTCTATCCTCAACCTCAACCTCTCTCCTCAATCCCCCTCCTCATCCTCAACCTCCCTCCTCATCCTCAGCCCCCTCCTCATCCTCAGCCCCCCTCCTCAACCCCCTCCTCATCCTCAACCCACTCCTCAACCTCAACCTCCCTCCTCAACCTCTATCCTCAACCTCCCTCCTCAATCCCCCTCCTCATCCTCCCTCCTCATCCTCCCTCCTCATCCTCAACCTCCCTCCTCAACCTCCCTCCTCAACCTCTATCCTCAACCTCAACCTCTCTCCTCAATCCCCCTCCTCATCCTCAACCTCCCTCCTCATCCTCAGCCCCCTCCTCATCCTCAGCCCCCCTCCTCAACCCCCTCCTCATCCTCAACCCACTCCTCAACCTCAACCTCCCTCCTCAACCTCTATCCTCAACCTCCCTCCTCAATCCCCCTCCTCATCCTCAACCTCCCTCCTCATCCTCAGCTCCCCTCCTCATCCTCAACCCCCTCCTCAACCTCAACCCCCTACTCAACCTTCCTTCTCAACCTCAACCCCCTCCTCAACCTCAACCTCCCTCCTCAACCTCCCTCCTCAACCTCAACCCCCCTCCTTATTCTAACCCCTGCTCATTCTACCCAACTAAATACCCCCCCCCCTCTCCTCTCACTTACTTGCTCTGGCCTCCGCTCCTTCCGGGTCTTGACGTGGCGCACATGTGACATCACGTCATTAGCATATACCAGGTGCCGGCACCCGGTATATGCTAATGACGTGGCACGCATGTGACCACACGGCATTAGCATATACCAGGTGCCGGCACCCGGTATATGCTAATGCCGTGACGTCACATACTCATCAGACAAAATGGTTAAATGGAGTCTATGGGATTTAAATAAGGAGGAAGAATAGAGGCAGAGAAAGAGACTCTCTTTCCTCTCCTTTCCCCCTCTCTCAGTTTGAACAACCCGTGTGTGTGTTATCTTTTCATATGTACTTGTTATAAGGAGCCCTTTAATGAATTAGAAGAAGATTGTCTATATTATATGTAAGATTTACGATTTGAATCTATTTAAATGTATTTTTGGACTCTTCTTAGTATGAATGTAATTTTAACTTATGTGTTTCCTTGTTGTTTACTGCTCCTTTGTTTTACTGTAAAATCAAAATAAAAAGATTTAAAAAACTAAATGTTAGTTTTTTAAAGAATAAATAGATGTTTCAACATATAAAACATTCAGTAAATTAAAGTGCACTGAAGTATAAATAATTAATCCTACATCAAACTGTTCACTTAAGGTAGGCATTTTGCACATATTCCTTATAAATGATGTCTCAGGCCATCACAAGGTAATTGCAAGTGTTAATGAGAAGTAACATTTTTAATTATGTTTAATTTTTTTTGTAACACTTCTTTTTTATAGATTACACATCGAACTGTGGGAAAATACTGCATATAAAAGCTGCAATAACTAATGTGTCAGTAATTACCATTTTTAGATAAATTAGTATTTTTTTCAACAATTGCTTATATGAAGTTAAACTAAACTTATGAATAAGGTTATTAGATTTTTGTGTCATTGCACATACGTTTGTTATGTCATTGTATTATTAGCTATTTCACATTTTTGTTTCATTAGTGCTACTGTTCTACAGAATATCAACTACAAATGTTTCTGGGGATAGCAATTACACACTTATATAATTTTAATTTCTAGTCGTTCACCCTTGGGACAGCTATAATTAAATTCAAAAATTACAGTACCTCTTATCTCTGCAAAAGAAATGATGACATTGCAAAGCTTTATACAGCACAGGTTACATTATGCATGAAAAGAAACAGAGGAAAATGTAGAGTTCTACAGATTTAATTCAAAGCCTAACTCTACAGTATTTTGCACACATTACTTATAATTAGATCAGGTAGATTGTTTTATTAGAAAAGGTAATGAAAATATATTTATTTAAATCCCCCATACAGCACTACATAATTTATTGGTACATTATAAATACAAGTTAATAAAAAATAATAATAATACTTAAAGTTTTATGACAAGAAAATGCTGTACTTATTGGAATATTTTTAAATATATAGTAAAAGGAACACTAACCCCTGTCGCGCGGTACTATAAGTACCCCTGCGGCACCTAACATTAACAACCCCATGCTGTGAGGTTCCCATCAGGAGCTCTGAAGCGTCCCTACATTAACCCCAATTAACTAATAAATCTATATTACCACCTCTAAGTAATTAACCCCATCCTCTAAGTAATTACCATATTTAACCCTCACCATACCAAATTAACCCTATCACTAACCATCAAACCCTATCTAGACCCAGTTATCCCTATCTAGTCCTATTTAACCCTAACTGTAATTAATTACCCCTAACTATACCTATTTTACCCTAACTGGACCTAATTACCCCTAACTGGACCCATGTTAGGTGACGCGGGTTACTTACAGTACCCCCGCGGCAGGGGTTAACAACTTGTGTGCTGCAAGCCCTTTAAGAACCCATGGCTGGAAATTCAAAATTTTAAATGCTGCAGGTACCCAATTGTGACCCCCACAGCAAGGGTTAATGTGGGGATCCTGCAGGGGTCCTAATGGGGACTCCTGCATCATGGGGTTTTAATTTAGGAGTGGGGGGTTAGGAGCAGTGGGGACATTTAGGGGGAGCATATGTAATGACTTTTAAAGCCCTTGCAAGTCCTTCTTGGTACCATTAACTTGTGGTTCAAGTTTAGACATTTGCAGGCTTGACTGAGTGATTAGGAAGGGGGAATCGAAGCAATTGAATAGCGATTTGCGATTTTAGCCTTGCGAAATTAAAAGATCAAAGGATTGGAGGGCAGTACCTTGAATTGCAGCTCAGAGCCAGTAACTCGATCAGAGCCCACAAGAAGTTGCCAATTAAATAGAAAAATAACTTGCAACCTCCATTTCCGAGCCTTCATCTCCCGAACGGCTCAACTGAATGAGGATCATGCAGCCCCATTAAATTTGGGCATTGTAAGTGCAACATGAGATCCGCAACAGCTGCGGGCTTGAAATTTGCCCGAATTACGGTGCTATTAAATTAGAAGGGACTGCGAGTTACGAGCTTGAGACGCAAACCCATAACTGGTTCATCGAACTTTTAGATTTGCGGCCCTGCGCAGGATCAAGCAGTCAAACCCGTAGTTACAGGTTTACGCGGAGCTAATGGAAAAAGAGATTATCATCATCATTACGTCACTGAAAAAGGGGAGGTTAGATGCTACAAGAGGCTAGAGTCTACAATTACAATTTGAGATCTGACCCACATTCCAGAATAATGCAATATTAATAAAGCCGTAAATATGATATTCTATCACATGCAAGTTCCATTATATGTATTAACACATTAATTGCTGGGATCGATATAACACGGAAATCAAATATGAAATAAAGTATTTTTTGTGCCGATTTGCGGGCTTGAGAATGTTGTACTATTAATTCTAAGACCTAACATCACTTTCCCTTTTATTAAAAGTACAGTAGTGTGTTTTTATTTGTATTTACAGGCTACAGATTGGACTTTACCCCCCTTGCGAGACCTTTCTATCTCTCGTTGGCCTTTGGGCTCCATTTGCGTGTTACGGGGTTGAAAGCAAGTGAACTCAATTTAATAGCTAAATTGGAATTGTAGTGGTTACGGGCTTCAGAGAACAAAGGATTTGCGGCCATGAAGTTTAACGTTCAACGTCCCGTAGACTTTTTTTCGGCCTTATAAGGGCTTAACCCGCAAGTCGTCTGCGGGTAGGTTTAAGAGGCTAATTTAATAGCCGTTAAGTCCTACTGTCTAGGTTATGGGCTACAGATTTACATGTAGCCCAAATTTAATAGGGCTGATGGTGTCTCCACCATTGTTCTGACTGATGACCCCCTGGAGGGCCTGGGACAAAGAGGGGATTAGGTGATTAATCAGCCAGGCTAGTAGGTGGCGATTAGAGAGGATGACATCATTTGATGGACAGCACCTCCATGTGACGCAGGATTGGATAATTCTATGTTTATCTAAGCATATGGCTTCTTGTGATTGGTTCCTGTTTTTCAAAAATGTACTGTACTGTTCCCATTAAATGCTCTGTTTGAGTATGCATACACACTGTGTGTCTATCATTCTATATTCTGGTTTCCCTGTTGGTTCTATTGGAAGGCACCATTGACTGCTTATGTGAACCTGGGTCCTAATGATTGGTGTTTCTGAGCTGAATAAGCAGACTGGGCGCTGAGATATCCAAATCTTCACCGTCCAGGGGTTGTTCCTGTAAACTAAAAGCAGGAGGATTGGGATTGTATATGTCCCCTCACACTTGGGGTGTGACATAAAGGTTAATAGTGTTTCTTACCTCTTAAATTGTCTCTATTCCTCATAAGCAGAGTTACCATTTTCCATATCAGTGAGTGTGACAAGCTCTGCCTCATGGCTGGACCATTGTGTAGCTTGGAAGCAGGCTGGGTTGTGATTTCATTGCCCCTGCCCTGTAAAATCATTACCCCTGTTCCTATTGCCTACACAAAGGTTACAACTCTATAGTAACTTGCTTGCCACCATGACACATGAGTCATCATAGCCCTGCCTTCTTTACTGAGATTGCTCAGTCAGAACCAGAACCTAGTTTAGTCTTTTTTTTTTTTTTTTTTGTGTAGCCTTCAAATAGAGCTGGCCATGCCCTTTTATAGCACTGGTAAGTGAAGAAAAACAGCTCAGCTTGGGTGAAAACTGGCACATTCAAAAATAAGAGAAATAATTAACTTATATTTATTTTAAACTGCATACTGTTTGTAATAGTATATGCCTAACAAACATCTTAGCTGTACTTGTAAATTCACTTCAATGGTCCTTTAAAATATAGAAACAAACATGTATGCAGAGTACTAATCAAAACAAGAACACAACCCCCAGATTAAATGATAAAAAGAACATGGTTCACAATGGTCTGCTGTGCAGTGGCCTTAGCTACGGTGTTTCTTTTCTTCCTCTGGGATAACACTCAGAATCTATTGACACCATCAGCACAGCAGTGAGTGGATTACAACTATGAAAACATGAGAGGTACAGCTGGAATCCTCTCATATGCATTTTTGAGAACCAAAGTTATTTTTGTCAAGTTATGTATACTAGCCTCAAATTGACTCATCTATTAAACAGTATATTCCATATATATTAATGAACCCAAAATTAACAAATTATCTAATTACCAAGCACATAATAAATATGAATTCAATCTAACAAATGAAACACTTTATAGAAATACAGTAGTTACAGATAAAGAATTAATTATACGTTACACTCTGAGGGTATTGAGTGTAAGATATCATTAATTATTTATGTATTACTATCTCTATATAAAAATAAAGAAAACTAAAGCTGTAACTTTCCTTGTCGTAATTGTGGCAGGAAGGGGTTAAATATTATTAAGGATGAATGTGGGGGAAGGAGTTTATATATCCTTCCGCCTATGCCCCACAGCCCTCTCTATCTATCATAAAATGAGCCTGAGTTTCCCCTAGGATCTCCTCAACACCATGGTGGGGCAATTAAACCCTAAAATTCCCTCACATACCCTAGAGATCCAAAATGACTCCCATTTTCCTTTTCCCCTCTGCGGCTCTCTATCGGCTTTATCGCTATCTTCCATGGCCCTAGAGACCATTATATAGTACAGGGGGTATACGGTAGAGTTGTGTGGTATTACCATGTAGTTTCAGACTCTGGATTTTCTTTGTGTATATGTGAGGCATGTTGAAAGGGCATGTCAGATCTATATAGTTATGGCCAATTCCCCTGGCTATAAGTCAGTAAGTTTTACAGGATTTGTCTCTATAATAGCTCCTAAACTTGAAGCCGTACAAGAGTTTCAACAGCATCCTGGTAATTAAGCTCTCTGACAGTTGATCAGATGAAGTCTCTATGTATGGGTTATAGTTTTTAGGATCATTTAAAATTTAAAAAGTTATGGGACAGTCTGATAGAGTGAGGTAGGGAATTCCAAATAGTAGGAACATCACAAGAGAATTCCTGTAAATGTGAGTGGGAGGAGGTAGCTATACAAGGAGGAAAGAAGCAACATCTGAAAGAAGTAGTAATTCGGGGTATTATTGGATAAGATACATAGGGGGTGCAGAGCTCTTGAGAGCTTTTTGTAATTTAGGGTCAAGATTGTGGGTAACTAATGGAAGGACTGACAGAGAGGTTGCAGTGAAGGAGCATTGATGAGTAATGGGGATAAGTGTTTCTGAGACCAAGGTGAATCTTTTTGGTTGAGGCAATACTTTACTTACCCTTTTTATTCATAGGACTTTTTGAGTGTTTATGTCTTGTCATAGCAATGGCACATTCAAAATGCAAGAATTAGCAAAATCACATTATTTTTCTGTATAATTATAAGACAATTACATTTTGGATGTACCTATTTGCATAAACTGATAAACATGTTTTGCTTATTTGGAATTAATAACAGAGAACAGTTTTATAGTGGTACTTTTTTCTAGCTGCTTGGAACATGGGTAATACAACATTACTTGGGGTATGCTTTCCACAAAAATACTATATTGATGTTTAAGTTAAATAGATTTGACCATGTCACATGATTTGCTGAAACATTTCAGCTTCCACCATGTTGTCTGTCCACAAGAATTGATAATCATAACCATGGATTCAAACTGTTGCAACCATGTTTTTCACTAGATGTGAATTTCATTCTGGGGTAATTTAAAGTGCTGTAATCATGTAGTGCACTAGAGATACAATGCTTCAAAAATGTAATACTTACCACACCTGCAACTTGTAAACCCAAGCCTTGCAAGCCTTGCAAGTAAAGTTTCAAGATTTAGGATTAGGAGTAAGCCTGTGCTAAGCATTATTGCATTCCTCCAAATCCACTGCCAACAATGAGAATCCCAGGGGATTCCCTCCATCAATAGACACGTTGAAGAAAATGCCCAGGAATCCCCTTACCCGCTCACTCCCTTAAAGGACACCCATGGCATCTAACTATTAACCCCTGCTGCAGAAGTCCTTAAAGAATCTGTGAAATTAACCCCTGCCGGGGAGGTCCACACCATGGGGGTCCATAGCACCCTAAATATAAAAAAACACTGCACTTAAAAAAAAAAACTACAGCGCCCCAATAAATTGCATAAAATAAAAAAATCAATAGAATTAGAAAAAATAAAAAACTAACATCACACAAAATAAAAAAAAACTAACATTACCAAAAATAAAAAAAAAATATTAGGAAGAGCATCTAACTATTAACCCCTGCTGCAGAAGTCCTTAAAGAATCTGTGAAATTAACCCCTGCCGGGGAGGTCCACACCATGGGGGTCCATAGCACCCTAAATATAAAAAAACACTGCACTTAAAAAAAAAAACTACAGCCCCCCAATAAATTGCATAAAATAAAAAAATCAATAGAATTAGAAAAAATAAAAAACTAACATCACACAAAATAAAAAAAAACTAACATTACCAAAAATAAAAAAAAATATTAGGAAGAGCTCTCTTAGTCAGAGTAGTTTTTTTAAGTAGTGGGTTTGTTTTTGGATGGCACTTTCCCAGCCCAGAAGAGAGGAATCTTTGTTTCAATCAAGCAAGAAGAGGACAAGACCTTCTTCAAGCAACACTGATAGCCCATCTAGTCCAGGGGGTCTGTGATCATCGTTGGATGATTATTTGGGGTAGGCAAGTATTATTAGTGGATTTTATTTTACAGAGTAACTTTTTTACTTTATTGTGCTTTTTTATTTTATATAATGCAGATCATATTATGAGACAAAGCTGTACAGAGATGTGGGAAAGTCCTAGTGTATAGTTGCGTGAGCCTGAGGCTGCATAGAGGTATTTGCTCAATCCAGTACTGCAGGTGTTTAAATGCTCTCTTACATCACAATGAGGCTGCAGCTGTGAAAGGGCTAGGACAGTCTGCTGAAAAGTCAGTTGCAGCCCAAAGCTCATAAAGAGTGTCACAGTGGAGGAAAGCAATTGTTAGAAACATAGACTAAAAATATGCAAAGTTGACATGGAGGGTAAGAGCTATTTAATAAAGGTACATCTAATAGGGCGAACAGACCCGTATTGTATTGTATTTGCCACTGGAAAACAATTATTAAAGATTATTATGTCTTAAGAGAAATTAACTCTCTTTCATACACTGCCAAATAGTAAGTTTTTAAATTTGACAATATGAGCTAAGATAACTAAATACTAATTTTTCCATTATATTTTATTCTGTAGATAAAAGACACTTTGAAGCTCATTCACCACAAATACAGTTTGATTTATATAACTATCCAAGCAAAATAACATAATCACAGATACATGTTACTCCAAACAATATTTCAAAAGTTGTATACCAAACTGTCATACACAACAACATGTACATATAAACAAACTTCAGATAGATAGATATTTACACACTCATATTCACAGTTTGGTTAGGACATGCATGGACACACATATAAATTCAGAATCCATAAGGCATTCATTTTCTAGACTTATACACATCAGGAGACAAAATATATTAACAGAAGAATGGTAGAGATTGGCCTACAACAATCCATAGTTTTTCCTGGAGGCAGACTTTTCAATGCTGGAATGTACAGATCATTTTATATTGTATAAAATGAGAAATGAGATGTTTTCAATATAACTGGGAGTAAACAGTAGAAAAAGCACTCACCCTGGTTTGTGTCAATAGTAAGGAATCCTGTTGTTTAGATGCTCACTTGATTCTGATGTTTCCTTATTCTGAATTTGATAATTGTGGAGCATACAAAAACATAACATTTCCCACTTTGGCCCCCATTCAATTGCAAGGCCATAATTATCTTCATAAAGGCTGCATGTATGCGGATTAGAAATTTGTTACAATGACGGCTCTTTTCAATTGACTCAAGGCCGCAATTACAGGGCTGAAACCTAAAACCGTAAACCCTGAACCCTCACGTAGAAATTCAGGGCATGGTCATGATCAATTAAGCAAGCCTGTAAGTTACAATTTAGAAAGCGCCAATAGTAAATGAGACCGTCATCATGAAGTCAGTAAATCATGGAGTTTAATCTACAATTAATTAGTGTTTAGAAATCAAATATGCAATCGGACTCGCAATCCAGAAATGTTGAAATCAATAAAAATGAATGAAGGAAGAATTCTAGTCCATGGGGTTGGCCTGATAGGTATTAACTCCTTGATTCCCGGGTTTAATATAACACGGAAATAAAACGTAAAAAAAAAATCTTATTGCAGATGTGGGAGCTTGAGACTGTTGTGCAATTAATTATAATGCCTTTCATCACATTCCCAGTTTTTCTAAAGTACAGTAGTGTGTTTATATTTGTTTTTACAGTGTTACAAACAGGTGTTTATCCCACTTGCGAGTTCTATCTAGTACTCGTAGAGTTTTTTTTATACATGTGCCATTTATGGGTTTGAAGGAGAGTGCGGGCTTGTTGAATTGTTGTAATTGAATATGGATTAGCACTGGTAACATTTGGGGGCTTGAAACATCAAAGGAGTAGATAGAATGTAGTTAAATATTTTACAACTGCAGTGATTTTGAGCCTTTAACTTGCAAATGGATTGCAAGTAGCAATATGTAGACAATTGAATATCAGTAACATTTACGGGCTACATTACAGGATCCTGTAATTAAAATTTGGACAATTAAAAAAGGGCCTTTGTCTTCTAAATGTATATATAGTATTAACAAAAGAGAGGTAGTAAAAAGCACTTCATAGATTACTAGTGAAGCCTAAAGTGGAATAGTTTTTTCAGCTATACAAAATGGTAACTATTAGAAATCATTTTAAGTGTAATTCATATTATATCAGCAGCTTCACATTGGTACCATTAGCATATTCAACCCAAAGCTTGTTAATGAGTGCTTTGCTATTTGGGTTTTCCTAGAAAATGAATAGTTACCAGTTTCCAATTCATAATCAAAGTTTTTGATTTGTGCTTGTTCCTTATGGTTAATTAATATTATTTATATAGGGCTTATACTACCCGGTAACCTGTTAATTTCTATGCCTATCTTACTGGAAAAAAAAAATCAACTTAGAGAACATAGGTTACCTACTGTTTGCTGAGTAGGTGAGATAAACAGCATTCATGTTCTTACGGAGATGCCCCATGTAAGATTTATTACTTTCATCTGTTGTCTTTAGTTATAAAGCTTAACCATACAGAGCCTTGCTAATGTTTTTAATACACATATTTTAATGTGAAGCTTGTAGGTAATAATGTAATGACGGTTCATCTATGATGTAATGAGGGTTCATCCAGCAGGTATTTTAGTGGTACCAGTTGTCTCTAAAAGGATGTGAATATATTAGAAATAATTTACAGGATTATAACTAAGGTGGTTGTTTTTAATATTAAGCTGTTCAGTTATGCCCAACTCTCCATGACCCTATGGACTCCAGGCACATCTATCTTAAAGCCTCTGGCTGTTATTATCCACAAGGTTTTCTTGGCAAATATACTGGAGTGGGTTGCCAGATCCTTCTCCAGTGGACTGTGATTTGTACTACCTCTCTGCTATTACCTGCCCATCTTGGGCCACCCTACATGGTTTAGCTCATAGCTTCATTGAAACATACAAGCCCCTTCACCATGACAAGGTAGTCAGAAGGGGAGCTAAGATGGTACATAATGTAAATAACAACATCTGAAAATCAGGTTAAGCTGAGGTTTAATTAAGCCTAAATGTTTAGGTACATATTATGTACAGATTAGACTGGTTTAAATGTTTTTTTTGGGCACATATGTTAAAATGTTCAAATAAACAATTAATCACAGGGATGTCTAATTCTCTCATAATAATTTTACTGCTAAAACTTCCAATTTTCATTTACTTGGTTAGAACTCAATTGAAGTAAATGGAAGAACTAAACATATAAAAATATATGTATTGCCAGTTTTAAATGTGTGATTATATTATAGGATCAAATATATTCTTGGATATAAAGATTGTAATTGGATATTCCTTAAATATATAATAAAAACAAATCACGATTCATTCATAATGTTTTATTTCTTCTTTCAGGGATATAACATTTTAGATGTCTTTTAATGTCTTTGGAAATAAGGCAAACTACAGTAGTATAAAAAAATATATAAGCCAATTGGAAATAAAATAAAGCTTTAATGTTTTTTGTCACTTGCAATAAGTAGAAAATAAATGCTCTTTTTAAAAAAATATATGATTGGTCTTAAAAATGATATTGTGTGTTTTTGTTACAAATTTGAAATGTCATATAATATTACTTCTGATTATAAAAAAAAAAAGGTCACAGGTGGTTAAGGAATACCGTAGCAAGTATACCACTCTGCCCATTAAAATCTATAATTATTTTACTCCTGCTCTGTTGCTGGAAGATACACAGCAGTTGAACCTCAAATTGCACACAGCAGCTTTTACTGCTACGTAGTTTTGTATACAGTACCCTTTTAAATGAAGCCCTCATCTGCAGAGATAGTTAATGTAATGCACCGAGCTGCAGGTAAAATTAATGGAGTAACACTGAAAATAGAAACGGAAACCGCAAATTGTCAACATGATAATAAGACAGTCTGCCTGACCTGAAGCATCAGACAATTACTGGAAAACTAGCTTCTATGTAAACACAGTCCTGAGTCACCATATCAGACATTACCGACAAATAGCCCACAGTGTTCCAACTTAACATGAAAATAGTACATCTAATGCAAATACTGTTTGTAAAAACTGTGAATTATTTTATTTGTGAGCAAGCATTAAAATGCATTAGATGAAGTACATTGCAGATACATTGATTTAGATAGTCATTATAGTACTTGCATAAAGTATAATATCCTATAGTCACTAAACTTTGAAGGCTACAGTGCCCTTCCATTGGGTAAACTGCAACTGATGCATCAGAGAAGCACTTCCAAGCCATGTTTACACTACATTGTATATGATTATGTTGGAGGAGATATATTAAATTCACTGACTTGTTTGTTTTCACCAGTGTCCACAGAAAAAAAAACAGTTTAAAGGTATACTGGTATCAAATATTTTTAGTATGCATGTAATTATGTGATGATCTCCCCTGGTGTGTTGTAAGATCTGTTTGGGCTTTTCTTTCTAGTCCAGTAGGAAGAAACATTTTTTTCTAAACACACTAAATATATCTTGTTTCACTTTTTATAATATAGAAAAAATACTTTTGCTTAGCTGGAATTTTGGAAGTTGAAAGTTCTCCCTGTGAAGGGCACAAGTGAGTAAAAAGAGGTTGCTATCAGAGTGGGTTATCATCTCCATAGAACTAACCTATTACGGTTAGTTCGTTCTCTGATTGAGCACTTCTATTTTGGGTTTTGGTTTATGCAAATGACCCTTAGGGATTAGTCTCCCTAAGGGTTATAGAGGAATCGAGACGTGGACCCCTTACTAACTGTGCCTTAGGGAGTCATCAGCTACACCTCACTGATGAGGCCCAAAGAAGGACGAAACGCACGTCTGGGGTTTGCTGTTTCTCCTGTTCAGGGTGGAATTTCCTGGTATTTCGGGGCTGGACCACTTTAGTGAGAGGGACCAGACTGATATACTGCAGGATATTTCTCCCTGTGAAGGGCACAATTTAGCTAAAAGAGGTTGCTCTCAGAGTGGGTTATCATGTCCACACAACTAACCTATTAAGGTTAGTTCGTTCTCTGATTGAGCACTGTCACGATCTGCTTCTTCAAGGGGGCTTGATATGAACCTAGTTCAAACCTACCCCAGCACAATCATGTAGCTCCTGTTCTCTGTGCCACAAAAGATGGCTTCTGAAGAGGGCAGGCCCCAAAGGGTACAGGCAGAGAATACTGCATACAGGTTATTAGTGGTCCATGGCAAGACACTCCCCAAGTCAGGATACAACACACAGAAATAGTCTCACACTTTGTTTATGTGAAAACTATCTCTCAACCTTTATTGAATGATCAAAACAACATATTTATACTCTCCAATACCACACCCTTGTGTACATTTGTGTATGTGTGATGTCAGACCTTCTGGCTTGCAACCTTGGGCTATCAAAGCTCTTGAGATCAAATTAATTAGATATCTAGTGAACAAACCTTTATGTTAAACTCAAGTGTTTGCTTAGGACTACTTGAAGTACATGCATATGTCTTGACCCAAGGTCTGTATGTGTGAGTGTGCAATGATCTGCATTTCTACCAATTCCACATATGTTCTATATAACATTTCCCTCTTATAATATAGTATAACTAGGATACATAATAACCATGTACAGGCAACATATAACCACACAATAACACATTATCACAATGTAACAATGTCATGCTCCCTTGGACATATTCATAAATTACTGACAATCTGAGTCCTTAAACAATTAAATCATGACAAGCACCTCTAACTTTGTTTTTTGAAAGTTGAAGGTTAGCAGATAAAGGTGTCTTTAATGACAGAGCAGAGGGCTGCATGTCACTACTGTGCATATAATAGTTAATAACTTATAGGGAAAGTACCATGTACATTTCTATTATATTAAAGAGTGCACCTCAGTGGCGGAGCTAGAGAATGGAGAGCCCTGGTGCCAAAAAAAAAAAAAGTGGGCTCCCCTTGGGGGGATACAAAAAATGTATTGTGCTGGACCCCGCCAGAACTTCCTACCTGGTTCCTCCCTTACAAAACCCATCACCCTGTACTTTGCTGCTACTTTGTACCTCTTGCTCTCTTACCTTCTTCCCTGATACACAACGCCAACATGCTGAACTGCTCCACACTGCCACCTGTAGAAGCTCATTTTTAAACAGGGCCACACAAATTTTAGACTGAGGGGTGTTGGCAAGGAGGCAATGGGGCTTTGGCAAGTTGGGCTGGGGTGGGAGGAAAAAAACATTTTGCACAAATTAAAAAAAAAAACACAGCATGCTCCCCCCCTCAAGGAGAGGGCCCTAGTGCATTGCGCCACTGGTAGATTCGCCCCTGGTGCACCTACAGAAGATTAGTAATTTTATGAAATTTTCCTAGTTTGATTACTTACTGTAAACAATTTAGGAAAGTGTGAGCCTCCATTAGAAGCACCAACTGGGTTCCATTACTGTCTCGAATACTTTAAATACTGAACTGGGTGATCTGATTGGGTCTAAAGATCAAGCCAAACTTACATTAAATATTTTATATTGTTAGTATAATCTTTCATATAAAAGCAGCAAGTTCACACCTAACAAAATTATTCTTGAATCATAAAATTGAGAAGACACATTGAAGCAAGAATACATATTAATAGAGGATGCAATGTATACAAGTATTATACTGAATACATTCATGGAACAGTGATGATGAAATAGGTTTACATTGGTAATACAAATTGAAATTGGATCTGTATTCAGCACTGTGTTACATTACAAAAACAGATTTGTAAATAGTTTTTTTACACTGTATTTTACCAACATAACAGATCTTTGTCAATGGAATTAAATTCTGTGTAGCTTTCAAAACACCTGAGATTACTTTTTTAGGTACACAATTGGAGCTCTGTTCACTGCTATTTTCTTTTCACACACATTTGGTACACTTTAATTTTATTTTCAGCACCTATTTTGGCCCATAGCAGTTCTTCAGAAAGAAGTTGTGGTGAGGCATATAAATACCACAGTACTGCTTGTATAGAAGATGAATTGTTTGTGAAGAACTATGCTTTCAAATTATTATTATTATTATTAATATTATTATTATCATCAGTCAATGACTAAATGTGATATGTAAGTTCTCATGGGCATGGGTATCAAACACTTTTGAATCAGTATATTTAATTTTATTATTGAAACAAGTCTTGTGTATTTATTGTACCATTTGTATGAAGAACTAATAAATTATTGGCACTTTATAAATAAAGATTAATAATAATAATATGTGGTCAGTCCAACTGAAGAGCACATCCCAGTTGTCAATGATTCCACTGTGAGATCACAAGTAGCTCTCTCCCTGCTATAATTTGTATTTGGTTGCGATATGAACAGCAGGCATAGGTATTCAATGAGAAAGCAGGTAATGAAAACCTATATAATATACCAATATAAGTACTGCATCAAATGACAGATGAAGAAACATGGGTTTGTCTAGACTGGATGTTGCTAAGAATCATATTATATTTTGGAGTACTTATGCTTTGGGATAGGGTTCTTATTTGGATTTACTGTTTCCCTTTATCTTGTGTAGCAACCCATGCATTCTTAACATACGCTATCCAACACCTCCACCTCTGTCTCCACCTCAGCTCTACACAGACCACTGTTGCATCATCCTTAAACTGGACCTGCATTTGATATATTTACAAAAAGCTAAGCATATATGCCCCCTTGCATCAGTGCAGTCCATCTTCTTTTGTGTGTGTGGGGGGCACATTATTATTATGCAGTATAAGAAATGTCATAGTTACATAGTAGTTACATAGTTACATAGTAATTATGGTTATAAAAAGACTTTCAGTCCATCAAGTTCAACCTTTTAAGATCTCTTCTGATCTGCAATATGCGGATTAGTTATTAATTAATTGTTAATTAATTATTAATCAACTATTTAATTTTTAATTTATTTTTTATCTTTAATTAATCCAGAGGAAGACAAACAGAAAAAAAAAAACAAGTGAAACTTAGCCAATCGTCTCCAAGAAAAAAAAAATTCCCTCCTGACCCCAGACACTGGTGATCGGATTTCTCCCTGGATCAATAATCTCTCTCTACTTATCCAGGATAACCTTGCATTTCCGTTTTAATTAGAAATAAATCCAGTCCCCTTTTAAAGTTATCTATTGAATCCGCTGTCACCACCTCCTCTGGTAGAGAATTCCACAGATTAACCACCCTTACTGTGAAGAACCCTTTTCTTTCTTTAAGCTGGAATCTTTTTACCTCTAAACTCAAGGGATGTCCTCTTGTCAGTTGTAAACCTCTTGGCACAAAAAGCTCCCTTGACAAATCTTTACACTGACAATGGATGTATTTATATAAGGTAAACATATCTCCTCTTAGACGCATTTTTTCTAGAGAAAGTAAGTTTAATTTAGTTAGTCTTTCTTCATAACTTGGCCCCCCATTCCCCTTATTAGTTTTGTTGAACTTCAATGTACCTTTTCAAGATCTAAAATGTCATTTTTATGAATTGGTGCCTGAAATTGTACTCCATATTCCAAATATGGGCATCCTAGAGTTTTGTATAGTGGCAGAATTATATTTCTTTCCCTTGCTTCTATACCCTTCTTAATACATGCTAATATTTTATTTGCCTTTGCAGCTGCTGCTTCACTTTGAGCACTGCTACCTAGGTGGTTGTCCACAAGCACTCCCAAATCCCTTTCAATATCTGATGCCCCTAGATTTGCTCCATTAATATTATATAAATATCATCTGCCATTTAGATGCCCTTTCCCCAAATTTATGTAAATCCCTTTCGAGGGAAAGCCCAGCATTTTCTGATTTAATTACCTTGCACAATTAAGTGTCATCAGCGAAAATGGAGACACTACTTTCCAGTCCTACCTGTAAGTCATTAATAAATATGTTAAAAAGGAAAGGACCTAATACTGGACCCTGAGGAACCCCACTTACCACATTAGTCCAATCGAAGTATGTTCCATTTACACATCACCCTTTGCTCTGTGTCTTTTAGCCAGCTCTCAATGCATGAGCAGATATTTAATGTAATTCATGTATCTCTTAAAATGTTGGGCTATTGTCCTTTATTGTTTTTTATATATTTCCATGTACTTTTTTGTATTTATATCCTTTTTTATATGTATTTTAATTAATCATGAGATATATGTGCAATGTTTTTTGATAGATAAAAGTGGGGATATGGATCATATCATATATTGGGATGTTGTTCTCTATTAATCTATATATTTTACATGTATTTTATTTTATATATTTTCTATATTTATGTATCTCCCTTTTATATGCATCCTGATTTATCAATGTCTTGTTTATATATATTTATTCATTCTTACCCCAGGGTGATCCCCTTTCTTGGGGGTATACATGTATGTGTATGTATATATGTATATGTAGGTGTGTGTATGTGTGTGTATATATGTATATATATATGGGTATATATGTATACATATATATATATATATATATGCGCCCATATCTGGAGACAGACATGTAATGTGCCTGTAAAGCCACCAGAGGGCATTCACATAGGATGAGAGTTTATGTATCAGGAAGTACTGGGACTGTTATGTTGGTCACGTGATGTTGTTAAGAGTCACATGATGCACGTCACATGGGGCGACGCCATTTTGGATGCACTTCCTGATTGTTAAAACAATGGAGGGTATATAAGCCTCTGTGTGAGAGCAGAAAGGGTTTGATGTTGGTAAGTGCTGATGAGCAGTACTTATACACATATTTTTACACTGTTTATGTTTTTATATCACTGAGGAAGCCTTTGGGCGAAACGCGTTTGATATTTATTATGTTTTTAGATCATTGATTTTATTCATTTTAATGTGCCTATCCCTATTGGCCATATATGGCATGTATTGAGGGTTATATGGTGCAATAAACACATGATAAACACACTATTGTTTGTATTAGTGTGTTTCAATTGTCTCCTATAGTAGACATAAGGAGTTGGAATCACATTTATTCTGTAGACACTATATAATAGTGTACCAAATAGCATTGGTGATCCAACTGTACCTGCTATAAAACCATCTGGATCATATCCTGAGCTACGGATGGAGATCTAAGGATTGGACATTGGGTACTTCCAGAGCTATCCTGTTTAAACCATACAGATACCTCATAACCTTGGGGTCACCACATGTGAGTGAAACAATATATGACTGTTGTTTTGACGTGATTATACACTCATGTTGCACTAGGAGGTGGCGCGCTGTCTTTCCCCTACCCCTCTTTTTATCATGTATCTCTTAGTTTGCACAATAGTCTCCCATGGGGCACTGTACCAAAAGCCTTTTCTAAATCCAAAAAGACTACATCCACTGAGTTGCCTTGATCCAAGTTCCTACTAATAGACATATTCTTGTATATTATCCCTTATTAACCCTTCTAAAAGCTTCCCCACTTCAGAAGTGAGGCTCACTGGTCTATAATTCCCCAGAGTTGCTCTTGCCCCCTTTTAAATATAGGTATCACATCTGCTTTTCACCAGTCATCTGGTAGAGACCCTGTGTTGAGTGAATCATGAAAAATTTAATATAATGGTTTGGCTATTACAGATTCCAGTTCCCTCAGTACCCTTGGATGTATTCCATCAGGACCTGGGGCTTTATTAACATTTATTTTTTCCAATCTCTTTTGGATTACTTCCTTCATTAACCAATCATTTCCCCTTCCGGACTGCTACTTTGTTGTGGTGAAGGGGCTTATGTTCCTCAACAAAGCTGTGAGCTATACCATGTGAGGTCACCCAAGATGGGTAGGTCAAAGCAGAATGGTCAGACAAATCACACTCCACTGGACAAGGAACTGTCAACCCGCTCCAGTATATTTGCCAAGAAAACCTTATGGATAAAAGCTACAGGAAAAAAACAGAAAGATGGTCCAGGGTGCTGCAGTCCATATGGTCACCAAGAGTCAGGCATGACTGAAGGACTGAACAACAACAACAACAATATGAGGTGTGTGTATGTGTGTGTATATATGTATATATATATGGGTATATATGTATACATATATATATATATATATATATATGCGCCCATATCTGGAGACAGACATGTAATGTGCCTGTAAAGCCACCAGAGGGCATTCACATAGGATGAGAGTTTATGTATCAGGAAGTACTGGGACTGTTATGTTGGTCACGTGATGTTGTTAAGAGTCACATGATGCACGTCACATGGGGCGACGCCATTTTGGATGCACTTCCTGATTATTAAAACAATGGAGGGTATATAAGCCTCTGTGTGAGAGCAGAAAGGGTTTGATGTTGGTAAGTGCTGATGAGCAGTACTTATACACATATTTTTACACTGTTTATGTTTTTATATCACTGAGGAAGCCTTTGGGCGAAACGCGTTTGATATTTATTATGTTTTTAGATCATTGATTTTATTCATTTTAATGTGCCTATCCCTATTGGCCATATATGGCATGTATTGAGGGTTATATGGTGCAATAAACACATGATAAACACACTATTGTTTGTATTAGTGTGTTTCAATTGTCTCCTATAGTAGACATAAGGAGTTGGAATCACATTTATTCTGTAGACACTATATAATAGTGTACCAAATAGCATTGGTGATCCAACTGTACCTGCTATAAAACCATCTGGATCATATCCTGAGCTACGGATGGAGATCTAAGGATTGGACATTGGGTACTTCCAGAGCTATCCTGTTTAAACCATACAGATACCTCATAACCTTGGGGTCACCACATGTGAGTGAAACAATATATGACTGTTGTTTTGACGTGATTATACACTCATGTTGCACTAGGAGGTGGCGCGCTGTCTTTCCCCTACCCCTCTTTTTATCATGTATCTCTTAGTTTGCACAATAGTCTCCCATGGGGCACTGTATCAAAAGCCTTTTCTAAATCCAAAAAGACTACATCCACTGAGTTGCCTTGATCCAAGTTCCTACTAATAGACATATTCTTGTATATTATCCCTTATTAACCCTTCTAAAAGCTTCCCCACTTCAGAAGTGAGGCTCACTGGTCTATAATTCCCCAGAGTTGCTCTTGCCCCCCTTTTAAATATAGGTATCACATCTGCTTTTCACCAGTCATCTGGTAGAGACCCTGTGTTGAGTGAATCTTGAAAAATTTAATATAATGGTTTGGCTATTACAGATTCCAGTTCCCTCAGTACCCTTGGATGTATTCCATCAGGACCTGGGGCTTTATTAACATTTATTTTTTCCAATCTCTTTTGGATTACTTCCTTCATTAACCAATCATTTCCCCTTCCGGACTGCTACTTTGTTGTGGTGAAGGGGCTTATGTTCCTCAACAAAGCTGTGAGCTATACCATGTGAGGTCACCCAAGATGGGTAGGTCAAAGCAGAATGGTCAGACAAATCACACTCCACTGGACAAGGAACTGTCAACCCGCTCCAGTATATTTGCCAAGAAAACCTTATGGATAAAAGCTACAGGAAAAAAACAGAAAGATGGTCCAGGGTGCTGCAGTCCATATGGTCACCAAGAGTCAGGCATGACTGAAGGACTGAACAACAACAACAACAATATGAGGATTTGTGAGGAGACACTCTGGTAGAAATATTGGCAATAAAAATGAGTTGGCGAATGGCATTCAGGTTCTGTGCTGCCGGTCGGATAGCACTGCCTTACATCATGAAGTTCACAACAATATTCATTAACTTTCTGTACAGATTTGCATCAAATAAAAAACAACAGTTTGTCAGCTTTCATTTTCTTTACAGGGAAGTGGACTGCAGCCTTTCCTTAAATTGGACAAAGAAACAAATAGAATAAAGCAACTGTGAGTCCAGTACACGCTTTCTTAAATTAAATTAATAACTAAATCTTAGAAAAAAAAATACTGTACTCAATAATGCACATGCACGTTCCTATACATTTATTTAAAAAAAAGTAAAAAATACCATAGGTTTTGTTGCAAAATTATAGGTTTGAGCAATATTTTTTTTAACATTCACACAAAAGAAGTGTACAGGAATTTGTCAGATATATTAAAAACTCTTTCTTTCACAGTTGCCATATCTGAGTTTCCTGAATTCTATTCCCTACAATTCCATATATATACTGAGTGGTGAGATTGTTTTTTTTTTATGAACCTTTACTTACTGGGTGTCATTATGGGGAAGCAGAATTGCTCTGTTAGACTGACAGACTGCTGAAGGCTAGTTTTTACTGACAGGTTGCTGCACTCTCTCTGCTTTGCTAAAAATGTTTCTGCAGTTAACAGACTTTCTGTCTGTTTTTCATTTGTGAGCTGCTAAGGATTCAATCACATTAGCCGCAAGAGTAGGGTAGCCAAGTAAAAACCCTTGCTAAGCACCCTTTTACCTTTCCTAGCTAAACATTGCATGATATGGCCTCTTAATGCTCTCTACAAATACAGTACATAGCAAAAAAATACAGCCCCATAGCGGATCTCACTTTAACTTTTTTTTATTAAGGCTCACTGTGCTCACATTTTTTTCCCTATATGGTATTTATCTATATGGAAACTAAACTTTATAATGTGAAAAGGGTATTTAGAAATTACCAAAAAGTAATCACAGCCTTTACATTTTTATCTTTTATAACAAATGATTCTTTAGAGCAGCCATTTGGGATGTGTCCTTGTAAGTCCATTGATGCTAAATTCCCAGTGTGAAGAAAGAGACATACTGTAAATCATAATATTGTACAGTTTACTGTTCATCGAAGTTGCATATAAAATATAATCAAATTAAAAAAATATTTATTATTTTAATTTCCATTTTTAAACATTTCTAGGTGTTTATGAGCACAATAGTACTTATCAATAAACTCCCTAAGGCTAAAAACTAACTGAACCACTCAAATACCCACATTTCATAACTGCACTCATTGTTGGGGGACCATTTATTAACTAAGCAACTCAGCAGCATGCACCCCCAGTTGTTGTGCATAAAGATTAAATTACATTATAAGGAAAAATATTTGTCTGTCAATATTCTTCAAATTCTTTTGCTGTTTTTCCAAAAATGACAATGTGGATGTTATTAAATTCAATACAATATAAAATTGTGCATTGTTATATCGCTTATATGTAGCAAAAATTGGCAATATATTTTACTATACTGTAATTGTTGTCATTTGAATAATATAATGTATAGCTACAAAACTGCTTATGATCTGTTGTGAAAAGCCCAGCAACAGAGACCAGATAAGCAGTGGTAAACATGGCCCAGTATGATGAACTCTGCATGACCAAACTAAAAAAGCTGATTCACAGTAGGGGGTGTCTGGGCCAGACCTGCAAACATGGAATGCCATTGTGGCAGAGCTGCACCGCCTAGATGAGGAGCAAGGGGCTCCCATGATTCCCCTTTGAAGAACCCAGTTATGAGACCTCCCTTTCCCTCGCTAAGGACCTAGAGGTGGTGAGAAGGTACTTTCACCAGGTTATCCTACTGGGGAAAGGACTGTGCCCAGATAACAAAATGGAGGTGACAAGGACAGTCTGAAGGGCCCGTAGGCCACCCCAGGCCCTCTGGGGTTGGAAGGACGGACCACTTCACCTGGCAGGACCAGGGTATGGGATAGGAGGTGGCTAGCTGGGTTGGGGGTGGAGCCATTTATAGGCTCTTTAGGCACCATTTTGCTATTAGCCAGCTAGTCATTTGTGAAGATACCCACCCACCCATCCCTAAAATATTGTTGTTAAAAGATATGTATATGTTGTATTTAAAAAAAAAAAAAAAAACACAGAGGATGAATAATGACGAGTTGGAGGTCTTGTTTATTGTCTTAAGCATTTGTTGTTCTGGATATAGGATTTACTGTGTATTATATGTTCACAATATATGTTTATGGGATTGTCACAGTGGTGGGTAGTAAGGGGAGTGGCTGTGACAACCACATAAACATATATTGTGAACATATAATACACAGTAAATCTCCCCTACGGTGGTATGGATGTTCCATCATGGTAGGCCCAGGACGAGGGTTTAGGGCGTAAGGGGTACTGTCTCTGGCCAGGCTCCTCCCCTCATGTGGTTATGTTTATATATTTATTGTTATTACCTCATTTGTGTTTTTCAATAAAACGCTGTGGCCGGTTATCCCTCCAAGAAGTGGTCTGTGTCTAATCATGATATATTTAATAAGTGAATTGTGCCTAAATCATTATGTGCACATACCCAACTAAACCTTGCTGAGGTCAAGTGTGGTGGTCAGGGAGCAAGCCAATCACCTAGAAATCAGGCAATCACCAGGTCACAGCCAGAGCTCTGCTGGTTCTGATCCACCACCCACCTCTATTAAGCCTTTTAGCCATTTGATGATGCTGGGTGGGGGGGGGGGGATCAACAGTTTTCTGCAGTAGTTTGAGATGCAGTGCCAGCTCCAACGGGTCGAATCCTCTCACCCTGTCCTGTGTGTGAGCAAGTGGGTGACTGACGGCAGCAATGGAGGACAAATGCTTTACATAGTTACTGTACATCTGCAATATGCGGATTAATTTTTAATTGATCCAGAGGAAGGCAAACAGAAAAAAGCCCCAGTGAAACTTTGACAGTTGTCTCAAAAGAGAAAAAAATACATTTCTTGACCCCAGATACTGGCAATCAAATTACTCCCTAAATCAATACTCCGTCTCCAGGAAAATCATGCATGCCCTTTTTATTTAAAAATATATCCAATCCCTTTTTAAAGTTATCTATCAAATTGGCTGTCACCACCTCCTTTGGTAGATAATTCCACAGATTAATCACCCTTACTGTAAAGAACCCTTTTCTTTCTTTAAGGTGGAATCTTTTTACTTCTTAAACCTCTTGGCACAAAAAGTTCACTTGACAAAGCCTCATATTGACCCTGGATGTATTTAAAGAAGGTAATAATTTTCCCCTCATATTGCCTTTTTTCGAGATAAAATATGTTTAATTGAGTTAGTATTTCTTCATAACTTAGCCGGTCCCCTTATTAGATTTGTTGCCATTGTCTGTATTTGTTTCAGCTCTAAAATGTCCTTTTTTGAAGTGTTGCCCAAAACTGTATTCCATATTCCAAATGATGCCGAACTATACTAGGTATAACGGCAGAATTATATTTGCTTCCATTGCTTCTATATCCTTCTTAATATATGCTAATATTTTTTTGCCCTTGCAGCTGCTGCTTGGCATTGAGCACTGTTACCTAGGTGGTTGTCCACAAGCACTCCCACATCCCTTTTAATATATGATACCCCTAAATTTACTCCATTAAGATTATAAATTTCATGGCTATTTTTTCCTTCCTAAATGTATATTTTTACATTATTTTGTGTTAAATCTCAACTGCCATTTAGTTGCCCATTTCTCTGATTTAGGCAAATCTTTTTGTAGGGAAAGTGCATCCTTTTCTGATTTAACCACATTAGTCCAATCTGAATATGTTCCATTTACCACAACCTTTTGCTTCATGTATTTTAGCTGGATCTCAAACCATGAGCAGATATTTACTGCAATTCCTGCATCCCGAAGATTGCATAACAGTCTTCCATATGGCAATGTATCAAAAGCCTTAGAAATTTCCAAAAATACTACATCTAGAACCTGGATGCACAGTGGATCCCACAGTAGGGAAATAAAAGTCCTCATATGTCTATCATAGAAATCATAGGACTTAGTACAAAGTGCACCCTTGATATAAAAGAATGATTAAAAAAAAAAGGAATTATATCCACTATATATATATATAAAATACACAAAATATACAGCTTGTGGGGTCTCTTGAAGCAAGGTGGAATTAAGGTGCCTTTAATATATTAGCCTCCTGGCTTAAAAAACATGTATAATTGAGCAGGATAAATATTCCTCCACTCTGCAGACTTACCTTAAAGCTGGTACAATACCCCCATAGATGCCTGGCGCCTGAAAAGTGTAATTAAGCTGGCTAGTTAGCCAGAGAATGCTGGCAGTAAAGATACGAGACTCCTCACCTTCTGCTGTACAGAAATATGATAGAGAGTTGCTGACTGGTTTTGATTGCTCTCTGCAATCTTTCTCAAGGCAGTGAATAAGCTTGAATTTGAGGGTTAAATTTGAGGGCTTTTTATGAGATACAGTGTTTCCGCCCTTACTCATTGCTCTGCCCGTTGGCCAATAGGAATGCATGTTTTACATGCTGACCGTAATGATGCAAACGCGTGACGGCCCATTGGCCAATTGAAACTCATGCTCCATGCGCGATGACGCAATCACGCGATGACGACATCACTATACAAGTCTTTACCATACTATAACTGTTGCCTGGAATAATTACTAGGTTTGAAAATGGATTAAACGGTTGCCTTTACAAGACTTTACTCCTGGAATCAATACTAAGTATGGAAAATATTAAGGGCTTAACTCCTGAGTATCAAAAATGAAGCATTATGAAATCTGCCTACCAACACCAAAATAGAAAGCCTGATTGGTCCAGAACCGAAAGCACACAAAATGAAAGGAAAAATATATAAATAAAGCTGTAATTCCTATACTAAGCAGAAAAGGCTCGATTAAAAGTCTCATTAAAACATGGTGAAGAATTTTAATTGTAAAAAAAAAATTATATGTAAAAAATAATATGTACATTTATTCTGGATCCTCTTGAATTTATTCTCCAAAGAAACTTCTTCTACTTTCAGAGTACATGGTACCGCCAGATTAGGGGCACAGCGATAGGCACATCCTGTGCCCCTAACTATGCCAATCTCTTTTTGGGGATGTGGGAGAATCAAAAAGTGTTCAGTGAGGACATTAATACAGAGAATGTGTTAATTTGGAAGATATACATTGATGATCTTATCTTTTGGCAAACAGATAAAGCTGAATTCACAGAATTCATGACGTTGCTGACAACAATATGAACATCAAATTAACGTTTGAAAAAGACGAGAAAGAGGAGAACTTTCTAGATTTGAAGATCATGAAAACTACGGATGGAAGAATACACGGATATTAATAACCTCTTGATCTGGGAGAGCTAACATCTCAGACCGCTTGGGACAATACACCAGAATCCGCCGTAACTGTGACACGATGGAAGAGTTCAAGAAAAACATTTTATGGAATAAGGCTTAAAAAGAGGGGGTATCCAAACAGAACCCTAAAATCGGCTTATAAAAGAGCTGTCAGTATGGATAGAACGGTTCTCCTGTTTAATCAACGGAAAAAAAGATAAAGATAATAACATCAGATGTATATTGTCATACGGGACAGATAGTGAGAAAGTCAAACAAGTCCTCATGAATCATTGGCATCTCCTCATTGAGGATGAAGCACTGAACACAGTATTGACAGATCATCCCCTGATTACATACAGGAGAGGTACTAATCTGGGTGATAGTTTGGTGAGGATCCTTTTTAAGGATGACAAAAACAAGAGTAATTGGCTTACAAGAACTAAGGGCCTATCTAGGTGCGGCAACTGTAGGACCTGCTAATACATAAAGCCAGAAAAGAGTCTCCATCACCCTCATACCCACAAAGAGTTCCATCTGTAGGCGTTCTACAATTGTCTCACAACTCATGTGATCTATATCATTGTTTGCATTTGCAAAAAGCTGTATGCAGGTAAGACCATCAGAGAGTTTAGATGTTGCATACTTGAACATGTGTTATCCGTAAGGAATGGGCTGGATACACAAGTATCCAGACATATCAGATTCTACCACCAAGGTGATTTAAAATGCCTTGAATTCCATGTTATTAAAATCATATCCACGAATATAAGAGGTGGAAATGTTGATAATAGACAATAATAATATTATAAGATAATAGCAAGAAGAATTCAAGTGGATCTATTATATGGGAGCTCAAAGCTTTTGGGGCCTTAATGAAGGCTTCACGTTCAGCCCCAACATCTAAGAGTATGTCCTTTGTTCTCTTAGGGAAGTAGTTGGAGTTAAATAGTAAATAGTAAATACTCTATCATTTTTTTAACAGAAATTTATTATTTAGCCTTTAATAATAGGTTTCTTTAATTGAGTAAATCTTTAGTTGTTACAAAGAGAATAATACATAATAAAAACTAGTATAGAGTATAGTCATACGTAAGCTTACAAATTATACCTATTATTTTTTCTTCACCTTGTTTTAATGAAACCTTAATCAAGCCTTTTGTGCTTAGTATAGGAGTTACCGCTTTATTTATATATTTTTCCTTTAGATTTGTGTGCTTTCGCTTCTGGACGAATCAGGTTTTCGATTTTGGTATTGCTAGGCAGATTCTCATAATGCTCCATTTTTAAAACGGAGGAATTAAGCCCCTATATGACAACCCCTTAATATATTCCACACTTAGTATTGATTCCAGCAGTATAGTCCTGATATGGCAAACGAATAATACATTTTCAAACCTAGTCATTTTGTTCCAGACAACAGTTATATTGTGGTAGCGTTAGACTACTAAAAAGTATGGTAACGATTTGTATAGTGATGTTGTCGACGTGTGATTGCGTCATAGCTTATGGAGCCTGTGTTCCAATTGGCCAATGGTCCGTCACGCGTTTGCATTATCACGCTCAGCACGTAAAACATGCATTCCTATTGGCCAGCGGGCAGAGCAATGAGTAAGGGTGGAAATGCTGCATCTCATAAAAAGCCTGTAAATTTAAGGCTCAATCAAGCTTATTCAAAGCCTTGAGAAAGATTGCAGAGAGCAATCGAAACTGGTCGGCAACTCTCTATCACATTTCTGTACAGTAGAAGGTGGGGAGTCTCATGTCTTTACTGTCAGCATTCTGTGGCTAATTAGGCAGCTTAATTGCACTTTTCAGGTGCTAGGCATCTATGGGGGTGTTGTACCAGCTTTGAGGTAAGCCTACTGAGTGGAGGAACATTTATCCTGCTCAATGATACATGTCTTTTTAAGCCATAAGGCTAATATATTAAAGGCACCTTAATTCCACCTTGCTTCAAGAGACCCCACCTGCTGTATATTCTGTGTATTTTATATATATATATATATATATATATATATATATATATATATATATATATATATATAGTGGATATAATTCATTTTTTTTGTAAATCATGCTTTAATATTTAGGGTGCACTTTGTTCTAAGTCCTATGATTTCTATGATAGACATTAGAGGACTTTTATTTTCCTACCCTACCTGCATCCAGGTTCTATTTTTATCTATTTTTTAGGACTTCCCTTTAGTATTGCCCTCTATTTACTATTAAATTGCTTTTTTGTTTTAGTGACCATTATCCCTTATTAACCCTTATAAAGCTTTCCCATTACAGAATCGAGGCTCACTCGTCTATAAATCCCTGGATTTGCTCTTGCTTCCTTCTTAAATATTGGTATCACAACGGCTTTTGTCCAATCATATGGTCGTTACCCTGTGTTGAGTGAATATTGAAAAATTAGATATAATGGTTTGGCTATTATAGAACCGAGTTTCCTCAGTACCCTTGGATGTATTCCATCAGTACCTGGGGCTTAAATAACATTTATTTTTTTCAAAGTCTTTTGGATTGTTTCCCGCGTTAAAAAATTATTTGGTGAAGACAGTGTGGCCCCATTATGTTGCAGGGTCCCAACCACTGGTACCTCCCTTGTGTATACCAAAGTAAAGAACCTATTTAGCTCATCTGCCTTTTTCTACTCACTAATTATCATAGGTACATAGTTACATATAATGTTCCTATAGTTCCTTCCTGGCCTTCTTCCAATTAATATATTTAAAAAAAAATGTATGGTAAGTCTTACTTTTCTTTGCAACTGACATTTAATTTTCCACTTTAACCAGTCTAATAGCCCTTTTGCAAGCCTTATTGATTTCCTTGTACTCACGTAAAGCAGTGTCTGTCCCCTCGTTTGTATAATTTAAATGGCTGATTTTTATTCTGTATATTGATTTTTTAATTATTGTTAAGCCACGTGGGATGTGATTTACTCCTTCTACTTTTATTCCAACATGGTTTATGGTGATAATTATGTATATTTAATAAGGATTTGAACGTTGTCCATTTATGTTCAGTATTTTTACCTGTTAGTTATTTGTCCAAGTCTATACTTTGTATTGCTTCCCTAAAACCATTATAATCTGCCCTTTTAAAATAAAGAGTTTTTGTTGGCCTATTACATTTTTTTATTCACTTCAATCTCAAATGAGACTGTGCTGAGATCACTGTTTCCCAAAGGTTGCCCTATTTCAACATTTGATACAATATCATTTTTTTTGTGATAACTAAATCCAAGATAGCCTCATTTCTAGTAGCTTCTTGTATAATCTGGGCCATATAATGATCTCTGAGAGTACTGAAGAACCTGCTCCCTTTAGCTGAACAGCTAAACTAATTCATTCAGTTTATTTCGGGGTAGTTAAAATCCCTCATTAATACAACTTGCCGATGCTTAGCTGCATTTCCAATCTGTAGCAATAATTGCTTTTCCTCACTTTCAATTATATTTGGCTTATAGCCTATTCCTACCAATATTATTTTGGAATTTACTGCTCCTCTATTAACAAATATGCAAAATATTATCGCTAGTTCCAGCATAAATATGTTATCTGACTATAGGCTTAAATTCAGGCTTAACATACAGACAAATCCCTCCTCCTCTTTTACATTTGCCCTTATTTTCCTAAAAAGGTTATAACCATCCAGATTAACAGTCCAGTCATCACACCATGTTTCAGTAATGCCTATAAAATCCAATTTCTCATTAACTGCTAATATTATACCTTGCCCATTTTACCAGGCAAGCTTATGACATTAGCAAGCATACACCTTATGTTGTTATGAGTCTGTAGTTTTGAAGTGCCTGTTACTATACTTGAGTTAATTAGCAATATCTCCCTATTGATTATACTAACCCTCCCCTTTTCCACCACCATCACTAGTTAATTAATTCCTTACCCCTCTGCATGTTCTACCCTATTACTTCTATCCAGTCCCTCCCCCCCACCTACTAGTAAAAAAAAAAAACTCCAGCCTTTAGAGGCCTGTCTGAAGATATTGTCTGTGGAGCAGTATTTTGCAACCCATGTCCCGTTATCTGCAGCGGACTAATGGAGTTGCCTTGTCCAGCCTATTACCATGGATGGCAAGCCTGTGAAGGGCTTTAGGGACACTGGATTGTGTCTGACCCTGATCTACCTTGACATGGTGAGCCCCTCTGCTGAATAAGCGGGTGGACATTGTGGTTGCTCTGGGCCAGGAACTATCCATCCCATTAGCACAGGTCCATATTGACTGGGGCACTGGCAAGGGCATAAATGAGGTAAGAGTCATGACTGGGCTCCCTGTGAATGTATTTTTGGGGAACGACTTGGGGCCCATTAGAGCCTCAACGAGACCTAATGAATTTAAGTGGGAGGTGACACAGGATATTGATTTAGAGGGGTTCAGACAATGGCACTGACTGGAGAGCCAGGATCCAAGTGGGATAGGTATATTTAAGAAGGTGATCTGTTGTACAGGGTTACAGATTTGTAGATGACAAGAAGCCTTGCAGGGCTCTTCAACAGCTGGTCATCTCGAACAGTACTAGGCAGCCCTGCTAGTTATTGCCTATGACATCTCCTTAGCAAGGCACCAGGGCAATCACTGCACTTTTCCAACACCTGGCTCAGGCCTTTTATTGATCTAGAGCATAAAAAATGTTATTGGTTTCTTTGATACTTGTTAGTGCTTTGGTGGCCGCGGGCGAGATGTCATGCAATTAGGATATTACAAAAGTATTATTCTTTGTCTAGAAAACACATTTTATTGAGTTCACTATCAGTTTATAGACAAGTATATGCCTTACAGAGGGGGGGGGGGGGGAGGAGTATTTGTTCCCCTGCTGATTTTGAACGTTTGTCCACTGACAAAGAAGTGATCAGTCAATAATTTTAATGGTAGGTGTATTTTAACAGTGAGAGACAGAATAAAAAACAAAAAAAGAACAAGAAAAACGCATGTCAAAAAAGTTATAAATTGTTTTGCAGGTCAGTGAGGGAAATAATTATTTGATCCCTATCAATCAGCAAGATTTCTGGCTCCCATATGTCTTTTATACAGGTAATGAGCTGAAATTAGGAGCACTCTCTTAAAGGGAGTGTTCCTAATCTCAGTTTGTTACCTCTATAAAAGACACCTGTCCACAAAAGCAATCAATCAATCAGATTCCAAACTCTCCACCATGGCCAAGACCAAAGAGCTGTCCAAGGATGTCAGGGACAAGATTGTAGACATACACAAGGCTGGAATGGGCTACAAGACCATCACCAAGCAGATTGGTGAGAAAGTGACAGCATTGGTGAGATTATTCGCTAATGGAAGAAACACAAAATAACTGCCAGTCTCACTCGGTCTGATGCTCCATGCAAGATCTCACCTTGTGGAGTTTCAATGATCATGAGAACGGTGAGTTATCAGCCCAGAACAATACAGGAGGATCTTGTTAATGATCTCAAGGCAGCTGGGACCATAGTCACCAAGAAAAAAATTGGTAACACACTACACAGTGAAGGACTGAAATCCTGCAGCGCCCACAAGGTCCCACTGCCCAGGAAAGCACATGTAGAGGCCTGTCTGAAGTTTGACAATGAACATCTGTATGATTCAGAGGAGAACTGGGGGAAAGTGTTGTTGTCAGATGAGACCAAAATGGAGCTCTTTGGCATCAACTCAACTGAATTCTGTCTAAGACCCCAAGAACACCACCGTTGGGGTGTTTTTCTGCTAAGAGGACAGGACAACTGCACCGCATCAAAGGGACGATAGACTAGATCTTGTACAGTCAAATCTTGGGTGAGAACCTCCTTCCCTCAGCCAGGGCATTTAAAATGTATTGTTGATGGGTATCCCAGTATGACAATGACCCAAAACACAAAGCCAAGGCAACAAAGGAGTGTCTAAAGAAGAAGCACATTAAGGTTCTGGAGTGGCCTAGCCAGTCTCCAGACCTTAATCCCATAGAAAATCTCTGGAGGGAGCTGAAGGTTCGAGTTGCCAAACATCAGCCTTGAAACCTTAATGACTTGGGGCCTCATTCTATTAGCGGCCGCAGCCGTTGCGGGGCCGCAAGGACCGGCCGCAAGCTATTCTGCTATTCTATTCCCCTCCGGCCGGGGATTCCGGCAGGCTTGCGGCCGGTGCCTTGCTATCTCTTGCGGCCGCTCGCGCCGGAGGAAATCCTTTGATCTTAAACGGCCGCAAGGAAATCGGCCGTAAGAAATTCCTATTTGCAATTCAATTGCTCCGGGAACCCTCTCTGCAAGGCTAAAAGCGAGCCGCAGCTTACTTGCAGGAAAGAGGTCCCGCTAGCACCAATTAAGCACATAAAATAGCCCAAATAAAGCCATCCTGCACTTTGCAGAGTCTATAAAGTGATATTCGGTGTTAGCAAAAATAGCACATAATTACCCTATACTCAAATCCGTAAAATATATATTTTTTAATATCCGTAAAATATCCATGTAAAAAGTCCAGAGGGCTTGGAGCACCTCAGACCCGCCCACGCCGCAGCCGGAAAATAAACAGTTAATTTAAACTCGGGTTTGGGCTGATGTGCAAGCTTGAGAGTGGGTTACTTTTAATCCTCATGTCCCCCAATATGATCCCTAGCATTTACAGAGCTGTACAGTGCAGGCTTGAATTTATTTTTGCGTTTTTAGATTTCTGAGCTTACGGACGGTTCCAAGATATGCGGCCGGCCGTAAGAGGAGATCCTTGCGGGCCGTATAATAGAATCGCGAGTTAACAGAACCCCCGCAAGGAATTGCAGCCTTACGGCCGATTTATGGCCGGTAATAGAATGAGGCCCTTGGAGAGGATCTTCAAAGGGGAGTGTGACAAAATCCCTCCTGAGATGTGTGCAAACCTGGTGGCCTACAAGAAAAGTCTGACCTCTGTAATTGACAACAAGGGTTTTGCCACCAAATACTAAGTGGAAGGGGTCAAATACTTATTTCCCTCACTGACATGCAAATCAATTTATAACTTTTTTGACATGCATTTTTATTTCTTTTTTGGGGGCGTTATTCTGTCTCTCACTGTTAAAATAAATCTACCATTAAAATTATAGACTGATCATGTCTTTGTCAGTGGACAAATGTTCAAAATCAGCAGGGAATCAAATACTCCCCCCCCCCCTGTATGCAGAACAGTGTTTATTGAAACATTAGCAAACGAAGAATGAACAGCTGTTTATATCAAAACATGTGAACACTTTTCACAGATATTATCAGAAAATCTATTTTCAGATAGATCACATTATAAAATCAGAGAGAAATGTATCAAAATCCTTTTAAAATTGGGTAATAATAAAATATCAGAACATTCTACATTCAGATAGATCAATATAGAAATCAATAAGGAGTATATTACATTATATCAAGCTTGGTTAACAATTAAGCATCTATTCCATGGAATATATTTGGTATTAATATTCAGTGATATGGCATATTCATAGATCAATAATCAACATACTTTATGAAGGAGGGAAATAGCAATATCATGCAAAATAATCTATATGGCAGTCAGAATAGAAAAGTAATAAAACTTCTTAGGTTATATAATGCAGCTAAATAACATTTGTATATAGGTATTAGATTATACCATAAAAGATTTTATGACAGAATTGATTCAACTTAATTTATTAAAGCAATCAGCCTGTTTGGATAAAGTGTGCACAAGTAGAAAGGTCATGGATTAGGAACCATATCCAGACTATGATTTGTAATACATTATTTACAGTTGTACCCACTTTATAAAAATGTAGCAGGCAGATTGTATAAGGACTATTTTAACAAACCAATTATAAAATGGAATAGAGGAACACAACTATACTTTACCAATTATAAGGTTAGAAAATAGAACACAGTCTGAGCAAGACCTCTTCTTAGCAGTAATCCCCTTTTGATCATATTTTTAGCACTCTTTTGTAGTAAAGATAGATATAGGGAATAGACACTGAGAAAAGACAAAAGGACAAAAATGTATATCAGAGAACAACAGAGAGAGCCCAGAGCTTCCGCCTGTCCTATTCATTAAACTCTTTCTCTTTCACTCACTCCCAGTCACCAGACGGACTTCAACCGATTGCAATAACCTTACACCATGTTTGTATATAAATGCATAATTAAAATATAGCAATAAAATTTTGTATTTATATATTGATGTCCACTAGGGTGCAAACTTGCTCCAAGGCCCAGCAATGAAATAGTATGTAATGTATGTGTAACCTTCTAAGTGACCATTTGAGCCAAGCTAATTTCTATGTTTGAATGAAGCCTTGTCTGTATGATAGCGATAGCGCTTGACTAAAACAAAGGTGAATTGAACAAATTGTAAATCTAAGTATATGTATTATTGTCATAGGGTTGTCTTATAATCAATATTCAAAGTTCCTGAGTGTTATGTACAGACTTTCGAGGTCAAGGCAAGAACCTTCTGAACCCCACTCTTTACTGCTTTGGTCAACCTAAAGCCACCCTAAAGAGGATTATAGTAAAGAGCAACTGTTTAAACCTAACAGTGACTGTTACAATAAAAGTCTATGGGAAGGATTGTCCAGTGTTATTTCTCATAGACTTGATGAATATCTGTGATTGGTATGTTTGTATTTCCTGTGATTGTAGGTAGGCATTCCTGTGATTGACTCACTTGGCAGCCAGGGGAGACTTCCAGCTGGAGCTTCAGTTTACATGACCGGATTGACTTTCAGCCAGTCAGCAGGCTGCTTAAGTTAAAGCAAGAGACTGTGTTATCCTTGCTACCAAGTGCCAGAGAATGCCAGCAGCACTTAATCAAGCCCCTTCTGATACCATACTGTGTCCCCTCATGGAGGGATGGTTGAAACGTGTTGTTTAGTCAGCCCTGGGACAACCCAGGCTAGCCACCCTGATACACCAAGCCTGATCCCATCCAGAGAGCCAAGGCTCCTAGGAATAAATGAACTTAGGGCCAAGACAAAGTCTGCTCAATAGCTGTTGTTACGGCCAAGTGCTAAAGGAATTATAAATACTGTGAAGATAATGTTGCCCACTCATAACAATACTACTGCTCCCAAACACAACTTCGAAACCTATTATCATAGACATAATACACTGATAGGTATAGCTCTGTACTTGAGAAAGAGAGGAAGCTCACGAAAGCTTGATATATATTTATGAATATGTTTGTACAATACAAAAGGCATCACTATACTACAAAACTTGGATTATTCATCTAGATTACTAGATACTCACGGCTACCTCACTCTTTATATATATACATTTATATACTATATATATTACTGTATGTGTATGTTTGTGTGTATATGTATTTGTAGTTCAGGCTGTGATTAAAAACTGGCGAATGAAATATTACAAGTGGAACGAATGAAAGAAGGTTTGGCATACATTATGAAGTAAGGTTATCCTGCTCAGAGAGCCAAAGGAAAAATACACTATATTGCTCACGCTGTCTCCCTGATCTGTCTCTCTGGTTTCCTGAACCGACTGCTCCATTTCCACATCTAAGACACCATGTTGCTCACTCTGCCTCACTGGTCTGTCCCTCTGGTTTCCTGCACCCACTGCTCTATTTCCACATCTAAGGTATTGAGAACTGAAGAATACTACTATGTTTACTGATTATTAATTATCATAATCTAACTACTGACATTGTTAGTTTCCCTGGATAAAATTGTGTACCCACTATTTGCATATACTGTGTTTATAGCCTTTAACTAACACATTCTAGAGCCATTTCCATTCTCTTCCAGACACCATATTGTTCACTCTGCCTCCCTGGTCTGTCTCTCTGGTTTCCTGAGCCCAATCCCCTCCCTCCCAGCCCCTCACCCAGCCCCTCACCCAGCCCTACTCTTAATTTATTAACACTAATTTTTTTACAGCAGATCAATTAGCAACACCTGCAAACTAGTCATATTAATCCTTTACACAATGTTTCCTCTTGGGTTCTTCTGTTCAACTGTTCCCCTTTTCTCCAACATAACCATCTCCCCTTTCATGCCCTCTTCTCCTCTCGTATGCTCCCACAAGCTACTTTTAGCAAAGCTGTGTTCAAATTGTGTGTCTCCTGAGTTTCCCACTTGAAGTTTACATTATCTGACCACTAGGGGCAGGTAACATATTGCATACTATAGCCATTCACTTTACAATGACTTTACATCAGATCCCTTCCCTCTCCAACTAATAAATAACCTTTTAACTTTTCACACCTTCCTACCTATGTAACTCTTACTTCCTTCCGGAAACGTGTTATTCCTTGTCTGCTCCTCTCCAGGTCTCTGCCTCTTAAATACCCTTTAGATTGTAAGTAGCGAGTTTCCATTCTAGTAAGGTGCTTTGGGAAAAAGCACTTTTGCAAGACTCGAAGTTATAAACAGGGCCCTCCATTTTCTACAGTTTTTAATATTTGTATAATGTTGTATATTTCCTTTTTTTAACCCCTGTACAGCGCTATGGAATATGTTGGCACAATACAAATAAAAGATAATAATAATAATACAATAAATGAAATAAACAAACACTTTGATTCATTGAAAATGATCAATTAGTTAAATTGCAAAAAGCTGATTTACATTCAGAAAGGATATTAGAAATGTTGTGGGCATAACATGCAGACTTTCAAATACCTAACTTTTGAAGGATGTCAACTTTGCATGTTTTATTTCAAGCTGCAGAGGCTGCCCCTATTCAGAAGGAATGACCTGAATAGTTATCTGGGTTACATTTGTTTTTCTTGCTCATGAATCTTTGGTATATCCTGAAGGTGGATATAGTTAATGTTTTTTTTTGTTTTTTTTTATGAAATGAAGTAATGGGCTTTCTGCTTGGTTGGGTCCTAGGTAGTAGCTCATTAAGGTGTCAAGAGTCTTGATGGGACACCATTGATTGCAGGTGATATAAAAAGTTATCTTGAATGGGTTTGCATTGGTCTTATCTTTGGGTAAAGTACGTTGGCAATTTTGAGACAATTTGACTAGGTTTAATTTAGTAAGATAAACGTGATTAAAGTTGCAAACCGTAAATTCTCATTGGTCTCAGAAAAGCACAAAAGGCTAGGTATTTTGTTGATTTGAGAACAATGTTAATAGCTACAGTATGGTGATAAATCTATGAATTTTGACATATTTAGCTTAAAGGGATAGTAAATTTAGCACATATTGGACCACATCATATTATAGATCTCCAAAAGGCATGTGGAAATACCTTTTTCATTTTTTAAATATGTCAATTTTTCATTGAGGAATCAGTTCTACAGATATGATTTTTAGGTTGTTTACAATGTAGAGACAGTCCCCCTTCGGTTCACAGCTCAGACAGAGTTCTGTTCCTCCTCCTAAACTACTCCAACCAACCAGGTCACAGGGGCGTGTCTCTATTAAACTCTATGGGAATGAATTAGATTGACAGGGGGTGTCCTCAGCACAATGGTGACATCATGGATAGAGGCCGATATGCCTTGCTTGACAGCCATTTTCCTCTCTCTTTCTGAAGGGACAAACTATATCTAAAGTAAGTAAGGAGCAATCATAAAAACATTATAACAAAGTATTTGAACATGAATAAAACATAAATATATTTATTAGCTTCTCAATATTTGTTGTTTTTATTCTATTTTTTTATTTATTTAATTCATTTATTAATTATAGTAATAAATAGATCTCAAAATATGAAAATAAATTAATTCAGAATTGACAATCATCATATAACATTAGTTGAAAAGAAAAAGAGCGATGGAAAAAGTAAATTGTAATAAAGAATATAGTATGGAGTACCCGTGCTAGTCCTGTGATGCAGATGCAAAAAAACAGTAAAATGTAATACATTTTCTACTGACCAGTCCATATGAAGAAGCAAGCTTTCAAAAAGAGAGACCTGGCAACTAATTTTGACTCTGTAATGCTCTTCTAGTTTGGGATCTGTACTGGAACTTTACATTTTGTGCCGTACCTACATTACCTTCTGCTTTTTAGTGTTGTGTATTGATTGTATACAGTACAAGTAATTTTGCCAAGGTTGAATAACATAATAAAATAAGAATTTCTAACAGAAACTAACGTGTTTAGCTTCATGCTTCATCATGAAGAAGAGCCAACCTGAAAAAAGAAAAACTACTAACAGAAACTAATGTGTTTAGCTTCATACTTCTTTATGAAGAAGAGCCAACCTGATAATATAAAGTGAGAAGTATTTTAGCAGGCAGGTTGGCATCCAAAAGAGCTTTAGCAAGTAGATAAAGTTTAAACAGCAACATTAGTAAATGTAAGCATCATTAGAGTGATGCATTCTAATAAAAGATATATGGCATCGGCAATGTCTAACTTGGGCATTGTTGATACTACCTTAAAGTCATGCAGGTACACTACTTCCACCATGTATTGTTTATGTTCAAATGTTCCCATGCATTCACTATGTTACCATCTTAATCAGCTTTAGCTTTGCCAGATCATTCCACAGACAGTATAAAATGTACTTTTTATTTTTCTTGTTTATTCTTGTAACAGATTGCGTTTATCTACATAAGTTAATGACATGTTTTGTTCTTATACATTTACTTTTAGAACCTAGGCTTATTAATCTCTTCCCTGCTGGAATCAACCATACATTCTCATCAGAACTGAAGACCACAGTCGAACTGAAGCCAATGAGATGACTGGTGCACACATGGATACTTACTCTTATACATTAAAATGATGCAACAAAGGCATCCTTATGTTGGTCTGTGACAGGGGTGTTACAAGTTCAAAAAACTATCTGGGACTTGGTCCCATGGCAAGACTTTGTACAACCATAACTATTTCATTTTCATGCTTATATAGTACAACCTTGCACACGTTTCAGATTATATAGTTATGTGCCCATGGTTTATGTTTGTGCTGGGATATTATTTTAACCCATACGAATAAGTAAAAGCTTCGAAAAAAAGAACTAGTTTAAAAACAAACATTTTTAAGTCATTGTAGTCTTACCCTAAAACAAGGTGTTTTTTCTTAGTTCCTCTATTTTTTTAAATGTTTGCTATTTGCATAGAACTTCCCTTTATGTTAATGTTTTACTGTTATCTTCTTTGTTAAGGTTGTAAGCCAAATACTGCCACTGTATAAATATAGCATTATTCCACACATATGATAAAAACAAACTGAAAATGCATGCAGACTAAATGGGTTGATTAATTCCAAGTCTTGTTTTCACAAGCTAATTGTAATTAATATCAGATGGCTTTATAGTGAAAACATCACGATTGTGTCGAAGATGAAATAAGCAATTATTTGCAATTATAACCACAGAGAATAAGATAGTAGTTTATGATTGGTGGATGGTGGACCATATTTGAATCCTCTATTGTGTCACAGAAGGCCCTCTACAGAGGATGTCACTCATAAATATGTAGCTCTTGAAAATGATAAACACTGTAATCAGACCGATCAATCTACAAACACAACCATACATTCTACATGTTCAAGTATTAACAATAAATTAATGCATTTCATTGAAGTGCTATCAGTCCAAATGTTTCAGTGCTTATGAGGAAAGTTTCTCAAGAGCAACTTACCAACAAATGAACCCACCATAATAATTAACAGAAATCAGTGTTACTAGATGATATTTTCTCACAATACACTTCTAAGAGGTAACCTAATTGCAATAGCAGGCAACCGAGCATTATCTTATTGATTTACACTGTTACAGTACTTTTGCCCAATATGCTTTGAAAGGTTGAAAAATTTATGAGAACAATGTTTGAAGGGACTAAAAAAATACATATCTGACAATGAAAATACAGATTTAACCAAACAGATACAAAAGTTGAGGGCTGTCCATGAGCATGCAACCTAGACCACAAACTATGCTTTGGTCCGGCTCACAAGCTTAGGCCTCCATGTAAATCAAGTACTACACTAATGTTAATCTTTTGCTCTCCCAGGTTAGGGCACTGAGCCCACAGCCATACATACTGTCATAGCTGCAACAGATTTCTTTAGAGGATGTAGACAAACCAGGAGCCAATAGTAAATGTGAATGTCATGAAAAGTATAATGAGTGGGAAGTGCAGTAACAATTGCTATAACTTCTTCAGCAAGGGAACATTAGAGATATATACAAAGTCATTATTTTTATTTACTAAGATATTTTGATATTAAAAAGATGTGACAATTCTATATATAGCTTCAATAAATAAAGATGTTTTTAATTTGTGCCAAAAATCTATGGAAAGGAGTGTCATATAGCACAGTTAGGGCTTGCCTCTGTCACTCATAAAAGTTATTTTGCAATGTTTTAGGGATGCGTGGAGTGATTAACATAGCTAGGTAGGATTTTCTGCGCTACTACGGCACTCATAATTGCTTTTGCCAGGATTAGCATAGGACCCTTACTTACTAAAATCAAAGTGCATTACCATAACATTAGGCAAGTGGAAATGCGAGGGGCCACAGAATCATTCCATGGTCATAGATGTGCCTGGACAAGCAGGGAGTTCATTAATTGCCAACAAAATTAAGACACATTTTTTTCAATAGCAGTAAGAACTGGAAAGTTTAATTTGATTCTGAAAGCAGTGGTTATAATTACAACAAACTTCAATTGTAGGCATTCTAGAACAGAACAACAACCAACTGGTGGGCAGATATGAAGGGTGTGATAGGAAGAACAGTGCTTGGGAGAACACAAACACACACACACTAAGCATGCATATAGCTGTAATGGAACACATAAATGATTTAATATTTGTAAGAAATTACAAAACTATGAGAAATCATCAGACACAAAAAATAGACACCGTCAGTTCCCTAAGGAAATGAAGAAATATTACCTTAGCATAACCTGAGGTCTGAATCCAGGGCAGGTTATCATTATATTCTGGTGTGCTGACAGGTAAAAAACATTTTTATGGACACAATATACCACCTATTTATTTATTTTAAAGTAAGGTATTTGTATTTTTCAGAAATGTTTCAGTAGTAGAAAAAGCTGCATACCATATTTCTACGACCACTCTTTTTTTAGATCTTTCTCCCAAAGTTTTAATTTTATAGATTTAGTTGAGATTTGCTTTTTTTCAATATATTGTGACATTTAGCCATTAGATGTGATTTGTCATCCACCTGAATTAATTTTTTGCAGTCAGAGAGGTCTCTTTGTTCCACCAAGATAAAGCTGAAGGACTTCAGACAGCTACACATCTTATTATACTCTAACAACATTGATTTCTGCAGCTTATACTTGGATCTTAGTTCATAAAAAGATCTGAAAGTACTGCTCTAAAATAGATCTCTTAAATGCAACATTCCCTTTTTAGCTAGAATATCTAACAAAGGGATATCAAGTAATTTGAATAAAGAAGACAAAGGGGTCACAGGGACCAAGGCATATTTGTGGTTACATTTTTTTCAGTTTTTAATAGTGTTCTTTATTGTTACCCCCAGTGGATCTGTATCTTTAACTTCTATATTATTTTGAAAAATCAAACCTTTCAAGTAACCCTTTGTTAACATTTTGTTTTCAATTTGTTGCCAGTGCAAGGAATCAGTAACTTCATTCCACTTAATAATGTGAGAAAGTGTAATGGCTTCCTGACATTTTTTAACATGAGGGTATGCCATACCCCCTTTTTTAAATGTATTAATCAGATATTCTGTTTTAATCCTAATTTTTTTATTGTTGTGGATAAATTTGTCTAGAATATTCTGCAGTTTATTGATTTGGAAGGTCGATAAGTAAAAAGGAATGCATACTTATGTCTATAAATGTCAAAAAATTCCTCCAATGAATTTCTAAGTTTAGTTTTGCTTTCCCGATCTTTAAGTAGGGACTCTCTCAATTTCCATAAGGGGAAAACTTTCGATATCATTCCTATTTTTAAGGTGATAGAAACAAATCCATGATTGGATCTTAAGATTGGAGCTGTAACATTTTTAAGAGCTAAATCATTTACAAAGATGTAATCTATTCTTGAAAATAAGGCGTGTCTACCCGAAAATAAGGTATAGTCCTTGTCTATGGGATAAAAACAATGCCATGAATCAAAGAGGCCATGATTATACAAGATTTTATTAAAGTTTGCACATCTCTGGCTTGTATTGTGATCATCCTTTGTGGATTTGGTTATTTTTCTATTTAGTTCAAAAAAGTATTAAAGACGCCACATATTATATGCCTACCTGTAAAATATTTCTTAAGTAAATTTAAAGTCTTGTTGTCAAATTTAAGCTGTCCTATATTGGGGGCATACATATTTAAAAGTGTAATGTTGTTATCATTTATTAACCCTGTCCAAAAGGAAAAGCGACCTTCATTATCTGTCATAGAGATTTTCTCCTTCCAATTAAGCTCTTTATTAAAAAATAAAGCCAAGCATCTCACTTTTTTCACAAAAGTTGAATTGCTAACAGTTACAAAGCAATTGTCTATAAAATTTGAGGGTTTCTCGAACAGCCAAGTGTTCCTGTAGACACACTATATCGGCGTTCCTTTTATAAAAACTATTGAAAAATTTAGATCTTTTCCCAGGAACATCAGCCTTGCACATTTTGACTTACTATTTTCAAAGACATTTATAAAAGTAAGATAACCTATTTACTAATGTAAGTCCTAGACTTCTCACACACACACACACTCCACCCCCCTCTCCCAATAGGCACAAAGAATCAAGAAAAAACACAAGATAGTACAAAAAAAGCATTCACAAAAAAAGAAAGAAAAATTAAAAAAAAAAAAAAATTATACTCAAAACATCAAACTAAACAAAGAACCAGCTTGTAGAGAACATTGTCCTCCTTCCCAAGGCGGCCACCCCAAAGAGATGGGTAGCAGATCTGAGAGAAAAGACAATTACAAACTTCTTAAGTTCAAACCGTCCTTGGCGGACTCCAGTGGTGCAAATGTAATACATAAAGAGATTACCTCAAACTCCATTTCTGTAACAATCTTCACAATAAATTCAGTCTATCATAAATAACTATATCCCATTCTATCTTTCAATCAGTACTTTTGTGAAAAAGTTGATTATATATTACAAGCTGCACTCTTAGCCTAATATTCCACCAAAGCTATCTATTGCATTTTTTTAAAAATCTTGCTTCAGATCTCTTAGTTCAAATAGATAATTTAAACAAAAAGTGGAAAAAACAACCAAATAATATTTGAAATGTAAGAATATTCATTTCCAAAAAGTAAAAAAAAAGAAAAAGTGAGGCTTTGAAATAGTGACATAAAATAGGATGCTTAGCAGTTTATGTGCAAATAATTCTTAAAGTATATTAGAATAATTTCTATTACCAATATAGTGAATATTTTTAGACTTTTCAATAAAAACATTGCAAAACCTTTCTCAGAGATTCAAAGATATCCATCTCCCCAGATAGTTTAGCCTAACTTTAGATGACAATTTATAATCCCTATTGCTGCATACCATCATTGAAATCTTTTTAAGGTCTTTTAGTATAGTGACGGAAAGATGGGTATCTTCATTTCCCCTGAGATTAAAAAAAGTTTTAAGTTTTAAAACAGTGAGCCCACTTTTAATCAGCTTACTAATTTCCACCCTTCTATAAGTTTTCTCCCTTCTAGAGGAGAGTTGGCAGTTATTCTCCTAGTTCCATAAGTTATAATTTGTTTAGTTGGGAAACCACATTTGTATCTTATGTTGTTGTGTCCTTGTGATTTTTACATATTCTCTCCTTTTACTAAATGTTTCGAATGAAATATCAGTAAAAATTATCAGATTCTCATATGGAGAGTCAAATTTCTTAACTTTGTATACTCTTCTGATAATAGTTTCTCTATGAATTGAGGAGTGTAATTTGACAATCACATCTCTCGGGACGTCTCTGTCGAATATTTTGGAAAGTGGAATACAATGAAGTCTATCCACTAGCTGTTCCAGCGGACACTCAAGTTTTAACATCGTAGTGAGAAAAGTCAGGATATATTGATTTGACTCTGAGATTTTTTTTCAGGGATACCTCTTATACGAATATTATTCTGCCGAAAATAATCTTCCAGTTTATTAATCTTTAATTTTAACTCAGAAACTTCCTCTTTTAATTTTAGAGTTCCTGCACTAATTGTTTTTTGTTCATTACCAATAAAATTATATTTGGATTCTAATGCGTCTATTTTCACACCCAATTCTTTTATTACATTTGAGTTTATTTTTATTTTTGCCTTTAATTCGGTAAAAAAAAAAAACTAAGTCAGAGCTGCTATCAGAGAACGAACCAACCTTAATAGGTTAGTTCTATGGCCATGATAAGCCACTCTGAGAGCAGCCTCTTTTAGCTCACTTGTGCCCTTCACAGGAAGAAATATCCTGTAGCATATCAGTCTGGTCCCACTCAAAAGAGTGACCCAGCCCAAAAATAGCAGGCAATTCTACCCTGAACAGGAGAAACAGCAAACCCCAAATGCATTTCGGCCTTTATGGGCCTCGTCAGTGAGGTGCAGCTTTAATTCTGTAAGTAAAAATGTTTTACATTCTGTTAGAATTGATTTCAATGTTGTATTGGTAAGTCTATCTTCCTCCGATTTATTTAAAATATAACTTTCTTCCAGTTCAGGAACTTCTTCTACACTAGATTGATTAGCTGAAAGATCTATTTTCTCCTGTTTGGTTTTTATCTAGTGTTTTATTTTTGTTCCCTGATGAAAAGAATATTCCTGGGGTTTTAACTATTGAGTTTTTTTCCTCTTGATTGAGATTTTGAGTTTTGGGTATCTCTTTTCATCTTGGAAACTTATAAAATTTGTAATCTACTTTGGAGTCTTCTTTCTTACTAACGATAGATTAACTTATCGCCCTCTCCAACAATAAGCTAGGTTTCTTTCTTAAACCTCAGCTTGTCCAAGATTTATAAAACAAACAACTATATATATATATATAACTATAGGCCAATTGGGCTCTATACAGGTTGATACTCAATGAATGACACTAAGTTTTAGCTCCTGTAGGCCAACACAAAGGCATTCAATAGTCAGGTTATATATAACAGTAGTATTTCTATTTCAACCTCTATGATCACTCAAATTGTATATGGGACAGTCTATATCAAAGTATACAGATTAGACAAGACTCCCCTTAATTCTACGGCACTGTGTATCTTCCCTGTAGGGATTTCCCCCTAACTGAGCCTTAAGGTTTTACCCTGAGAATTATATCTCTCAGTGTTTAAACCTGCTCCTAGCCCAGCAGCAAAGGGGAATATAGATATTATTTCTGCAGTTGTTTCTAGTCCTCTATTTTAGCCAAGAGGCTAATTACTCATAAGTGAAAGGAGTGTCATGATCTCATATTTTTTGTGTTATCTGATCTTAACTAATGGTTCAGGCACACTATGAAAAACTGATAAGGATATCAAATACCTAGTAAATCTAAGACCCATTGAGTAGCCTAGTAATAGTTCAAATCCAGTTCAAACAACATTTAAACAGGCTTCTCTGTATTGGAGTTTTTAGTTTAGTTATGTCTCTTTAAATATCTGGGGGAGAGGGGTTATTTCTTGCTCATGTAAGTCATCCCTCTGCTGTATCTTAGGGTTTTACCAGTACAAATGTAGTGATGGTCCTCAACCAGATTCCAACCAAAGGTAAATATTGTTCCTCCAAAAATACAGAGGCTCAGTGAATCACAGCATGGGGGTCTCCTCTTTGCTGAAAAAATCTTCAAGTCCTTGGCTTCTCAAAGCACCTTCATAAACTTCTGTCTCTTAGCCAATAAGGCTGGAACAAAATGAAGCAAAATAACTTGGACTAAGCTTCACTTTCTGGATTGAACATAACCATGCATGACTCATCCTTTTCACTCGGATAGTTAGTACAAGTCCACAATATTATCACTGTTCTCTCTCTTGTAGGTTTGATAAGCACTTGGTTGTGCCTTTAGGTGCATCGATTTTGTATCCAGTAACTAGAGGAGTATAAACTAATGGCCTCTGACCAGTAGTGATTTCCACATATTGCTGCTCAATGAGTAGCTCTATACTTCTACTCCACTAATCTGACACAACAGTCCGAAGACACAGTTGTAAAAAATGGTGTCTGAAACACTTACGTTGCAAAATCTGTGCCCGGGCAAGTCGTGTAAATCATATACAGACCACTCTGTGTCAGGGTATGCAGACAAAAACGTTAAGGTGCCTCTCTAATGGATCTTTGGACACTTACAAAAGCAGGTAGCAATTGGCTTCTCAATATTCTTTATCTTGTTGCCACTCCATAGATAGAAATACGTGCCTATAATTATTCATAGGGTTAGACTGTTTTTATCAGAAGCGTTGGCCCCACAGACTTTGTTTGAAAAAGTCCTCAGATCTTTTTCCCCCTAAAGCATAAGTGGGGACATATTTAGAGTCTCGGAAAGGGGACCACTCATTTTACAAAATGCAATGAACTGTCACTTTCTAAATGTAATCTTCTGCTCTGGTTTGACTACCAGTCTCCAGGGCTCCTGTCTCGTAATAGCTGTAAGATCCAGCACTTTAACAAAAGGGCCATTTATTACCCATATTTTCAGGTTAAGGTTGGAGCAAAGGGGACGCACTCTTCATTTGCTAATCACCAAACTGTATGTTGTCCTTTTTGTTCATTTCCTCAGTCCTGTCTTTTTATACCCAAGCTCAAGGCATCTGACTTACACTGTTAATGAGATATCTCACCCTTTCAAATCAAGCCACTTCTTGCATTAATTTTCCGCCACAGGTCTCAACAAGTTTCCAGCCAAGGGTCTCACCAAATCACACAGAGGCACGCTAACTCATCACTTGGAGTGCTCCCCAACGCCAAAACTTCTCCACTCAATTCTACCCTCTGGGCAAAGACAGAGCAGTGAGAGGGTTCACTGATATTATTTCAGGCCGAGGGGCACTCCTCAGGATATCGGGCAGTCAGCATTCTCGTCATCATACTATTGTGAACACATAGAGCCCTCTCTTGGGGAAATCAGTCAGCTCATCTAACGCTCGTTGGCATGCTCGGCGGCAAACCAACCCCTTGGCCCTTTTACCATCACTCAGCAGAAAGCAGGTTCTCTCTCAGCCTCTCTATCCCAGCGAAACCATCCAGCACACACTGGGCTCTTTCCCAGCAGGAGACAGGTGTCACAGGTGTAGGCTGTGAAGCTTTTACCACTCCTTGGACAAGGCAGGCTCGCAGTATGGGTAGGGCAAGTGGTAGCTTGAGAGCGAGTTAGAACAGCTCCATGGTGGTCAGACAGCATTATCTGCACCACTGCAGTTTGGCGCCAAGTCCCCACTAGCTGCTCATGCTTGCAGCTTCCTGGGCGTGGACTGCTTTCTGTTATTTTTTCAAGCTTTGGGTTCATTTTTGCTTTCATTACACAAAAAATTCTCTGTCCACATAGGTGTGAAGTGCGTTTAAGTACTTTTCTTCCCTTCTTCCTTATCTATCATTTAGGAGGAAATAGAGGGAAAAAAACAAAGATCTGATATAGTATAATTTATTAAACATGAAACATATTCTAAAACTGTTTACATTAAATGTAGCATTACATTCAGCATATCACGGGATTCTACATTATCTATAGTGGCTAACAAATTCCTTCTTTATGCCCGCTCAAGGTGGTAAACACCCCTTTGTTAATACAGGGATCTAAAACAAGAAGTGTAGGTTTTTCCCTCGGATTTCAACTGGCTTAGAAGATTCATTGGTTGTCCCCTTCTATTTTCTTACTTACAAACACCCATTTCCAACATAAAGTTACATAACGTCTATGGGGCCCTATGTAAATCTCTCAAAAGAAATTACTAGTGCTGTAGCAGTATAGTAAATTCTACTTAGCTAGGTTAATCTCCCATCCCTAAAACTGCTACGGGTCATTGCTACGAGTGAACTGCACGACAAAGCTGAAATGCAAGGCACACATCTCCACTGTTGTTTGCACTGACAATAAATTATGAGCTACTCCTTTACACTTTGACACCCAAACACTATACTAATAAGACTTTATGGATCACTCGCAAATAAGGGCACTGCCTTAACTGCAAATCAGAAGAAAGATTCATTCGTACCAAAGACCACTTGCAAGTAGTTTTCAAACACTTGCTGAGTCCCCCAGAAGCATTCAAAGTGACAGTATAGCACAAAAAGCACTACAAGGTGATGGAATTTTAATATTATTTGACAATTTGCATTCTGATATCAACATATGTGTAATTAAAAAATATGATATCTTAATATTAAGCTGATTTATGACACAAAATCTAGGGTAACACACAACCGAGTACTCAAGGGGTGAATAGACATCACAAAACCACGACACCTATGAAAAAATGTTTTAATGCATTGTCTATAAATATATCATATTTTAACACAAAATAAACACATATTTATTAATTTAAGCTACAAATACAATGGTCACATCTTTTTAATATCAAAATATACTAAATAAATAAAAAAAAAAAAACTATTTCTTTATATATATATATATATATATATATATATATATATATATATATATACATATACATATCTAATGTTTCTTTGCTGCAGCAGTTATGGCACTTCCCACTCATTATATTATTCATGACATTCACATTTCCTATTGCCTCCTAGAGTCATTTCACATCTGTAAAGCTTGGTTTGGCTACTCACCCCACAGTAATCTATTGCGGCTAAAGCAGGATTTATGGCTGTGAGCGGAGTGCCCTAACTTGTGGAGTAAAATATTTACTTTAGTGTAGAATTTAGGAAAAACAAGCTCCCGCATCCGATTTATGGACGTGCCCTAACTTAGAGCACTTACTTTACATGGAGGCCTATATTAAAATGTGTATTCAAATTATGCAATCTAATCCAACCTTAAAAATCTAAATTTGTTTGTTCTTGAATTCTATTTTAAACATTTTCATCTCTCCCTAATTTAAATACTGATTTTATCTAAGGCATTGTATCCATTGTTCCTTTTGTAGTTAATTTAAATGTTAATACATTATAATAGTTATAAATCCTTTTAGATAATCTAGTCCATCAATATATATAATAAACGTTCTAACTATTTATAATGTTGCTGACATCTTGTAATTTTAATAATTAAATCAATAAAACCTATATATATATATATATACACACATATATATTAAAATAAAACATAATTACCAATTATCTATAACATAAAAAATAATATAATATGAATTCCCTCTTTTATGGTAAAAATATTAATTATGGCCACTATTAAGAGCACCAAGGGGATAAAGCTATACCATAATCTTCACTGTACACTGGACTCTTTATTCTTCCAACCGGTTTATCCTTGCCTAAGAGACAGACATTAGCATTATCGGCAGATAAAACCATACACTCCAAAACTATACCTGAGACGGTTTAATAGACATATTTGTGAAGATCTAACATAATAATCAGCCCGATAAATGTTGGGCTTGGACCATAGAGGATACTAGAACAGACTTACTGGCGGATGCTCTACCCGATAAAGTAAGAATGTGGGGAATGTAATGCCAGCACCCCTTTAGATGGGCCAACACCCCACTTAGAAGATCCCTCCTGCAGCATATCTACCCAGCGCCTTGGGACCCCCCCCGCACAGATTAAATCAAGCGGGGAGCTCAAGCCTAGAGTTGGTTCAAATATACCCCAACCTAAGGCGGGTGGCGCAAAGACCATGATGGTCCGAACCAAAAAGGGCGAGGGGTCACGACGGATAACAGAGCACTTTCCCTCTACCACGGCTAGATGGTCCCCCCACCCAGAGTCAATCTAGGGGGCATCGGATGTGTTAGATGCTGAGAGCTCTCAGAAAGGATGGATGCAAATATATCCAAGCACTCCAAAGCTTGGTTCGAGAATATGCTAAAATCACAACTTTCACTAGCAGTTAAAGATTTGAAACACGAAATCCAAGAGCTGGGCCAACGGACAAATGTGCTAGAATCCTCAGTGGATCATATCCTAGAGGCCCAACGACAACACTGAGTGGACACTAACACAATGAAAATAACTTTGCTCGAGCTCAAGCTGGAGGACCTTTGAGAATAGATCCCGGAGATATAATGTAAAATTCAGGGGCGTTCCTAATTCAATCACAGACCTGGGGCCTTATCTCTTGGATCTAGTGAAGTCCATCCTCCCAGACTCCCAGGAGGGAGAAATTGGTATTGAAAGAGCTCACAGAGCGCTAGGGGCATCCCCGAACCCCAACACACCAAGGGACATCATAGCCCGTTTTCTGAGGCAACACACAAGGGACCAGATCCTATACCATGCGAGAGGTCTAAATGAAATTAAAGGTCCGGACGGTGCCAGCATCCAAGTCTATGCAGACCTCTCTCCAACGACTCTAGCGAGACGCAGGGAAATGAGACCGGCATTGGATGTACTTATCCAGCATAAAATCCCTTACAGATGGGGTTTACCCTTCAAAGTCCAGTTTACAGTAAATGGAAACAGATTTGTGGCTCAAGATTTGGAGAAGTGCCAGACCATTCTCTCTTCCCTCAACCTGATGAAGGAGGGGGAAAGTCTCCACCCACATGATCAAGAACCAGGGGACAAGTGAGATAGACCCGCTAGACAATGGACAGTGGTCCCAGCATCAAAGAGACAAAAAGCGGCTAGAGATCTGCAACCACTGGCGGTGGGTGAGGGGGGCCCAGGACAGTCTAAGTAGAAGGCAGACCTACATCTCCCGACTTAGGCCCGGGAGGGCCCAGAGTCAGCACAATCATGAGTACAACCCCCTGAGAGGGGATGAGGAGAATTCCCAACTAGACTTTGCTCCACACCACAATTTAATGGACATTATAAGCTTGTTGGGGTGTGTTATAGTTATGGGGTCTGCCAGGTTTATCTTTGTACATTGAGGGGAATCTTATATTTCTTCCTATGCAAGGGGTGATAGGCCCAAGGGGTAAGGCAGGGACTAGGACCTACTTATCAAATAAGGTTAAGTTCGGTAGTTAAGTATCAGTATACCTCCACTTTAGGGCATTATGCAGGAGGACAGGTTCCTCGTGCCCTCCAGGGGCGCTAGAGCGCAAGGTAATAGTGACAGGGTAGGCAAGAAAGTTAAAATTGTTTTGTTGTTGTTGACACATGTGTTTCTGCACTTCTCTCTGAAAGTCAATCTATTTGTAACATGTTTATCTCTACTCCCCCTAGTCCATCCCTGGTCTCTTCACGATGCAGGTGCACTCCGCCTCCTGGTCACCCTGGGGTGTCTTCCATCTCCGGTCCTCCGGCCTTCGGATAAGAACGCCATACACTGTAGGAGAACTGTAAGTGATAAGCTTCTCAACACATCCACGAATAGATTGGGATTAAATGGCTAGGCCCGAGTTTGTGATCTTGTCCCACAATGTAAAGGGATTCAACTCCCCTCATAAGCGGCGCAAAGCCTTTCTCACATACAAGGAACACCGCCCCTCAGTGATCTTCCTACAGGAGACACATTTTATACGTAGCAATCCCCCTAAATATCTCCACAAGCAGCGGGTATGATGGCAAAGAGGGAGGGGGTAGCAATTCTTTTGCATCTGGACTTTCCGTTCGTACTCCAGGGGAAAAAAAACGGATCCAGAAGGTCACTACATGATCCTGACAGGGAAAGTATTCGACATAAAGGTGTCTTTGGTCGCAATATATGCTCCAACTTCAAATTCTCATAACACTGTCCTAAAATTACTTAAGATATTGGAGAAGGGAGACTATGGCAAAATAGTTATAGGGGGGGACCTAAACTTGGTGCTAGACCCCAAACTGGATAGGTCCATAGGGATAGGGATAGCTGGACCCCAATTTTCTAATAAACTGAAACAAGTTAGGGCCCACCTCGCCAACCTGAATTTGGTAGACTCATGGAGGGACCTTCACCCTAAAGACAGGGAGTACTCTTTTTATTCAGCCCCTCATGACTCGTACTCGAGAATTGACTATATCATTATAAACTCTACACTTCTGGAACAGGCAAAGGAAGCTGAGATTATTCCATGTACCTGGTCAGATCACTCAATTACTAAAATTACCCTGGATCTAGGCACAGCAAACCCCCCCCCCCCCTCGACCTGGTGCATCAACGAGATGCTTATAGCTTTCCCCCAAACCAAGGACAGGATACAACAAGAACTAGACCTGTATTTTAGGGAAAACACTAGGGAGGAGACAGGAATAGGCTGGGTGTGGGTGGCCCACAAAGCATATATCAGAGGGATCTGTATGAAATTAACCGCAGAGCACAAAAAACACTGTAGGTCCCGAGAGAATGCACTGAATAAAGAGCTGATAAGACTAGAAAGAGCTAAACAGCAAGATAACCCAGCAGTAGATAGGTCCCAGATTGAGAAAACCAGGGCCAAACTTGACATGATCCTGTCCGAAAGAACGGAGAAAGCTCTTAGAATCACGCACCATAAATTCTACAGCAAAGCAAACAAACCAGACACATTTCTTGCCAACAAATTAAAAGCAAAGCAAAATCAATCCAGAGTTTTCCAAATAAGATCTCCCCAAGGGAATGTGACCTCTAACCCCTCTAAGACCCAAGACATTTTCCATGAGTACTATAGCAAATTATATAAATCCTCGAACTCCTCGGATTCGAGGGAAACACAATCCTTCTTAAACTCTCTGGACCTGCCTAAACTTACGGAGGAAAACCTTGCCTCTTTAAATAAATCAGTTTCCCCGGAAGAAGTGAGCAAGGTTATATTAGATTCTAAAATAGGTAAGGCTCCAGGCCCAAATGGCTTTACGAATTTGTACTACAAAAAATTTGTAGGCACACTGACAGTACACTTGACCACATTGTTTAATGCAATCCTGAACGGTCAGCCAATTCCCCCAGAACTCAACAGAGCTGATCTGGCCTTGTTCCCCAAGGAGGAGAGGGACCCACTAGAAGCCAAGAACTACAGACCAATTTCACTTCTTAATAACGACATCAAATTCTTGGCCAAGATCATGGCAGATAGGATAGCAGGGTTTCTCCCCTCCTTGGTTCATAATGACCAAGTGGGATTTGTGCCGCGGCGACAAGCGGGCGACAATATCCGGAAAATCTTGAATTTGGTCCATCACGCTGATAAACAATATTCCGGCCTGCCTGCTCTCTCTGGATGTGGAGAAGGCCTTTGAATCCCTGGAATGGCCCTTCCTGACAGCTACGCAGATCAAATTTTGGTTTACAGGGAAATTTCTCAATTTAATCCGGACTTATTATAATGATCCCAAAGTAAACTTAAAACTTCTGGGTGGGGGAGGCCAACTCTCCACATCCAGAGGGGGACAAGGCAGGGATGCCCATTGTCGCTGCTCCTTTTTGCCTTGGCAATAGAGCCCTTGGGCCATTCGATTAGAACCTCCCTGGAGATAAAAGGTATCCAAATTGGGTTACAACATTTTAAGATATCGCTCTTTGCGGACGACTTATTGTGTTCCATTTCGGAACCAATGAGATCGGTACCAGCTCTGATGCAAAAGCTTGAACGATTTGGAACGCTCTCGGGACTGAAAATCAACGTGGAAAAAACTGAGGCATTGGCCCTAGATATTCCCCACCAAGAGAGAGAATCCCTCACAAGGAGCTTTAAGTTCCAATGGGCTAGGAGGGGGATCAAATATCTAGGAATAAGGTTGACAGCTAAAATACAGGATCTATATAAGGCTAATTACCGGCCATTGTTCCACACACTACAGGAAGAGATGAACAAATGGACAAAGTACAATATCTCCTGGCTTGGTAGGATTAGTTCGGTCAAAATGAACATATTACCTAGACTGCTATATATATTTAGATCCCTTCCGATTCAGATACACATGAAAGACCTCTCCAATTTTCAAAGACGGGTTTTCCATTTTGTCTGGGGCAAGGGTCCTTCCAGAATAGCAAAAACCAACATGTACAAGTATAAGTCCAGGGGGGGGCTTGCATGTCCTAATTTAAAACTATACTATAGAGCAGCTCAATTAGCTTTTATTCCCCAGGCTCACATGTCCAAGGCCCATCCGGCATGGATGTTCATTGAAAATTGGGACATGAAAACCCACACCTGGGATGTGGCGGTCTGGCTTCACCCAACCCCCCTAGAGATAAAAAAATCTTCCAACCCAATGATAAGAAACTCTGCGGCGAACCTAGTATGGGCCTACAGCCACACAGACCTCCTACCCCGCCCCTCCCACCTAACGTCTATTTTCACTCACCCGCTAGCTCCGGCAGGTATCTCACGGGTCTCCCAGCAGTGGTGGAAGAACAGTAACTTGGACAGATTGGGTAACTGGATGAGAGATGGCCGGGTGTTAACCTTTGAGATTCTTAGGGACGAATTTGACATCCCTCTATATGAACATTATAACTATAGCAGGCTGAGGCATTTTGTGGGTAGATTAATCAGGAGCTCAGGAGCCCCCTCTCATAACAGATTTTCTAGAATGTGCGAGAAGGCCCCATTTCGAGAGGCGTGATAGGGGAACTATACGATGTCTTTAATACCCCCAAAACGATAGCCAAAGATAAGTATATGAGGGACTGGGAGAAGGATCTGGCCATAAAATGGGAGATGAAAACGAGGGAAGCATCCTGGGCTAACATCATGAGGGGGTTGATAAACTATAGCATATTAGAGACTTCAATTAAAGTCCTACACCGCGCATACATTACCCCAGATCGACTTGCCAAATTGAGCGGAACGGAAAGTTCGAGGTGCTTTAGAGGCTGCTCAGAGCTAGGCTCTTTTTATCACATTTGGTGGAGGTGCCCAAGGGTTCAGCAACTATGGACAGCAGTGGGTGCTCTGGTGGAAGCTATCTTTGGGCATCACATTAGGGTAACACCTGAAACCTCTCTACTGGGGTTGCCAGTGGCATCCCTCTCAATCCCCCATAACAGACTATTACAATTCATTTTTTTGGCGACAAAATCACATATAGCCAGTAGTTGGAAGAAAAGTTCACTGGACATAGGGGCGGTTAATGCTAAGGTTCATTACATAGCGATTAATGAAAGGATTTCCCACTCTCTAGCGGACTCAATTCCCAAGTTCTTGGAAATTTGGGGCCCTTGGATAGAATACACAGATATTAAAATTCCACTTCTTTAATAAGTGGGGATAGAGAGGTGAGGGCTCCCAGGCACACAAGCACTAAAGACAGGGAACAAAGAGAGCTGGAGATAGGAGGGGAAAGATCGGGAGACGGACTGCACCGGAGTGGAGAGAACGGGTATGGTAAGATTGAGTTAAAGCATGATTGAGATAGGGGAGTGTACCCAAAGCTGAAGACTTGATTCTTAGTGTGTCGGTTAAAATGTTTAGCTTTGTTTGGTTAAATTAAATCTGGTATGAGATATTAGGTGACTCTTACTTAAAGCTAGGGAGAAAAAAAAAGAGAGATATATCACTCCAGACATGTAAGTGCCAGAAGGCAGGAGAAGCTAGATCTTCTCTTTTTTCCAGGTAGATCCCGAAGTCATAACATTGAGATTCAGGCACAGTACTAAGATTTTCTAGATGAGATAGCAGCGGAAGGGAAAAATAAAAGACTAGTATGTGTTACTGATCGAATTAGGGATATATGCTAGTATACTTAGGAAAGGCCTGTATTAATTCCATTCTTCTATCAATAACAGCACGGAGGAAAATATAGAAAAAGGGAGGAGGCAGGATACAATCTTTTAGAATCAAGATTAATGTTTGTGATATGTTCTATTTTGCACATTACTGTACAATTGTTTGCATTTTTGTATACCTGCAATAAAAACTAATTTATAAAAAATATATATATATATTAATTATATAGCTTCTTTTATATATACTAGACTTTACAATAATTTTGTAATAATAAGTTGCCTGTTTTCCTGTATGGAATTGATGATCGAAAAGAGTAAACATTTTACAATGCACTCCCTTATCTAAGGCTTATAACTTCAGGGATAAAGTCTATTATTGCCACTCTATCACAATATATAGATTATTACTAACAATCATATGTAGAGAAAAGACAATACCCAATTCATTATATTTATCAATGACAAGTGGTGACCAGAGAATGGTGGTTTGCATCAATAGATGTAAGGCTGCTTCATACAGTAATCATTCACCAGCTAGGACTAAATTAATACATTATTTTTTAAACAAAGACAATTTGCTGAATCAGATTAATTTCATATTAGAAGGTATTGTGCTGCAAATTAATTGTGTAATGTTTTTTTACATGAAATTAACAATAAAAACATGTCTATATTCTTAGAATCAGTTGCTAGTTAGAATGCCAGTCATCCTGTAACTACCTATGATTGTGATGTGTTTGGATTCTTTTATGATTCTCTATGTAACAGTTGATGGAGCAAACATTTTAAAATGGTTTGCTTTTTCTTGATTTAACTGGTATTTTAAATACAGGGTTATTTTAAACATTTGCAATCCACAAGCCACATCATTTTTGACAATTCTAAATCTCTTGAAGGTTAAGACTCCAGCACTTCCTTCTGACATATATCCAGTAATGTATTAATTACTTTACAGTTCACTCTGTCACATACATGGAACTATAATGACCTGCACTTATTATTAGCCAGAAACAGAAAATAGTAAAGAATGCCATTTTCTTATAAAAAAAAAATCAAAAATTGAATTCTCATTTCAATGAAGTGGTGTTAACAAGAAGTACAGCTTTGGCCATAATAATTGAAACGATAATGATAGCTAAATGGCTCATTGCCTCAAACTGGAAGTCGGAGAAGATTCCCTCTTGGAGAGAAATAGAATTAATCGTGGCTAGAAATAGAGCATTTGAAAAAGAGTTTGTAAGTACAGATTTGATATACAAAGATACAACTAAATGGACTCTTTGGGATAAATTTGTGACTTTGAAAAAAATAAAAAATAAAAAATAAATAAAAAAATAAAAATAAAAAGTACAGCTTTAACACAAAAAAAAATATATTGATAATTTTGAAAACATTATCTTAAAATATCCTTGTCATGTTAAGGAGGGTCAGCACTGAGCTCTTGAGGACTGTTGGACTATTGGGGGGGATCAACATGAACTTGTATTGCCCGGTTGGCATGAGATGCTTAATAATTAGCTACAAAATCATGAGAATTATGTTGCTGTCTGGGAAATGATTGTGGCTTACATTAGTCTGGAAGGAAAGTAGATTTGTATATTGCCTACCGGGGCATTTGGTTATTTGACAAAGACAACAGGGATGAAAATAATATGCTAATTACCCCTTCCATGTCTATAGGCATTCCAGTAGATTGACAGACTCCTCACCACAGGCAGTTAATAGCATTCCCATTACACTAGTGACATGTGTGATTGACAGGCAGGCTGCATGGCTGAGAGGGTGGGGCTGGTGAAGAGGGTGGAGCTGTGTGGGAAATATATTCACTGTAGTTGATCAATAAAGTTGACTTAAACTTGCATAATCCAGGTGTGTGCTTTATTCTGAGGATATAAGATTTCTAAACACTGTTAATATGGCAACAGCCTCTGCCTGAAACTCTGCCCCTAACCATTGGGGGTTGGATTGCTGCTGACCTGTTCGCCTGCACTTCCTGAGTATTGGTGGAAAGGTTATGTGCTATGTTGATTCATCTCTGCTAAACAGGGATCAATGAAAGAACCCTATGGTCCTACTGGGTGAGATTGATTTTATATCTTCCTGAGCCCAACTGAAGCCTTAGGATCATAACAATTCCCATTTGAAGTACAATGGAACCTCTATATTCAACAGCCCCTATATTCATCAACTCCAAGATTAATCAAATTCTTTAGGCAAAAAATGCTAAATATTAGTCACAAAATAAAAATAAAAAAAAAAACAGACAGAAACAGACAGCATTGAAAACATTCATTGGTAAACAGAGTGCACTAATTGTGTCCAGGTGAGAGGGGTGTGGCTTGGCTGTGTAACTAATATAAAAGGTTTGTGAGCTGTTTTGGGGCCTGTTTACAAGTGGATTTTCCTTTACAGATAAAGGCTGATAAATTGCAGAGTGCACTAATTGTGTCCAAGTGAGAGGGGTGTGGCTTGACTGTGTAACTAATATAAAAGGTTTGTGAGCTGTTTTGGGGCCTGTTTACAAGTGGATTTTCCTTTACAGATAAAGGCTGATAAATTGCAGAGTGCACTAATTGTGCCCAGGTGAGAGGGTTGTGGCTTGACTGTTTAACCAGTATAAAAGGTTTGTGAGCTGTTTTGGGGCCTGTTTACAAGTGGATTTTCCTTTACAGATAAAGGCTGATAAATTGCAGAGTGCACTAATTGTGCCCAGGTGAGAAGGCAGAAGTTAGTATAAACAGGGAAGTGGCGAACTTGTGAGCTTGCAAACATTTTCAGTATCAGGTGCAGTTCTAGTGAAGTGTAGGAGTTTAAATAGGGGTAGGGACTTAAAAGAAAAGGGAGTGCAGATTTATAGTACAAAGGAGGAAAACTTTATACAAATATATTATTTTATATTCTTTTTCCCACTGAAATTTTGTAGACAATAATAATAATTATGAGTCAGTCCAGTGGCAACTTCACTCAGTGTACATCCTGTCATATGTATGCAATGCTGGAACAGATGATCCAGGGTCCATACCTCTGGGACAGGTGTGAGCATGTTGCCTCTCTGGAAGCTCAAATTGGAGATCTGGAGCAGAGAATTGCAGCACTTGGAGATATTGCTCCACTGGAAGGGGGGTTGGTGCTCACTGAGCACAGTTTAGCTGGGCCTAGCATGGAGGGCGGAGCTGGGGCTATTGAGGATGTCCAGGGAGGTAGCTGGGTTACAGTTACAAGAGGAAGCAGGGGGAACAGGAGGTGGCAGGCCAGTCCTGAGTTGGCAAACACCAACAGATTTGCCAGATTGAGTGAAACTGTTGTGGATGTCCATTCAGGAATGGCAATGCCAGATAGAGCTGTTCCCTCTAACAGCCGGGAGAACAGCTCTACTGGAGGAGTGGGAGGGCAGCATAGGCAGAGCAGCAGACAGATTTTGGTTGTAGGGGACTCTATTATTAGGAAGGTAGACAGGGTGATTTGTCACCCAGATTCCAGCAATCGAACAGTTTGCTGTCTCCCGGGTGCTCGGGTTCGTCATGTTGTGGATCGGGTAGACAAATTATTGGGAAGGGCTGGAAATGAACCGGCAGTCTTGGTACATATTGGTACCAATGACAAAGTTAGTGGAAGATGGAGTGTCCTAAAGAATGATTTTAGAGAACTAGGTAATAAGCTGAAGGCAAGGACCTCCAAGGTAGTATTTTCTCAGATACTACCAGTGCAACATGCTAGCCCAGGGAGGCAGAAGGAGCTTAGGGAGGTTAATGCGGGGCTAAAGATGTGGTGCACTAAGGAGGGGTTTGGGTTTTTAGTTTTTAGAGCACTGGGCTGACTTCTCACTTCGGTACAATCTCTACAGCATGGATGGATTTTCACCTTAATGATGAGGGAGCTTTTGTACTAGGGGATAGGATGGTAGAAAGGCTGGAGGAGTTTTTAAACTAGTAGTTGGCGGGGGGGACTAGATATAAGTAATGGGGTAGAAAGTGTATAGGGTATAAGGGATGAATTAACAACTCATAGGGGCGGAGATGGGGAGAGGGGTAGTATAGTCAATAGGGAGGTAGTACTAAGTAATTCAAGTACAGTGGCAGGCACTTCAGAACTACAGACTCATAACATAAGGTGTATGCTTGCTAATGCCAGAAGCTTGCCAGGAAAAATGGGAGAGTTAGAGTTATTAGCAATTAATGAAAATTGGGATTTAATAGGCATTACTGAAACGTGGTGGGATGAATCTCATGACTGGACCGTTAGTCTGGATGGTTATAACCTATTTAGGAAACATAGAGGCAATGGTAAATGAGGAGGAGGGATTTGTCTGTATGTTTAGCCTGTATTTAAGCCTACAGTCAGAGAAGATATTTATGGTGGACCTAGTGATAAAGCTGAATGTTTGTGGGTAGAGTTAAATAGCGGAGCAGCAAATTCCAATAGAATATTAGTGGGAGTATGCTATAAACCCCCAAATATAGCTGAAAGTGAGGAAATACAATTATTGTTACAGATTGAAAATGCAGCTAGGCATGGTCAAGTTCTAATAATGGGAGATTTTAATTACCCTGAAATAAACTGGATAAATGAGACCAGCAGTTCATCTAAGGCAGGGGTAACCAAACTCGGTCCTGGAGGGCCGCACCCAGGCCTGGATTTGATGATTTCCTTTCTGTGCACAGGTGAGTCAATCAGGATGGTGGAAGAAGCAATAGTATCACCTGCTTGCAGCAAGGATATCCACAAATTCAGGCCTGGGTGCGGCCCTCCAGGACCGAGTTTGGTGACCCCTGATCTAAGGGGAGCAGGTTCTTGAGTACACTCTGAGATCATTATCTGGCCCAGGTTGTACAAGAGCCTACTAGAAATGAAGCTATCTTAGATTTACTCATCACAAATAATATTGATATAGTATCTAATGTTGGAATAGGGCAACCTTTGGGAAACAGTGATCACAACACAGTCTCATTTGAGATTGAATTAAAAAAACTAAATTTAAAGGGGCCAACAAAAACTCTTAATTTTAAAAGGGCAGATTTTAACGGTCTAAGGGCAGCAATACAAAGTATAGACTGGGACAGAGAACTGGCAGGGAAAAACACTGACCACAAGTGGACAACATTTAAATCCTTACTAAATATACATACACATCGGCATATACCGTGCGGGAATAAAAGTAAAAGGAGTAAATCCCATCCAATGTGGCTTAACAATGATTTAAAGATCAAAATACGGAGTAAAAAACAGGCATTTAAATTATACAAACAAGAGGGGACAGAGACTGCTTTACAGGAATACAAGGAAATCAACAAGGCTTGCAAAAGGGCAATTAGACTGGCTAAAATAGAAAATGAAAAATGTATTGCAAAAGAGAGTAAGACTAACCCTAAAATATTTTTTAAGTATATTAATGGGAAGAAGGCGAGGAAGGAAGCTATAGAAACATTACAATGTGACACAGGCCGTCTGATAATTAGGTTCTTTTCTTCGGTATACACAAGGGAAGTACCAGTGGTTGGGACACGGCAACATAATGCCTACACTACCTTTGCCAAATAATTGGTTAACACAGGAAGTCATCCAAAAGAGGTTGGAAAAAATAAATGTTAATAAAGCCCCGGGTCCTGATGGAATATGGAATACCAAGGGTACTAAGGGAACTGGGTTCTGTAATAGCCAAACCATTATATTTAATTTTTCAAGATTCACCAACACAGGGTCTCTGCCAGATGACTGGAGAAAAACTGATGTGATACCTATATTTAAAAAGGAAGCTAGAGCAAATCTGGGGAATTATAGACCAGTGAGCCTTACTTCTGTAGTGGGGAAGCTTTTAGAAGGGTTAATAAGGGATAATATACAAGAATATGTCTATTGGAACAGGATTATAAGTAGGAGTCAACATGGATTTATGAGGCATAGGTCATGTCAAACAAATCTAATAAGTTTCTATGAGGAGGTTAGTAGGAACCTGGATCAAGGCAACTCAGTGGATGTAGTCTTTTTGGATTTTGCAAAGGTTTTTGATACAGTGCCACATGGGAGACTATTGTGCAAACTAAGAGATACAGGAGTTGCAGTAAATATCTGCTCATGGATTGAGAGCTGGCTAAAAGACAGGCAGCAAAGGGTTGTTGTAAATGGAACATACTCCGATTGGACTAATGTGGTAAGTGGGGTTCCTCAGGGTTCAGTATTAGGTCTTCTCCTTTTTAACATATTTATTAATGACTTAGAGGTAGGATTGTAGTGTGGTGTCTCCATTTTCGCTGATGATGAGAAGTTGTGCAAGGTAATTAAATCAGATAATGATGTGCTTTCCCTCCAAAGGGATTCACATAAAATTGAGGACTGGGCATCTAAATGGCAGATGAGATTTAATACGAATAAATGTTATGCATCTGGGAAGGAAAAATAGCCATGCAATTTATAATCTTAATGGAGCAAATCTAGGTGTTTTGGATATTGAAAGGGATTTGGGAGTTCTTGTGGACAACCACCTAGGTAACAGTGCTCAAAGCCAAGCAGCAGCTGCAAAGGCAAATAAAATATTAGCATGTATTAAGAAGGGTATAGAATCCAGGGAAGCAAATATAATTCTGCCACTATACAAATTTCTAGTACGCCCTCATTTAGAATATGGAGTACACTTTTGGGCACCACTTTATAAAAAGGACATTTTAGAGTTGGAAAAGGTACAGAGGAGGGCAAGAAATCTAACAAGGGGAATGGAGGGGCTACGTTATGAAGAACGACTAACCAAATTAAACGTATTTTCTCTAGAAAAAAGGCATCTAAGAGGAGATATGATTACCTTATATAAATACATCCAGGTTCAGTATAAAGATTTGTCAAGGGAGCTTTTTGTGCCAAGAGTTTTTCAACTGACAAGAGGACATCCCTTGAGGTAAGAAATAAAAAGATTCCACCTTAAAGAAAGAAAAGGGTTCTTCACAGTAAGGGTGGTTAATCTGTGGAATTCTCTACCAGAGGAGGTGGTGACAGCGGATTCGATAGATACCTTTAAAAGGGGATTGGATTTATTTCTAATTAAAAAGGGAATTCAGGGTTATCATGGATAATTAGAGAGGAAGTATTGATCCAGGGAGATGTCCAGTCGCCGGTGTCTGGGATCAGGAGGGATTTGATTATTTACTTATTTTTTATTTTTATATACAACTAATTAATTAATAGTTAATCCGCTATTGCAGATCAGAGGAGATCTTAAAAGGTTGAACTTGATGCACTGAAAGTCTTTTTTTAACCTAAAATACTATGGGCCTCATTCAATTGCGATTTGGTCAATCGAATAGGGCTCTAAACAAGCACATAGCATATTTTTTTTAAAGAAGTTTTTAGTTAGTGAAAACCTTGCTTTTGGATAGATCTTTACTAACTAAAAACTTCTTTTAAAAAAATGTTATGTGCTTATTTAGAGCCATATTCAATTGGCCAAAATAGCAATTGAATGAGGGCCTATGTAACTATGTATGTAACTATATTTGTGTAAATAATAATCAATTAATTAGTTACTTAATGAATTAATATACTTTACCTATTTGTCATTAATATATCCATCAATCAATAGTTTGAAGAGCTAAAAATCTGTTTTCATTTTCCCACAGCATATAATCTCCAGGTGGACTGTTGCTGGCCTGTGCATCAGAAGTAGGCTGCGTGCGCGAGGGCAAATCATTGGTTTATTTGTGTAAAGCGCTACTGTAGATGCATAATGTTGTGATTTACAAGTTCGGAGTGTAAAGTAGCGTCATTTGTGTATGTGCTACAAGGTTCACGAGTATTTGGCATCCTTTGTAGTAGTGTATTTTGAACCTCGTACGTTCCTGTGTGAAAGTGGTACGTGGTTGTCGGTGTGTTGCGCGGTCCAGGGTCGGGTAGCCTTGTTTTAATTTTTTTGGGCCCCCATTTTTTTTCTCGCTTAGCCGATTTTCGCTTGCCGAAACTCTTGAACATTGACTTAAATTCGTGTTCCACCTCACTCCCAGACGTCCTGGCTGTTCCCCCGTGCTGTGTGTGATGTTTTGGTTTTTTTTTGGTGTGTGTATTTTTTGTGTTTTTTGTGTTTAATTTTTTGTGGTATGGCTGTTAACTTCGTATTTTCACTACCTCATATTTTTTTTTCTAAGTCCCGCGTCTCGTATTTTATTTTTTCTAAGTCCCGCATCTCGTAATTGTATTTTTTTGCGCGTTTGGCAACTGCTTGCAGCCTATCAGCCTTATTAAATTGCAAATCGGCCAATTGAAAAGGGCTCTATATAAGCATATAGCGTATTTTTTTTTTACAAAAGTCTTTAGTTATTGAACAACAAGTTACCTTAGATATTGAGAACATTGACTACCACAATATTCCTAAAATACATAATTTAACAAGAAGTGAACATCAAGCACTTACTGACCTGAAACCATGTAAGGATATACAGATAAAACCTGCAGACAATATAGTTATAATGGATAACACAGAGTACAACTTGATGTGTAATAGAATCCTGAGTGATAAATACACTTATGAAATCATTGAAAAAAATCCTACTAATAAATATAAAAAGATTTTTAAATCTTTTCTTGATGAGGCCAAAACTGAAGGCCTTATTGATGATCACACACATCAGTATCTTTTTTCAAAACATCCTACCATTTCAACTTACTACACCTTGCCAAAAATCCATAAAAAAACAATCCCCATTCCGGGTAGGCCCATTGTTTAGAGTACAGACAATCTCTCGCATAACCCTAGCCTTTTCTTGGACCACCATCTTAAAAGTATGGTTGAAACTTTACCCTTCTTTGTTAAGGACACAAATTACATTTTGAAACAATTAGAGGAACTAATTGTGCCCAATGATTCATTTTTTGGCATCTATTGATGTAGAGGCTTTATATAGCAGTATACCCCACATGGAGGGTATTAAAGCCACTAAGTATTTACTACAGAGTAAAGGCACGAGTTTTCAAAAATTCAACAATTTCCTCTTACTCCTTTGGAATATGTCCTTAAACATAATTATTTCACTTATAACAACAAATGGTACCATCAAGTTAAAGGGACAGCTATGGGCACTCCATGTGCCCCTAGCTATGCTAACTTACTTTTGGGGTGGTGGGAGGAAATACTGGTCTTTGATGAATCTTTTACCGAATACACTGATTTGATATTAGTGTGGAGGCACTATATAGATGATATTCTGATTGTCTGGATGGGTACCAAGAAAAAGTTTGAAGAATTTCTGGTCAAACTTAATATAAATCCACTCGGCCTTAGATTTACACATGAGATCAGTGACACCAGAATCACGTTTCTTGACTAGCAGCACAGATGAAGAATTCAAAGTAGAGGCTGACAAACTCATACAGAGATTTAAAGAAAGAGGTTTTTCTAAGAACTGTCTTAAAACTGCCTTTAAATATGCTTTGAACTGCAATAGAACAGACCTCCTACATGGGAAAAATCGTCCTCATAACACCAATAAGGACATCAATCCTATTCGGTACAATATGACTTTTGGTTATGATTCCCAGGATGTGAAAAAGTCCTTTCAAAACATTGGCACCTTCTAAAAAAGGGATGAAGATAATTGATGTAATAACAATTGACGCCTCTGTGACATTAGAATATTGATTTATTTTATTATTTATGGAGGGATTATATAATAACAATTATTATTCTTCCTTTTCTTGCATTCACCATTATAAGTTCCAATTATCCTAAAGAAGTGATAACTTTTGCTTTCTCTGAGGTGTTTCTTCACTTTACAGACCTTTTTGTGGTCTCTTAGCTGTTTATGTACACAGCATAATATTTTCTTTCATCACTCACCAATAGATAGGTCATAATGTTTTAATATCCCCATTTTATTTAGTATTTCACTTCATCATGTATATCCATAACTTATGTTTTATGTTTATTTATTCACTTTAACTTGTAGATAGTTTCCTTGTCAGTGATGCTATTTTCCATCACTACAATTATATATCATTGTCTTTAGGACATCTTGATAATAATTCTTCACTTGACATTAGCTATTTCTTAGCATATTTTCATAAAATGTTTTACTTATATGATTACAATTTGTCTATTAATATCCTCAGATATTTCCACTAGTATAGTCATATTTTAATTTGATAGCCGCTTTCTTACTAACTAGTCCACCACAGAATAACATCAGTTTCATTTGTTACCTCCATAGGTGTTTGTATCTGCTTTCCCTCGCTTCTATTATTCTTTTGGCTATATTAGATAGATCGTAGATTTACAGTAATGCGCTCTGTTTCTTGTTGTTTTGTATTCTAGATACTTCCCATTCTTTCCCGATTGTCCGAGGAACCGTTACACATAAATACCTTGCATAGACGACCTTTCCTGTTTACCCTTTGAGAAAGACGTCTTTGTGGCATTGAAACGCAACAGGCATAGGCGCAGCGTCACGTGCGTCTCACGGTGACACGTATGTAGAGACGCCTTAGTGCCCTGCTTCTCAACGTCCTCCCGATTCCACTCACAATAGATCCCTTATACTACCCTATATTACTCTATACCATGTTATATGACTTCTTGACTACTATTCCATACAAATTTTGCTAATGCCAACTGGAATATTGCTTTCCACATTAAGAGCAGTAAAAAGATTTTGAATAACTGTGGTACAGCTGGGATTATTATTAAGGGAGGGTGGAGGAATACAATTATTATTCTTAAGAACTTTGTTGTGGACGCTGACTAGGGCTCTGTACCTGAGAATCCTTCCTATTTAAGGATTTATTAGAAGAGTTATTGAATATAATTAATTAGGATTCTCTGGCTCATTTTAAAAGCCTTTGTTTTAGTTTACCCTTGTTTCCCTTAGTTTTAAACTGTTAAATCGTCGTTGTGAGGTATAAATACTGAATAAAGTTTTCTTAATGTACATACTGTATATGTAACTTTTCCCATGTTTTGTTATACGATTATTGAACTAAAAAACTAAAAACTTCTGTAAAAAAAATGCTATGTGCTTATATAGAGCCCTATTCAATTACGCGAATGGAAATTTAATAAGTCTGTAAGGCAATCCTGCGTTTCCTAAGAGTTGGTAGTCCTGAGTGTTTCATTGCCTCCACAGCTCGCCTCACTTTGTGAGACTTTGCGATCGCCTAAGTGCTGTGCTGTGAGTTTTAGTGCCTTAATAGCTCGCCTTGCTACACAGGGCTCACAAGCGATGTGTCGTGATGACATCTCGTAGTTCGACAATTATAATATGTCATACTACTTTTTCCTTTTTATTTCCTTTTTCAAAGGCCTACTCTAATGTCCTAAAATAGATACTAACTATTTAAAATACACATTGATATTGTTTTGGATGGATAAAAATAATCCCATTATGTAATATCCATCCAAAACAATTGGCGCCCCACGTTGGGCGCCAATTGTTGTGGATGGATAAAAATAATCCCATTATGTAATATCTGTTCCTGTCCAAATCATCCGTCTGTTGGCCATGTGTGCACACAGAGACAAGAATTTACACAGACCCAAAAGTTCTGGTATAAAACTTCTTGTATTCTTCCCAACGAACGACCCCCCCCCCCCCCAAATACAACATAGGAACTTATATAATATAAGTTGATCAGATATAACAATCATACGACTCCTTGTTAGACAGTGAGTCAGTTATTGATTGGTTGACAAGGTAGGAAGGGTCCCTCCATATTTGGTTTCGGATGTTGATGTCATTATGGTCAGTTTATGTGAAGCTTCTGATTGGCTCTGGAAGGTGGCGGGGCTCATATCCTTATTTGGTCACGGATATGAATGTCATCTTTGGACTCCCAGGATATGACTCAGTAGCCATCTTAGGACTCTTAGGATACAGTTCAGTAGCCATCTTAGGACTCTCAGAATACAGCTCAGTAGCCATCTTAGGACTCTCAGAATAAAGAATAAAAGCAATTAGTGCCTTATCTTATGATATATTGTAAGGAAAGGAATGCAGCATGGACATAATATACATTTTCATGAATTTCGTGCACAACAATATATAATGAAATTCCTATTCAATTACTTAGAAAAGCAACTTTCAATGTCAAACTTAAATCAAACCTTCAGCTTGTAAAACCTTCAGCTCAGTTTTCACTCTTTATGAGGTCACCAAAAGAGTGAAAGCAACTCTGATTAGGAAGAAGTCCTAAATGGTCAGACAAAAGCTGATATCCTTGCCAAGACAAACACGCCAACAGCCCTAATAAATTCCCTCAGCATATAAAACCATAGCCCGTAATGTAACCCACAAGACTTACTGATATTAAATTGGCCTCTCAAAGCTACCTGCAAATGACTTGCAAGTCAAGGGCGAAAAATCCCTACGGGATGTCGAAATCTGAACTCCGCAGCTGCAAATCCTTTGTTCTGTCAAGTTCGTAACTGTTACGTTCCAATCACGTTATTAAATTGCAACAAGTTTCCAAAGATGCCCAGCCTGTTAAAAGCCCATAACCGGCAAATGGAGGTAAAAATATTACGGCTCCAAATTGGACCCACAAAGGGTTTACAGACAATTTCTCAACACTGTAAAAGACAATATAAACACACCAGTGGATTTTAAAAATACGGGGAAAGCATGGAAAGGCATTACAATTACTTGCACAATAATCCCCCAATAATAAATAGGCATTAAAAAATATTCGATTTCATCATATGTTGGAATGGTCATGCATATGCCATTATGAAAAGCCATGCTGCAACATGCAGAAAGCAATTAAGGACACACTACCAGATTAAATATTCCTTTAAAAATAATCTTATTTTATCATAGTTTGGAATGGTCATGCATATGCCATTATGAAAAGCCATGCTGCAAAATGCAGAAAGCAATTAAAGACACACTACCAGATTAAATATTCCTTTAAAAATTATGTTATATTATCATACGTTGGAATGGTTATGCATATGCCAATATGAAAATATGAATTTCAAGCCTGCAGCCTTTGCGGGTGTGACGATGCCGCTACAGGCTTCAAATGTAATGGGGCTGTAAGTCTTCAGCTAATAAAGAGCTTATTCTTATGTTATGTGTTCTTCCCACGCCTTAAAGACCTCATAAGAGGTGGAGGCAAGCAGCTTAATGTTTTCTAAAACATTGCATAGGAATGTTATTACAGATCAAGTCCTAATTAAAACAGCTAGCACCTTTTATTTTACCTTTTAATATGTTGTGTCATAATTCATAATAAAGTATAACATACTTGTATGGTTCATTTAGATAACTACAGAAGGTCCTCTGGTTACAGACAACCCGTACTTAAGAACAGGCTCTCAATGCTCAAGTTTCTTTTTAAGATATTTTTGTTTGAATTGAAAGAGAGTGCACAATGGTGTCTGTAACTATTATTACGACACAGGGGTATTATTATTATTTCACTGTATTATTATTACCACAGATGAGCCATTATAGTATTGTTGTTGTTAATATTAATGTTCATCAGGGATCCAAGTTACATACATAACTGACCAAAAGGCCTTCTCAGGAACCTCTCTCGTCCATAACCCATAGACGAAAGGGTTATGTTGTAATGTTTTATGTCTATTAAATTACTCAAGGTGATTTATGATAACATATAAACATACCAACACAAAAATATTTGCTACTTAAAAAGATTGCAAATATGTCAAAACAAATCCCCCAATGTGTTCTAAAGTAGACCCTCTTAAGATCTGAAAATGGATTCATAATCAATACAGCCCTGTTGGAGTCATTTTACATTTAAATGTCATAGCATTGCTAAATTCTCTGTTGTAAAATAAACTTAATGAATGCAAAACAAAAATACTATAATACCGGATAGATGAAACCTACTGCAAAATGTTATTTTTTTCATATGTGGTTGAAGGGAGGATGGAGGTTATTATGATATGAAGGTGAGAAAATAGATTATACAGTATAGTGGTTAAATGGTCACTGTATTTTTCTTTTTAATAACTAGATATTATAATAAAGTAAAATAAACAAACTATATTCTGCTGTTTTTATACACAATTATTATTTACTGCATGGCTTAAAATTGCTCTCTTCCATGCTGCTGCATGTTACTTTATCATTGTGTCTGTAATCTAGTTTCCCTTTAGCGCTGCTGAGAGCACTGTCAGATGTAACTGGCAAATTCCTGTTGCGCAGATAGTCACTCCCTGTTTAAGCAAAGGCTCCTCCCTCTTGGAATGATGATCTGCTGAAGTCAAAATGGCATATTCTATATTCCACTGCAGTATAATTGTGTATAAAAGATAATAGAGACAGTATATATTTTACATCGCAAAAACATGTTGCATATTTTTAAGTGTAGTTCTTCAAGAGAAAATGTCATAAACAGGGATTGTTTGCAATTTCTGGAGAATGATCAGAAAAGGATTATGCAATATTAAGCGATTTAGGAGAGTGGTTCCAAAAATTTAATTTGATGTTTTAGCATTTCTGTATTACTTCTTTATGCATTTGTATTAAAGAACCTGTGGTCAAAATGTTCCTTATACAACATTTTGAATATCTAAACATAATATTGGACATAATAATAATAATAATAATACAATTATTATTATTATTATCTTGCATATAGAGTACATTTTCAAGCATCCTATACGATTAAAAACTTGCAAACTTACAATCTAAGGGATTTGGAAGATGATAGGCCTCATTAAAAATGTGTTTTTAATGAGGTTTTGAAGGACTTGTCAGGAGGAAAGTCTAGTGGAGCGAGGCAAGGAGTTCCAAAGAATATGGGCAACACAAGAAATGTCCTGAACACAGGAACAAGAGAAGGTAATAAGAGTGGAGGAAAGAAGAAGGTCATTAGCAGAACGGCGGGGGTGGGGGTATGATGAGGTGCATTATTTTTGAGTGCTTAATATGTTAGGGTCATGATTTTAAATTTTATTCTGGAGGTTATGGGAAGCCAGTGGAGTGACTGAAATAGTGGTGAGCATTGGGTATGGTAGATGAGTCTTGCATCACATTCATTATAGATTGGGACAGGTGGGTGATGGGGAGGCCAGTGAGGAGTGAATTGTAGTAGTGACAGAATATGGATAAAGGTATATATATGGTATAAACCAAATACAATAAAGGACATATTAAAACAAGGTAGACAGAATTGCTAGTTAATGGTAATGATCAGTTTTGTAAAAAACAATGTGAATAAGAAAAAGGACGGAATTCTGATATGCACATAGTAGATGCATGCTTTTATTGAGAAGTTTTATCTGTGTATTAAAATTTAAACTTTTATTGCCTCATGTTAAAATAACATAAATCAAAACTATTAAATTATATACAGTGGATATGTCAGGTTTTTGTGCTGTAAAAAAATGAGACAAAGATAAATAATTTCAGAACTTTTTCCACTTTTAATGTGACCTATAAACTGTACAACTCAATTGAAAAACAAACTGAAATCTTTTAGGTAGAGGGAAGGAAAAAAAAAATATAATAATATGGTTGCATAAGTATGCACACCCTTAAACTAATACTTTGTTGAAGCACCTTTTGATTTTATTACAGCACTCAGTCTATCAGCATGGCACATTTTGACTTGGCAAGTTTTGCCCACACTTCTTTGCAAAAACACTCCAGATTGCGAGGGCATCTCCTGTGCACAGCCCTCTTCAGGTCACCACACAGATTTTCAATCGGATTCAGGTCTGGGCTCTGGCTGGGCCATTCCAAAACTTTAATCTTCTTCTGGTGAAGCCATTCCTTTGTTGATTTGGATGTATGCTTTGGGTCGTTGTCATGCTGAAAGACGAAGTTCCTCTTAATGTTCAGCTTTCTAGCAGAAGCCTGAAGGTTTTGTGCCAATATTGACTGGTATTTGGAACTGTTCATAATTCCCTCTATCTTAACTAAGGCCCCAGTTCCAGCTGAAGAAAAACAGCCCCAAAGCATGATGCTGCCACCACCATGCTTCACTGTGGTTATGGTGTTCTTTTGGTGATTTGCAGTGTTGTTTTTGCGCCAAACATATATTTTGGAATTATGGCCAAAAAGTTCAACCTTGGTTTCATCAGACCATAACACCTTTTCCCACATGCTTTTGGGAGACTTCAGATGTGTTTTTGCAAAATGTAGCCTGGCTTGGATGTTTTTCTTTGTAAGAAAAGTCTTTCGTCTTGCCACTCTACCCCATAGCCCAGACATATGAAGAATACGGGAGATTGTTGTCACATGTACCACACAGCCAGTACTTGCCAGATATTACTGCAGCTCCTTTAATGTTGCTGTAGGCCTCTTGGTAGCCTCCCAGACCAGTTTTCTTCTCGTCTTTTCATCAATTTTAGAGGGAGCTCCAGTTCTTGGTAATGTCACTGTTGTGCCATATTTTCTCCACTTGATGATGACTGTCTTCACTGTGTTCCATGGTATATCTAATGCCTTGGAAATTATTTTGTACCCTTCTCCTGACTGATACCTTTTAACAATGGGATCCCTCTAATGCTTTGGAAGCTCTCTGTGGACCATGGCTTTTGCTGTGGGATGCGACTAAGAAAATTTCAGGAAAGACTGGCCCAGAGCAGCTAAACTTTATTTGGGGTTCATCAGAGGCACTTTAAATGATGGCAAGTGTATGCTGACTCCTATTTAACATGATTTGGAATGTTATTGCTTAGTTCTGAACACAGCTACATCCCCACTTATAAGAGGGTGTGCAGACTTATGGAACCACATTATTTTTCTTTTTTTTTCTTCCCTCCACCTAAAAGATTTCAGTTTGTTTTTCAATTGAGTTGTACAGTTTATAGGTCACATTAAAGGTGGAAAAAGTTCTGAAATGATTTATCTTGTCTCATTTTTTTACAGCACAGAAACCTGACATTTTAACAGGGGTGTTTAGACTTTGTATATCCACTGTAGCTCTAGATAATAAATATAGACAGACCACATTAAATATAATAAATTATCAAGTGTTTAATCCAATTTGAGTGTCTTATAAACTATCCACGCCTCAGTATTTAAATTGCCCTTATCAAATTTAGGTGTAGTGATTAAAATCACTTTTCGTTGACACTTGGTACCCTTTAAATCCCTCTCAGTAGCCTATTAAAGTGGGTTTTTCATGGTGAGTGTATAAGCACATTTTAATTACTGTTTTTAAGTTTTGTTTTATGTTATTCTCATAAGAGACAATAAAATTAAGTTTTAATACACTAATTTGAATCCTGCATTAATACATATATCCACTATGTGAGACACATGTAGTAGTTTACGAGCATATCAAAATTGTGTGCTCTCTTTTATTCAAATTAGCTACATAGTAGTTACATAGTACACGTGACACGCAGCATTTACGGGGGTTCCATTCCTGGGATCCTCTTGAATGCCAAAAATCAGTGAATAACTAAAACCCTTAATCCATGCTTATATTTTACTTGCCTTTGCAGCTGCTGCTTTGCATTGATCACTGTTACCTAGGTGGTTATATACAAACATTACCAAATCCTTTTCCCTATCTGATACTCCTTCTCGAGATTTACTCCATTAAGTGCATGGCTAAGTTTCCTCCCTAAATGCATTGCTTTACATTTATTCGCATTAAATCTCATTTGCCATTTAGTCGCCCATTTTTCTAATTTATTCAAATACCTTTGGAGGGAAAGTATATCATTTTCTGGTTTAATTACCTTGCACAACTTAGTGTCATCAGCAAAAATGGAGACACTACTTTCCAGTACTACTTGTACGTCATTAATAAACACGTTAAAAAGGAGAGGATCTAATACTGAACCCTGAGGTACCCCACTTACCACATTAGTCAAATCTGAGTATGTTCCATTTACAACAAACCTTTTAGCCAGCTCTCAATCCATGAGCAGATATGTACTGCAATCCCTGCATCCATTAGTTTGCACAATAGTCTCCTATGTGGTACTGTATCAAAAGACTTTGCAAAATCCAAAAATACTACATCCACTGATTTGTCTTGATCCAGGTTTCTACTAACCTCCTCATAGAAACTAATTAGATTTATTTGACATGACCTATCCCCATGTTGACTCCTACTTATAATCCTGTTCATATAGACATATTATCATACATTATCCCTTATTAACCCTTCTAAGAGATTTCCCACTACAGAAGTGAGGCTCACTAGTCTATAATTCCCCAGATTTCCTTTTGCTCCCTTCTTAAATATAGATATCACATTTGCTTTTCTCCAATCACCTGTGTTGAGTGAATCTTGAAAAATAAGATATAATGGTTTGGCTATTACAGAACCCAGTTCCCTCAGTACCATTGGACGTATTCCATCAGGACCTGGGGCTTTATTAAAAAAAAAAATCCAAACCCTGGATGCTGAACCACCGCACCTGCAGGTCTGTTTCTGGAACGCCAAGTTGTGATTTATCCATTGTAACTGCGGCTAACCGGTGGACCCAGTACACTGAGATTCCCATCTCCTGATCCTTTTTTATTGCCTCCTCAGACAACCCCAGTCTCGCCTCCCCAATTCAAAACGAGTGAGGCCCACACTCGGCCTGATTAAAATCCACATGCTGTAGGCATAATTTCAACACCTTCTCGAACTGGAAGAACAATAGTGCCCTGCAGTTGGTGTTTATCAGCAAAGGTCCACTCCCCTCAGACAGCTGCTGTAGTTACAGCTTCACACATACGTGGGGCAACACTCTGTGCCTATCTTATACAATATTACCTCTTTCCCTTTTCTTTCCATGGTCGATGTTTGACCTCCTCAGCCACAGAACTACCCTGCCACCTTGGAGGCAGGTATCCACCAGCTGCAAGACCCCCAAACTCTGCCTGTGCGCCAAAACCATTTCCCCTATGCGATTTGTAAGGATTATTGCAGCGCTCATCCAGCGGCTCTTGTCCTGCCCATGATCACCTTTATTCTTCCCTTGGAGAACCCGCTGAACCACAAAATCTTTTGTCAGGTCTCTCATCCCGGCCAACTTAACAATAAAGGCCATGCAATTAGGTGCCCATTTGCAAATCCCCTCATTGAAGGCATAACAAGTCCTCCGGCCCGGAAGTGGCCGCCGTGGCGGGGCTTCTGGCCCAGCCCGGAGAGATCCGAAAGTGCGGCATAGCTATAATTGGCATCATGATGTTTATCCAGTACGCAATAGCCTTATCGCTCCAAGCCATCAATAGTCTGGAGGCCATATACTGCCGAAATTCTTCATTGTACCTCCACCATTACGAACATCCCGGAGAACTGCTCTGAATGCCGTTCGCACATGACACATGCCATGATCGAAAAGGCCTGCAACCAATTAGCAGAGTGCAGAGCTGTAGCAGCTGTGTTAGAGCTCCTTACTTTTCTATTACCCTTCATGCCCCTGGAGGGGGCTGTAGTGGGGTATGCTCAGATACTGGGGGTACATGCAGGCCTTGAGGCAAGGTAACAGGCGGTAACTGGGGACTAGGCCCTCATCTGAATTGCCTGTCAGCACTGCCCTCTCCGCGGTGGGGGGCGATGGTTCCTGGCCCTCAAGAACCTCACCCATGGCCCCATACTGCAGCTCCTCTTGGGCTTATCACCTAAGGGGGCGCTGCAGCTAGGCTTATGGGGTGGAGGGGGCCTAACTGTATCATGGGTAAAACTAACCAAACCCAGGTCATCAGCCACCACAGACTGGACCTGGGATATAGAAGGAAAATATATCACTCTGTCTGAATGGGGGGGGGTTCCAGCCTGTCCTGCACCCATCTGACCCCGTGACTTAGGGCTCAAGCCCTAACTGAGGCCAAAAGCATTTCCAAATCTACTGACTGTTGGGCATCCATAGAAAAAACTCCAAAAGAAACACACAAGCAGACAAATCACAAATGAGGAAAGAGGAAAAAACACACACTCGACACACACAAACACAGGCAAATAATCAAAATAATACTTATAGGCACCACTTTGATCCTCGGGAGCTCCTTGACACACTAGCGGATCCTTTAGATGGCTAACGCGGAGTGGGAGAAAGCCTGCGAAAAGGGCGCAAGCCCCGCCTCCCTGCTCCAACCAATGGCGTGCACCCAGGCTCTGCTGGGTCAGCCTGAGGCAGCCTCCACGTCGGCCATCACAGTTGCAAACAGGCTCAGACAAGTAACAAACCTATATGCAAGGTTAACACAGGCAAACCACTCCCCTCTCACCTGGACAAAATCAGTGCACACAGCACATAAACACACTTTACTAGCTAGAAGTAGATTACAGTTGCAATTGTTAATATAATTCTCACACTATGCACCCATTTAAACATTATAAGTGTGGAGAGTTTAGGCAGCCTTATAGATATGCTACACTTGTGTCCAAGTGATAATTAGGTTAGCTGATATGCTTCTTATTTGCTGCAAAAACACTATTCTTATTTAGTACACATATATATTTTAGTGTTAGATTTCTAATCTATATGATGCAGTTTCATAAAAAAACTAAGGACTGCCCTACCCATGATGTAATGTCAAAACATATTTAGTTTATTAAAAAAAGTATGTTTTATCAATACACTTACTGTTGAAGTCCCCAAATAATCCACTGGTCTAGTGACATAATCAAGTTAGTATTTACATGCAAGAATAGCACATGACCCAGTAAGACCCATTGGTGCCTTCCCACAAATAAACACACAAGACAACTGTTGGAGGTACAACTGGCCAAAGTGCATATATTGAAATACAATATTAAATAAACTTAAATACCCTGGGGGAAGGAGGAGACCGGACCTTGGAGGCAAACCCCCATACCCTGAGCCCGCACTCAGGTCCCCACCGTTGTACCATCAGCACACCCTCCTAGGTGTATGGACAGCCCCTTTATACCACTGACACAGGCAACTCATTTTAGAGATGGAAAAAGTACAGAGAAGGTAAACAAAACTAATAAGGGGGAAAATTATAAAGAAAGACTAACCAAATAAGAGGGGATATGATTATTCTTATAAAAATATGTCCAGAGTCAATACAAGGCTTTACAAGGCTTTGTCAAGTGAACTTTTTGTGCCAAAAACTGACAAAAGGACATCAACTGTCAAAAGGACATGCATTGAAATTAGAAGTATAAATATTTAACCTTAAAAAAAGAAAAGGGTTCTTCTAGGAGATGGTGACAGCGGATTCAATAGATTACTTTAAAAAAGGGATTGGATATAAAAAGGGAATTCAGCGTTACCCTGGATAATTATAGAGAGCTTATTGATCCAGGGAGGAGTCCGATTGCCAGTATATGGGGTCAGGTCAATATTATATATTTTTTCCCCTTTTGAGACAATCTCAAAGTTTCACTGGGGGGGGGGGGGGGGGGGGGATTCTGTCTGCCTTCCTCTGTATCAATTGACAATTAATCTGCATATTGCAGATCAGAGGAAATCTAAAATGGTTGAACTTGATGGACTTAAAGTCTTTTTTTAACCTCAATTACTATGTAACTATGTAACTTCTCCTCCCGCTACAGCGTCACCGGAAGATTCCTCAATGGCAGCGCCCCCCCCCCCCCCCCCCCCCCAGTGCCATGGCTCACTGTACTCCTTCTTTAAACTCAAGCATAAGTAGCTCAAGACCAATCTCAGTGAGATGCACTCCATCAGGCAGAAACAATCGATCTTCATCGCTTCCTTGTAGCTCAAGATGCAAAGAGCCACCCAATCCATCTTTCTAATGAAGGTCGACATTAGTTTTGTTGACCTTCTGATGTGCCCTTTCAAGGCTCACAGGATCCCTGGCATTCCTCTTTACCATTTCTGACCAAATTATTCTCATTCTTGGAACCCTTCGCCTACACAAATCCCTCACCAATCTCTTGATAGGGATAAATCTGAGATCATTACCCCCTTTGTGAATCAGTAGTATAACCAGAGCGATAAATGAACAAATCACACTCACCTGTTTTCATCGTATTCCTTTGATGCCACACCACTGGACCTTCATGTGCTCTTTGAGTACGCCCAGTTGCAGCCGTTCACAAGAGACCGTGGCAAAATGTTCCGCCCAATAAACTTACAAATGGTGAATCACCTATACTTGTTTTCTGCTGTCTGCAATGGCATATGCAAGTTAATAAACAACAGTAGACGGCCTTACATGAAGCCTAAAATGTGTCCACTCTCCTCTTCCAATTTTCTTAAGCATCTCATCTGGGAGACCCAATCCTGCTACCTCAGTCATAGCTCCTATTAGAGAGGAATGGGTTCCGAAATCTGGCAGCATGCCTTTCCAATGATGGTTCCCATGCATCTTTTTGGTCCTGCTTAACTATCTGCCCCCAGGCTTTCCTTGCAGACTATCATTACTGATATGAAACATTTTTTATCCTGATAAAAATAAATCTGTTTGTGCATTCTCAAAAGCAACAGTGCACCCAACTTAGTGCCTCACCTGAAGCAGCCTCTCCTGATCCTGACTGGCACTGTGTCGAGACCATGTACATCTTCTCCTCCCATGCCTTGAGTAGGACTCTCTTTCTTAACTGGAGTCCACTCCACAGTGGCGACAGGGAACATGTTCTATCACTTGAAGACTTGTTAAGGCAAAAGGAACCATTAGTAGGCTGTCTCTGCCTGTGCCGTCTCATCGCGGGTTCACCTTCCTTCAGTGATGAATCACTGCTAAAAGACTATGGCTCCAATGGACCATATAGCAAACTGCTGGATCTAACCTCCCTCCAAATCGCTCACAATCTGCCAACCATTCCAGCCCTAGTAAGTCTCCTGTCCAGCTGTCAGTGAGACTAGTGACACAAGGGGGAGAGCAGTCAGATGTTCACCTTTTTATGACATCACAAACATAAAGGGACTGTACCTTGATATCCTTCTTCATGCTCTAGTGAGGTGGTAAGCCCTCTGGACCACTTAATTAACCTCCTAAGCCCTGTCTGTAATCTGTGTGCTCATCTCTTGTTCAATCTAATTTCTCCTCCTCCTGAGTGTAGACTCCTACCATGTTGGCTTGCTCTGTAACTTTAAAACATGAGCATCAACTCCACTCTTGCCCAGATCTGAGCCTGACCTGAGATGAAGTGACCGAGCCTGGAGAACAGAATTGATGAGAATAAACACACACAGACATACAAAGCACCCAAAACACACTTATTTCACAAATCAGAGGTGGCAAAGCCTGCCACCCTGTCTCTAATGCTAATTTGTGCTTTGTGACTTGCTCTGGATGCCTCTATGGGCCCTGCCACCTCTTCAGCTGTTGGCTGCAGAGTGCATCTAAAATGGCGCCACTTTCCCACTCCCCCAGCAAGCCACTTCCCAAGCCGCGGCCCACCAATTTGCACTTCCGGCAGCCCCAACGGTTACCCTTGGGCAACAACAAGCAAAATGGCTCCGCCTCTGTTGTCTTCCAGTGTCTTTAAGGAGCAAGTGTGTTTATAGTATAAATTATACTGTTTGTAATATACAATGTTTATAGCAATGCCCCATGGCTATAAAATGTATAAGACGTGGTTGAACATTACAGTGGACTTAAATCAATGGATTAACAAATATTTCATCATTAGTAAATACTCAACAAAAACTATTTTACTGAAAAATATTTATGTTTTCTGAAAATCACCTTAATGAATGCAAACATTTTATCTTCCACAACACAATATATAAGTTTAGGGCCTTGCCTCCGGTTTTCAACCTTCACTAGATATAACATTGCAAGCACCCAAGTAATGTAAAGTACTTGTCTTGTTCCCATCTTGAAGCAATGTGCAATAAAGATGAAAACAAGAATTCTCATACATAATGCCATCAAAATGTACTGTCTCAATTTGACTTTTCACAGTTTTAGCCTACTGATATGCATTGTAAATCAAATTACAGTGGAAAAAGACAAAGTTCAGGAAATTAAATGACGAAAATCAATTTGCAAAATAATATGACACTGTATAATTCTTATTTATTCAATCATTGTGCAAAAATATTGTTTTGTTATATACTGACTATGCATTTTTGAGATCAGTTACTATGAACCATCAACTATTATTCAACAAGAAAATTAATTAAAACTCAAACATGCAAATTCTCAGTCTCTACTTTTTTAATTAATATCTATTATATAAAGAGTATTCCACAGCTGTTTTTTTCCCAGCTGAAATCCTACAGTTAAAAGGTAACAATATGTGATAAAGTAGAAAATTATTTCATATATATAATCTGTTATATGCACTTATGCTGTAGTGGTCACCACACAAACAGCAGTATAAAAACTAATACAGCAGAATTTTCAATCAAACTCATGATGCTGCATAAGAGAGATATTAGGTTAGTTCATTGCTTGATTTATGATTGTCTGGTCAGGCCTCAGGAGAAGATCAATGTACCAGTGAGATACATCAGCCATTTGGAATAAATGGTCTTGCTGGGAAATATGTGTAGTAGTTTTTAGGGAACTTTTTTAGACTGATAGTTTAAAGATACAAGTAATATAGAGTAAGCAAGGTTGCAATTTTCCCGGTGTAGTTGCAAACCGGGATGAGTTTTGAATAAGAGTGACAAGATGTTATGGTGGATGAAGTGGTATTTTGAGGTGTATTTAACCATAGCAATCATTTAATTTATGGTGGGCGAAAGAGAGATAGAAGCCCTCCACCGTACAGTAAATAAATAGTACATTTGTGTTCACATTTGAATGTCTAAAACAAGTTAAACAAATTGTTTCATGCCCAGTATCACGACCCACTCTCTGGCTGGGGTCTGCTGACTTGATTTGGGTTACTCTGGACCTTGGAGTAGCTTTGAGTACAGGAACATCATGTCTCAGCCCTTGGTTTAGACTGAGCAATATTGACAGTAAGTCTGACGAATCTTACTGCAAGCATATGTCCCCGGGTAAATAATACATCTACACACCACGTCTTGATGAAAATTATGAACACTTTATTGAATTTAGTCAGCTTATTTAAAACCTTGCACAACACATTATAGGGAGTGGCTACCTTTAGTCAAACCCTCATTCCCCTCTGGCCATTCTCACAGAAGTAATTTGTGGGAACTTATTAGTCTCCTCCCCCAGTGCCTCCCCCAGGCGTGACTACTAATTCATTTGGTGGCTGGCTCTCAAGGGAGAAACATCCTTTACTAGCTCTTGAACTATGCCCCTGGGCTTGTGGTTGGGAAACCCCATACTATACTATTGTCCTGCAGTGCCTGGCAGTCTGGCAAATCTCTTTGTTCTGGCCTTGCTATCACTTCAAGTGTTTACTCTAAAGACCATATGGCCAACTCCTGACTGAGAGTTTATACAATGGGGGAGGGTTGACCAACCAAAACACAGCCATCACTCCATAATACAATATAATACTAACATATTATAACCCATAACACAATATACAGTGGGTCTCCTAAACCCAGAACTCTTACTCTTCATATGGCACCAACTGTGGATGATATACCAGCCCCAAGATGGCGGCTATTGGTATATAACAGTCCAGTCCCAATATAGGCCACTGCTGCCAGTCACAAAATGGCCCCAGCATAGTTCACACCAAATCCAATATGGCCCCTGGGTGATTCATGACAACACCTCCCCAAGCGTGGCAGGAAACATCCCTGATTTTTCCAGCTACGCTGATAGTCATGAATGTGCTGGTTTGGCCCTCTGTATGCTATGCCAGTTCTTGTTTGTCCCAAGGTGCAGAGTAAAAACCTCCCCCAGCCCTTGGCCTTGCTCCCACTGTATAGAGCAAATTGCTCTTCCCATTCACACCCACCCAAATAGTCCAGGGTACCTCCCCAATAATCTGGTATCCCAGAGTACAACAGGTGGGCCACAGTTTCTGTCCCATAGCAACTCTGTTCCCCCCAGCCAGTCCCCACCGATGGGCTGGGATCTCTAATACAGTCTCTGGGCCTATGGGATCGCAAAGGGACAGCTCCTCTTGGCTTCCTTCCTCTGGTCCAGCTGTTTCCGTTGCTGCTTGGGGAGCTACGCTGCTCCCACCCAAGCTGTGCTTACACTCCTCCATTGCCCGGGGTTGAGCAACTTTATCCCAGTCCTTTCTGTTGAACTGGGTCTTTGGAGTGGTGTCTGTTCCAGTGGGCCCCTGGACAATGGTTATCCAGGGTATCTCCCCACTTGGTACACCCTCTGTCATGGTGCCACTCTGCACCCATAATGCTTTTGCCAAAGCTGGCATGCTTGCTGCCCCGGCCTGGCTCTTTATGCCCCTGGCACTCTCTTGCTGTGGGAGGTCAGGTTCCCTGTAGCCAGAAACCAATTCTTTTCCCTCCCCACAGTCTCTTAAACAACCCTCCTGGGCTCTGTGCTTCACTAGCACCTCTGGGGACAACTCCCCTGGACTGTCAGGGTACAGACAGTGGTTATCTGATGCAGGCTGGGGAATCTCATCATTCCCTTCCAGCCTGGCCTCTAAGGCTCCCTTCCCACCGTCCATCACATAATAATCCAGAGCCTCTGGCTCCATTAACAGTTCTGGCCAACACACTTTGCCTAGAACTTCTGAGGGCAGACTTAACTTATCTGGCCCTAGCTTGTGAACAGTTCCCACTTCCTCCGGGATTAAATCTCTTGGGGTATCAGGGGGCAGACATGGATTATCTGACCCCACCCAGGGAACATTCCACTGGGTCTCTGGCTCTTTGGGCTGGTGACTAGGCCCTGACACAGTTACTGCATGTTCTAGGGGCAAACATTCTCCATCCCCAGGAGTTGGCAAAGGAACAGTGTTTACCCCTTCCCACTCCTCACTTTGTTTACAGTCTAGAAATGCCTCTCCCCAGTTCCAGTGAGCATACTCCCTCTGGTACATACCGTCTGAGTTGTAAAAATACTTCTTGGGTATCGCATCCCACAATTCCACATACTCAGCCTCCAGTTGCAGCTCTTGCTGAATCAGGGGTTCCAGCAAAGGAGCCTCCGGGAACCATGCTTCCAGTCCCAGACCCCGGCAGCGTTCAACAAACAAGTTATTATGCCTCCTTGCAGTTCCCATGCCACATTCCGGATCACCATTCAGAATCTCACCGACCCCATATTCTAGATCCAAACGAAAATAGAGATCCTCTCTCCGGCCACCCAAGGACTCTATCCTGGCAAGGTACTGTTCCTCCAAGTCCATCTCTTTCTCTACCAGTTCCTCCAACCAGCTTGCCAGCTCATGGCCATGCCATAATTGCATGAATGCCATCCATTGATTTAGCAGGAGTAGTCTGTAGTTCTCTGCTTCCATCTGCTCCATTTTCTGGTCCTTCTCAGAGTACACCACCACTGTGCCACCACTTATCACGACCCACTCTCTGGCTGGGGTCTGCTGACTTGATTTGGGTTACTCTGGACCTTGGAGTAGCTTTGAGTACAGGAACATCATGTCTCAGCCCTTGGTTTAGACTGAGCAATATTGACAGTAAGTCTGACGAATCTTACTGCAAGCATATGTCCCCGGGTAAATAATACATCTACACACCACGTCTTGATGAAAATTATGAACACTTTATTGAATTTAGTCAGCTTATTTAAAACCTTGCACAACACATTATAGGGAGTGGCTACCTTTAGTCAAACCCTCATTCCCCTCTGGCCATTCTCACAGAAGTAATTTGTGGGAACTTATTAGTCTCCTCCCCCAGTGCCTCCCCCAGGCGTGACTACTAATTCATTTGGTGGCTGGCTCTCAAGGGAGAAACATCCTTTACTAGCTCTTGAACTATGCCCCTGGGCTTGTGGTTGGGAAACCCCATACTATACTATTGTCCTGCAGTGCCTGGCAGTCTGGCAAATCTCTTTGTTCTGGCCTTGCTATCACTTCAAGTGTTTACTCTAAAGACCATATGGCCAACTCCTGACTGAGAGTTTATACAATGGGGGAGGGTTGACCAACCAAAACACAGCCATCACTCCATAATACAATATAATACTAACATATTATAACCCATAACACAATATACAGTGGGTCTCCTAAACCCAGAACTCTTACTCTTCATATGGCACCAACTGTGGATGATATCCCAGCCCCAAGATGGCGGCTATTGGTATATAACAGTCCAGTCCCAATATAGGCCACTGCTGCCAGTCACAAAATGGCCCCAGCATAGTTCACACCAAATCCAATATGGCCCCTGGGTGATTCATGACACCCAGAATTCCAAGAAATACAGTTATTACACTGTAATCTGGAACCCTTGAAAGGTGCATGCAAATATGCCCACAAAGGCTTCCTTCTTTCAATCCATAACCATTTCAAACATGGCTTTCCTTAAGCATATGCCTGTTCAAAAATGTATTTTTGGAAATATAATATGAGTTATAAGGATTTTGTAGACACTCATCTACATTCATTTGAAGCAAACTTTAAAGAAAATTAAATACAGAGTAAACTGAACAGAACAATCCACATCATTATTAGTATTATGGCAATTCACAATAGTGATTCGTTGTTATTGCCCAGGTCTTGCTTTTTCAACTAACAAAACAACTACAGTGGCCTAAATAAATTGATACACATGAATAAATTCTGAAACATCATTCACGCTATTGCTTTCACTTTTTATCCTCACTAGCCCTTTATTTTACTATCATTTGATATCATTAGTATGAAACATAGTCCTCTGAGTATGTCAAACAATGTACAACATCTAATTCCGCAAACTGCAGGTTCCTAACAGGATAGCTAAATTAGCATAAATAGCATCATTACTTTACAGTACAAAATTAATAACACTGAAATATCACGTTTGAAACAGCAAATTAAAAAAAACTAAACACTCATAGGAATTATGCTATGCTCATAGTGCCAAAGAATGAATTGTTGCCTAGAGACTGAAATTATACCAGCACAATTTACTTTAAGAAATTACAATTTGCATATTTACTAGGGATGTTCAGTTCTTGTTTCCAGAAATCTGAATTTATAAAAAGCGGATCAGGTGTATTGATTTGAATCTCACAGATATTTCCAAGTTAATATGAGAAATATCTATTTTTCTACTTGACCAGCATGGCCTGATTTACATCTCTGGCACCTCTAGGCACAACTTTCTTAGCTGTCCCATACATACAACCTTAAAATCCCTAAATCCCTTTTCAAATCTTTTCTGATTACATCATTCATGACATCATCTATGATATAAATAATGACTATGACATCACTCATGCTATCACGTATGATATGAAAAATTACATCCTCCATGAAATTACTGATGACATCACACCAGACTTCCTATTATGTCACATTGTTGTAACACTATTCCAATAAATTATTTTTATTTATGAGATACAAAATAATGAAAACTGTCAGGGCTGTCCAGGTGAAACTCTTCAGAGGCAAAGTATCAGAGGATATAAAGACCAAAGTCCAGGGGCAAAAGACAAAGAATAGTCAGACATGCCAAAGATCAAAACCAACAAGGTCAGTAATAATACGGGTCAGCAGCAAAAGTTCAGTACAACAGAGAACCGGATTGGAGCAGTTAATGTAGCCAAACATAGTAGGAAAACACATGGGGAACCATAAGTACTCCCAATCATAGATGCTACAACAGGCACTGAGATGAGGCCAGAGCAGCACCATGAGATGTGATTGGTGGTGGAAATACCAGGGCTTAAAAACAACCAATCAGGAGAAACAGCATATGTCGCTACAACACACAGCTGTAGCTACTATGGCACAAGATGTTGTATTCCTGCTAAGCCATGAGGTTTGTCATGAGATTGGACATAGACCTGAACTTCAACAACGTGTGGCATTGTGTTTCACCATCACATGTACCAGGCACAACTTCGTCCCAGCTGAAGGCTGAAGAATCAGGGAGTCTCCTGCTTATATAGTTGAATGATTACAGAAATGTTAACGTCAAAGTCTGAAGTTATACAATCAGAGCACAATAACAAGTTACTGTTATGCAGAATGTTCCTTACAACAATTAGTTACTCTCTTACAGACACCCTGCTTGATCAGTCTTATGAACAGAATATTATCACTTCCTAATACAGTTTTCCTATTTAATATATCTTAACATGATGCCTGAATAATCTATCATAACTCATTAATGTACTAAAGTGATAATTCTTTCAGCTTTTTAGTATCTATAGTATACCTATAAATGTCTACTGGATTGCTACCTTGTTGAGGAGAAGGGGCTGGTGTACTTCCATGAAGCTGTGAGCTATACCATATAGGGTCACTCAAAATGGGTAGGTCATAGTGGAGAGGTCAGAGAAATCACTGTCCACTGGAAGAGGAACTGGCAACCCACTCCAGTATCTTTGCCAAGAAAATCTTATGGATTAGCAAACCCAGACAGAAGATGTACCTGGTGTGCTGGGGTCCATAGGGTCACAGAGAATCGGAAATGACTGAACGACTGTACAATAACAAATATAATATAAATGGTCTGTTTACTTGACATTCAAATGTACCTGAAAAAAATTGTTTTTTGTTATATGATTAACAACTGCATGCACCAGTATAATTGACTTATACATTTTTAGGCTATTTGCATCAGTTCCATGGCAACATAGAGTCGGGAATTTAAAATGATCTGGGTTAAAGGAATGTATTTATTTACTTAAAAGAACACTGTCTTCAGGAGTTGTAGATGTGACAATACAAATTAGTAACTATTAGTAAGATTTTAGGCAGACAAAAAAGAGCTTATAAGTACTTCTTAATAAAATAAGGTACACAAAAGTGAAGACATACATAGATATATTATATTCCTAGTGAATTCCAAAAACATACCATGTCATTTTAATTAATAGAAAAAAAAATATTTGGCAATAATTTATCTAGTAACAAATGCCTTTAGATTTGGATTAACAGTTAGACCTAGTACTATTTTTTTAACCTGAGACTGCTGACTACTGGTAGAGAACTCACAAAATAGTCATTAAGTAAATAAGTTTAAATATTTAGCATTACTGATGCAAATCAATCAAGTAATATTAAAAATAATACTTAGTGTTGTTTTCCAGTGTTTTCAAGCTCATACATAGCTGTAAAAATTTGTGTATATAGTGTATGATTCTCAATGAGAATCTTCATACTGAGGGGCATTGTTGTCCAATAGGAATCTTCACACTGAGTGGCATGGGTGTCCAAAAGGAATCTTCACATTGAGTGATTTTAAGTTTACAGTATGCTACTTAAGGGATCAGACGCTCCTTACTTGAAACGCCGCCCATGATGATGTCAGCACCTCGCTGACGAAATGCACGTCGGGGGTCTGCATCTGAGAAAGCATTTCCTGGTCTCTTGGAAGCTTTGGGAGCTTCCACTGCTGTAGTTGCATGTTCCTTTCCTTCATACAGGTTTTTCAGGTTCCTTAGAGGTTCAGATAGAGCTAATCTGTAGCAGTGAGGAGGCTCCATGTCAGTAAGTCTTTTTCTCTTTTTTGTACACTCCAGGTGTCACATTTTGTATATATTTTTCCTAAACCTTACAAATGGACCATGTTTTAGTGTTCCTAGTAATTTTCCTTATTGTGCTTGCTTAAGAGGGGGTCAGGAGTATTAGTTACACCAGACATTCCTATGTTGGGTATCCGCCTATTTTCAGTGCACTTAACTTGTAATGGGTTTGGTCTGTGTAAGGCTGGCTTTCTGATTTGTTCTCATTCTTTGGTTCTATAGCATTTAGCTGGTGTTAGGCACCATTGTCCAATTATAATTCAGTATTATATATATTTACAATATGTACATAGTAAAGGACTAACTCCCTTAAAAGGTAGAAGCATATGATTTTCTCCTGTATTTTTTTCTCCGGAACATCCCTCTTAAGGGTCCAACAGTAATCAGCAAGTATTGCTGAACTCCACTTGCCCTTTGAAATTTTCTGGTGGAATCGTTCACTATGTTCACCGATGACTTCCCCAAGAATTGCTGGGAAGGAATCCAGGTGCGAGTCCAAGAAATGGATTTTCAAAGAAATGTTACATCCCATGGTTTTGTAAGATTGCAAAAGATCATCCACTAATTGTCTGACTTCCCTAAGTAGTTCTGACAAACACTCTTGAAAGATTTCCATACAGACTTTTCAGCCTGGTTCAACTATCAAAGTTCTCATCTTTAATCAGTTGTCCTATTTGAGGTCCTACAAAGATCCCCTCTTTGATCTTTACATAGCTGATCCTGGGATTTTTTTTCTTAAATATGTAAATCCAGGTCCTCTTTGATCCATTGCTTTCACAAAGTTCTTCACAAGACCAAGCTTTATATGAAGTGGAGGTAGATATACTTTTTCTAGATCAACAAATGTTGTATTGACAACATTCTTCTGTCCCAGAGTTAATGATGTTCGTTTTGGTCATTGTTTCTTAGTGTAATGATTTCTTCGATCTCTGCTGTCCCACTCACTAGGAAAACAGCTGTACTTTGAGTTACCAAGTTGTAGTCCAAGCAAAAGAGCGACTACTTTCAAGTCACCACAGATATTCCATTTGTATTCTTCATATTTAATTTATTTATTTTTTCCAATACATTTTTATTAGACAGATCAGTTATATAAACATAACATATATTTACCGAAACAATTGAATAGAGATACAATACACAGTGTGTGTTTAGTTATCTGTCTTCATCTTTTCCTATCTAAGGGTTAAACAGTGATTATTTGTAATATCGACATTATCTAAGTATATCTTACTGTCTTTTTCTTATTTGTTAAATTTCTATTAAAGTAAACTGAATTTGTATGACTGAGTTATCTTGTTCGTAGATTGCATAACCCGTTTGGTTCCCCTACAATAAATTAAACAATTTCAAACAAAACAAATCTTAACAATTTAGTTCACCTAAATATACTGTGGTAGATTAGCCTGTAACGCTATAAATTAACAGAACAGGAATTCAGGTATATTATATTAAAAGTCCAATATATGCACCAAAATAATACAGAGTTCTTTTCAATATCTTCATCTGTAGAAAAAGGGGAGCATTCGGCCCGCCCATCTCTCCGAAATTCTCAATCTCCAGGGACCCTTTAAATAGTCTTTTGAAAAACTCTGTCACACTTGCAGTTATACTGCAGCTTTCCCCCTAGGGTTAATGTCCACAGTCTCTCAACAGTAAAACCGCTTTCTCTCAGCAGACTGACTTGCCTTGTAGACCTACATTGCTCCTGTAGAGAGCTCTGCTCTGGAAGCCAATGTTGCTTTGCACTCCAGACGGACTCTCCTTGTAGTCCTGCTTTGCTCCTGCAGACAGCTCTGCTCTGGAAACCAATGTTGCTTTGCACTCCAGACTGACTCTCCTTGCAGACAAACAATCTTTACTCTCACTCCAAAAGCCACACCCCTTGGTTCAGTCTGTAGGGCTTTTTAAATCATCCTGATGAGGATCAGGTGCACTGGCTTGATTGAGCTGCAGTTCCGATTAACCCTTGCTTATCACACCTGGATATATAGCTCTGCTCAATCTCAGGCTTTTATACACTCCTTGCTTGACTCTGTTACAATACATATCATTTAAAATAGTAATGTAATTTCCAACCTTGTCAGAGCGGATGTAACGATGAACAGGAAGCCTCAACAGTTTAATCAAGCCTTATATCATCATCACTATGCTCTACAGGATCTTTTTCTTGTTCATCATCACTAAGTATTACTTCTTCTGGAGGTGTTGGCACAGGCAATTCTTCACTATGCAGCACTGGCCTGATGGCAGATGGTAAATTTGGATATTTCACAGTGTGCTTTGATTTTGAACTGATGCCTGACATGTTTGTAAGACAAAAGTAACAATATGTGGAATGATCGTTTTATTCTCGCCAAATTATTCTAACAGCAAAATTAATGTGCCGAGAACCCGTGGACCAACTTGTAAGAAGTCTGACACAGGTATGACAACAAAAATGAGGGCCGAAACTTTTATCTTGGTCACTGATTTTGCATCCAAAGTAAAGCTCATAACACTCCTTAATAAGTGGAGTAAAACCAAGTTTATGATTTTAAATATCACCTCACCGTAAATGTAGCAAAATGAGTCTGGATGATTAATATAATTTCTTGGCATTGTTCAACTTCGTATTATGAACATAAAATGTACATAGAACTACACAAATAACAGATACTCACAGCATTAGATGTTTCAAGAACAAACTCTTTTCACCAACTGGCCAGGAGCGCTGACTCATACAGTAAACAAGCAAACATGTGACTCATCATGCCTCAAGAGCATCATATGACTCAACTGTTTATTACTCTGGGCCCTTTTTACATTGACCAATCAATTTACAACAATTAAAACTAATGCTAGCTTTTTACTGATGAAAAATTAACATATCTTAGTGCTGTATAAATGTGTTATATCATGATGCATTATATTAAATTAAAGGCTGTAACTTTAATACAATATGTGATAGAACAATTCTGAGACTATTTCAAAATCACTGGGATAAATTACATATAGCACAACCCTTATTTGCGCTGAGACAAGTTTTATGAAATGTATACAAAAAAAAAATTATATCCATATACATTCAGTAGGTAAACAAACATACAGAGAGAGAGAGAACTGGAAAGACAGAGGAGGACAGACAGATATAGAGTAAGGTAGAGAGAGAGAGACAGACAGAAATATCTGGTGAAACACAGAGATAATAGGACATATAGGGACTCATTCTAATCAGTGGCCGTAAAACGGCCATGAGTCTGCGATTCCTTGAGGCCACCTTACGGCCCTGCGTAGCGCTATGTCTATGCTGGTATTCACATGGGCGGTGCCGCAAGGAGGTCCCTCTTTCGGCCGATCGCAAACCATGCAATCAGCGTAGGCACTTCTGTGCTTGAACAGGGTAGCGGCCACAAGACCGTGACTCGTGGTTGAAGCCCGCAAACATTGTAGAAATGTAAATTCAAGCCAGCACTGTAAAGCACTGTAAATGATGGGGTACACAATGGGTGACATGAGAATTAAAGGGATAACATTCTCAAATTGGTACATCGCCACAATACAATACTTGATTTCACGTTTATGTTATGTCCAAAGTCCGACGAGCTTAAATAACGAGTTACTGGCTTGGCGGTCTTAGAATTAATAGCACAACATTCTCAAGCTCGCAAATCGGCATAAATAACCACTTTATTGCATGTTAAATTTCCGTCATGAAATCCTACAGGCTTCAACCTCTAAGCCTGAAGGTTGGATTAAAACGTCCTAGGTGCTTGGATGTTGAAGCCCGTTGGACTTTATGACGATCATTTAACGTGAAATAAACCTTTTTTATTTGCCAATTTGAGAGTAGGGGAATGTTTGCTATTACGGTAATTCTAAGACCTAAAATCACTTCTAATAAAAGTACAGTTTGGCTTTTATATTTTGCTTAATTGGTGCTACATTTTGCAAGTAAGAGCGTTGCTGGACCTCTTTGGTTTAAGTAAGCTGCGTCTCAGTTTTAGCAATTTGACAAAAGGGTGAGCGTTGCATTTGAATAGCGATTTGGGATTTCTTGCGTCCACAACTCTTGCGACTGTGTTAGATCAAAGGCTTTGCCGGAAGTAAGCTGCGATTGAGCTCATCACAAGGAATCGCAGCTCGGTAGCCGTAAGCCGCTAGAGGCTGCAAATAGAATAGCTAAGTAGCTTGCGGCCTCCCCTTGTGGCTACTTATTTGAAAAACGTAGGATTAGAATGAGGCCCATAGATACAGGAAGAGAGAGACATAGTGAGATAAGGAAAGGGTCATTGAGAGGGAAATACACAAGGGGATTTAGACATTGAGAGAAAGACTTAAAGAGAGTGGGACAAAAAGAAGTAAGAGAAAGCCAGAAATAGAGAGAAAGACAGACAGACAGAAATAGAGTGAAAGCGACACAAGAGTAAGACAAAGCAATATTTATTGAAAATAGAGTTGCTGGTAAAGTTATGTAAACTAAAAGACTATAATTTAATGTTGTTTTATTAATTATATCTTGCTCATGTTACTCAAATCAAAATCCTACAAAAAGGCCCTAATTTAGAATTCACAACTAGTACATTCAAGGGCTTCAATCACCATTGACACAGAGTAACACAAAGTGAGACAACAAACAGCGAGAGGCAGAGTGAAACATGGAGAGAGACACTAAAATAAGACATAAAATGGAGATAGAGGAATATTTTTTTTAAAAAGAGATAAAAGATTAAGGCAAAAAGAGTCAGAGATGGCTGTTCACAATTGCATATAATAGTCAATATAATATAACGTGTATTTAGTTCTACTTTTCAAAAGCATTTTACCTGTTATCAAGTTCTTCAAAAGCACACACACTATAAACATTGGATAAAAGACTTTAAGTTAATATTGTCAAATATATCTTACTGTTTTTCTCCCTATTTTAAATTTCTACTTAGAAACACAGCACATTTAGTATGAATAAGGCATTTGAATGAGGATGTTTTTCATTGATTGAGCGACTATCTATCACATTTAGGTAAATAATATAATTTGCTTCAGGACAAAATTACAATCAGATTGAACTGATTTAATTTAGCAAAATATGTTTGACTATATTATGTAAGTGTTTATTCTCACCTTTAAAGGATTAAAATTGCTTGGATAGATTAAAAAGTTATGGTTGAATGCTAACATATAAAACCCCTCTATTTGTGCTAATTTATTATACTTCATAACATTGTATTAGAAATATTTTGATTGTGGTACATCAATGGAAATTAAATGCATATAGAAAGGTAACTCACCAGCTGTGTTATCTTCACAGTCCATCGTCAACCATTGCAGATTTCTTTTTTTATGGGAATGTTCATGCTGTTGGCAGTAAACCAGTGCTGGTTTAGACTGCAACTGTTTTTACACAGTGTATTGTGTATGTGACGATCCAGGGGTAGGGGCTATTACTGCCCAGGACCACTTGCTATAGGCTACAGGTTAACTCCCCACAAGGAACGTTGTGTTCTTGGAAATCTCTGCACCAGGGCCCTGATATCTGGGTCCTGTATCAGTCAGGGTCTCTCTACTAGGAATAAGCACTTCCAGGAGTCTCAGTAACTTTCCTGTGATTATGACCAGGACAAGTACCGCAGCCACCAGGAGCAAATAAGAGGACATACCATTTCTTTATGTCTCAGCAGTGAACTGATCTATTTTTGGAAAGTCAACAATATTTATAGGGATTAGATACAGAGGGGGGTGTATACAACACAACAATGACAGGGAGTGTCAGACAAACACAGGATATTCACTCCACATGGGGTCTAATAGTCTGGCATCCTGGCTTCCTATATGGCACCTGTGAAAAATTAGGCCAACCTCCAAATACACATAATGCTGTCTCCATGTCTAGTGGTCCAGACTTCAAATAGAGTTCATTAACTTTATCTGGCAAACCATGGGACAAAACAGATTACAATACATTGGAGGTGTTTATGCACATAGTCCAGTGGCTGGAGACAAGCAGTATGTCCTTTATGGTGGCTCAATGGGCTAAGATCCAGGAACTGGAAAAAGGGCCCAAGACAGTATATTATACTCCATCATAGGATTTAAATTGTGCGACAACAATTGATTGATTTCTAATCTTATTTAAGTGTTGATGCTGCATAAGGATACTTGATGTATTACTGTAAATGATTCTTGATGATAATATATCATGAGGTATTAGTGCATAAGGCATAACAATTTTGGGGACAGCTGATTTATTTTATTTATATATTTTTAATGTTTTTAATTGTTCTTAATAAAAGCTATGTTTTATGCAAAATTCTCTAAGTAGATCTTGTTATTTTCTCTCCCTTAATGGTTTAGCAGAGTGTTCTTTTCTGTCCTTGTTCTTTAATTTGTTAAATTTACATTTACCATTAAGGTTATGGTTGATAGGAATCACAGATGAAATATATTCTTAAATTATTTTTATTTGATATATTATTACATTATTTATCCATATTAAGAACCGCAATTATATTGTGAAATAGTAAACCAGAGCATACCTTACAGTATTGTTACTTTGGCTAATGAATGGCTGTTGGCAAAGACTATGTGAAGCAGCTGTCATTACACAGCAATTTATAAACTTATCAGGAATCTAGGGGGATCTTTTCTCGGACTAGTGGTGCAGAGGGGGTATATTGTAATGTTGAACTCAAGAGATTCCCCCTCTTTTTCCCTCTTGAGGATGCCTATGGATCAACATACACATACTGTATACCAAGTAACAATATTTTTAGTACTGTATGTTCTCCAATACAATACTTAGACTTGTTCCTTTTTAGCAACAGTTGAACTTAAAATAAATTGTTACAGTGTCAACATATGCACTTTTCATGTTAAACCTATTTTTACACAGAAGTGTGAATGATATTTGTCACAGTGCTAATTATAACAGATTGTAAAAACTGTTCTTTATATTGGTTGAATGGATATTACCCTGTAAAAGAAAATGACTGTGTCTAATTCAATCTGTTATTTATTGTAGTGTGTTGATTACACATGTTTGCATAATTAAATGTGATTATACTGTATAATAAACCACTACACCTTCGAATTAGTTAAGTAATGAATGATTTGATAATGAAGCACATTCATTGAGCCTGTCTTTGTATATGACCAGTGTTAAATCTATATTTTAGGTTCACCATTAAACAACATGAATGGCACTTACATTGGATCTATAAGTGGATATTCTCTTGAAAAAGTAGGTAATCAATACAGAAACAAAATTATCCTGAGAAACAAAATTAATATACAAAGACAGGATCATCGAATGTGTTCATTTGTTAAGTCATTCATTACTTAACTAAGTAGTTTTATCACATTTTAAGGTGTAGCATTTGATTTTACAGTATAATCACAGTCAATTGCAAACATGTATAATCTACACACCACAATAAACAGGAGATCAAATTAGACACAGCAATCTTCTTCTTACAGGGTTATCTCCAGTCAACCCAAATAAAAACAATTTATACAATCTGTCATAATTAGCGCTGTGACAAAAACGATTCACACTTAGACAGGAATACAAGAGTTATTATTATCTTTCCGGTAATAGAATACATTATCTTCTCCAGTAATGATCACCTCTCAAGTAAACTAATAGAAAAAAAATAATGAACACTGTTGTTAAAAAGCATGTAAGCCATGCTTAGTCTAAATTAAAGTAAGGCAAGAAACTATTAAAATCTATTAAGTGGACAAAATGGCTACAGATGTATCAATTAACAATCCATCCTCTCATAAGTGCGTGGTATTTAGCGTTAAATTAAATCATAACATTTAGGCAAAGCCCAATTCATATTTTGATTGACATGATTTACCTTATGTTGGATCAACATATGTATCTGTTGTAGTAGGCCTCATTGCTCCATGACTAGTTAATTCAGTGTTGGTCGTGTATGTTAGACGGTGGATGCAGAAAGGAACCAGAAATTTACAAATATCTTCTTACAGAAGAAGAATTGTCATGGCCTACCCAACTCAAGCATAGAGGAAAATGATATGATATTCCATAGGGCACCTGGGGTTTGGTGTGCACCAATTATCAGAGAATGCATTTATTTTTGTGGCTAAAAATAAATATTAATATATTATATATTTTATCCAACTGTATATTTTAGTCTTTTACAAGAAGTTTGTTCTACTTTACTATAACTGTTATCACTTTTTGTATAATATAGTTGAATCGGTTACTTTTTTCTGAAATATGAATATAATTTTGTCAATTAAATCAAGGCGAGTACAGGTTCCAGATATGCTATACTTTACATTTATTTGTAACAAATTGCATTTTTTTTAAGTAAACAGACATTGAAGCTTGCAAGTATTCCATGACTATTGCTACAATGTATAATTATACCCTGGCGGACTGGCAGTATTGTTTTCAATCTAAAGCCATATTACATGGAGAAAAATAAGCATGTTCAGACCGAAGGGAGTAACTTGTTTCACAAAAAAACATAATGCAAAAGTAATTGTTTTATAGCATGACAATGTTTGAAGCATGTTTGACAAAGGTGAATATAATATATTTATGGATGCAAAACTCTACACTCTTGTGGCTGTGAATTGTATAAGACTATTATGCATATTTTCCAAACTTTTATCCTTCCTTAATCAGGGTCTCAAAATCAAAACAGATTTCTATTTCAATTCTTCCATGCAAAAAAACAATTTGTTTGTTAATTGCCTGTCTGTCAGACATTTTATTTTTGCTATTTGCAAGAATTTAAAGGATGGTAAAACTGATCCACTCCACTGACCTTTCAAACCAAACATTGTTTATGTAAATACAATTTTATATTTGATCTTTAGAAAAACTAATGTTGGGCATCAGAGTATAAATGAGAGTTATTATACATTCAGGATATTTCTTACAAGGAAATGTTCTTTTTATTTATAGTCCTATTTTTACAATATATAGAGTCCTTAACATCAGTGGGACCATGGCTGCATCAATTCTGTCTTCAGTGTTTTGTTTTGAGATGTTATATGACAAAATTTGACATATTTGTGATTAAAGGACTGCTATAGTGCCATTACACTACCTTGTGAAGGTGAAAGGGCCTGTTTACTTCAATGGAGCTGTGAGGGTCACTCAAGAAGCATAGTTCATAGCAGAGAGGTCAGACAAATTGTGGCCCACTGCCAACCCACTCCAGTATCTTTGCCACAAAAACCTTATGACTAAGCACACCCAGACGCAAAACAATTATGCCTGGCGAGCTGTGGTCCATGGGGTCACAGAGAGTCGTATATGACTGAACAACTGAACACACACATAGTGCCAAGTATGGCTTTGGAAAAACTATAGATGACAATATTTAAACTGTTTTAGAAAGTAAAAATAAATAAATAGAGTCTTTAATTTATTGACTGTTATTTGCAATTATGATATAGTGGGAATAAACATTTTGTTTGTTTTTTGTTTTTTTAAACTGTGGGAGGATCTCAGATAAAGATAAGGTTCCAGTTGTTCCTATTGTATAGTGCCATTGCTATGAACAGAGAATGTATTTGCATAAAATAGTTTATAAATTAAAGGCTCTATTTATTTATGTATTGTTTTCACTTCTGTGTTTTTAATACTGCTTATTTGTGTTAGAAAGCTCATGCATTTGATTAACTTGTATAAATAAATAACATTGAACTATAAGTCATAATAATAATTATTATTATTATTATTATGATTATAATTATTAGTATTGCTTTTTTATTCATTAGGCACCATTATTTTTTGTAGCACTATATACAAGTGTACAATAAAGCAAATTATGTACAGTAAATACACAAGGACATACATTATAAGGTGTGTCGGACAATACAATATGATATTAGCCAAATTTATGCAAATGAGTTAAAGTTCCTACTCTGGATAGTTTACTGTTACTTGAGTTTATTTATTTTGTAGAAGCTTAGGCCTCCATGATAATCTCCTAAAAAGCTATGGCAAGTGCCCTAACTGAAGAATAAACTCTACCTAGCTATGCTAATCACCCACCCCTAAATCATTATGAGATATTTGCTAAAAAAAACACTGCGGCAAGCCACAGTTACAAATTATGGATGACTTTTCCATTTATTTATTTTTCACACTGCCTATGGATTATGAGTTACTCCAAGAGACCATCACCCCCAACACCCATGCGAATAAAAAATTACAGATAGATTGCAAATAAGAGCACTGCTGTAACGGTCAAACATCAAACAAATTATTATGGGTACCAAATTCCACTCGCAGTGGCTTTGACAAACATGGCAGACAGCCGCACAACCTCTTAAAGGACCCAGACAACACTAGAAAACAATGGAAAACATACTAAATCATTACAAAATGAGGATTTTCCTTTGCCATTTGGCACATGCGCAGTTTAACCACAAATAATATTTGTGACGTAACAGACATCAGGAAATATGATGCATACATGTATATGATCACTGCATTAATAATATACACATCCACCATAGCTAAACCCAGAATGTGTATACTGAAGGTTGGTTATATTGTGATATATGTTCATGTCCCAAATCATTACAAACAAGAATACAGAAACATAGTTGAAGGTATAAATAAACAGAAGCTTGTTATATACACATATCACAGATATATTGAAACAACAGTGCATTGATAACATGTGTCCTTGTATCAACTCCTAAGAGGGCCAGAGGCTGTTCTGATAAGGGAGTTAATGGAAAGTTGAAAAATGTGAACAAATTTGGCACATGATGTGTAGCATTTACTAGAGTCACATCAATACATTAGACCACAATGGACATATTCAGATACAGACACATATTGTTTGTCCTCACCTCATGAAAGTTAAGCATTAATGTGCATAGCACATACATTGTGTCATTATCTGCTCGGTTACTCAGATGCATGAATTCATGGATTGTGTTATCCAACTCAATCATACACATGAAGTGTATTTTAGATGTAGAACATGAAATATTCTAAATATATGGTTACAATGAGTAAGAGGAGGAGACATCTATGAAACAATTTGTATGTATAGTACCTTTAATCACACTACAACATTAAAACATTGGAGGATATTCATCTCCAAGCAGTGGTAACTAGACATGACTAATTGTCATGATGTGGCCTTTCACATTGATATATTGCTATGAACACATTGAGTGTGGCAATTAGTATATATAATTTGCTACCTCTGATGTTAGTGAGCCACAGTGACGTAGCATTTGATAGTTATACAGGTGTTATCATAGGCTACTTGGTATAATGATATCAGGACGTGTAAACACATACACATTACTTTTGTTTGCAAACAGGGGATATCATTCTCAATACATACAAATGAAAGAGAATAATTAATGTTCAGGCAGATTGCTTAGAGGATGCCATGTTTCAGAAACACATTATTACATGTAGGGTTTGATTTACAGCTTCATTTGGACTATGCAAGTCAACAGGAATATCAGAATTGATACCAAGTGAACATAAAAAATCATGTTCATTTTCAATCTGGAGGAGGGATGTCATTCAGATAACAGATAGTCACTGTGTAAATATATCACTCACATTATTTGGTTACACTGCTTGGAGATGATACAATTGCCTCACTGTTTCTTGGTTTTGAAAGAAAAATCTGGTTGATCATTAAGATATATCATTAAATGCAATATGTGGACTGCACCATCTGTTGTCAATAGCATTCCTCAGTGACCGTCAATTATTGGTATGCTAAAAATAACCATACGTGTACACAGAGAAAAGGATTCTAGAGTATATAATGGAGGATAACCACAGCATTTCAATGTGTCTATATCCCAAAAGATATAAGCATCTACTCTGTTGACAGGCATGGGTATTCAGAAATATTGATGATCATAATACCAGAGTTTTGTGTTTTAATAAATAAAAAATGGCATATATTTACACATATGCAGGCCACTATCTCCCCCTATTTGCTTTGTCAGGGCTCCCTTCTCCCATACCAACATGCCTTCTCCCTTTCCCCCAACGAGGAGGGATTGGAGGGGACTGTGGGTCATCTTGTGGGGGGGGGGGGTAGGCGCTGGTGTGGAAGGTATAGAGAGAGAGGAGAAAGGACCAGCCATGGCTTGGGTGAGGACCTTGAAATGGCGGTTCAATGAAATGATAGCATCCAAAGAGTGTCACTCTAGGTCTAAATTTGTGTTCTGCATTTCATTGAATCCCATTTGCTGGAATCTCTCCATTTGGAGGCTGTGCCTCCTCCTCTCCCTATTTGCACTCCTCAGGATGTTGTTGGTTTGGATGACCTTGGCCCGCAGGAACTTCACTTCATCACACAGGGATGTCTGCTGGTCTGCCATGTTAGATAGGATGGTTTGCATTGGGCTATCAATGTGTTCTGTGGATATTCAAAATACACAATCCATTATGTGACTGTGACAAGATGTGCGTAAGGCGGAGGTGGTGGTGTTGTTGTCTTCAGAGTGGGGAGGTGCTGAGGATCCTGTGAGGCGATTGTTTGGGGTGGAGGTGGGCCTGTTGGATGTTGTTTGACAGGTATTGGAGATGTTGTGGGAGTTGTTGTGTAAGATGTCGGAGGTGGGGCATGGGACCTGTGGCTGGTCCGGGATGAGGGCCTAGGAGGAGACTCCTCCATAGTCTCCTGTACCTGGAGGAGTCTCCACCTGTTGATATGTGTCATCATCATGCTCCTATTCCACCTCTTGATATGGACCAACAATAGCCAGCATCTCCTCCCCGTCCAGTGGAATTAACAGTTCATCTGGTGTTGGGGGGGGGGGGGGGGGATGAAATGAGAGAATGATGTGTGAGTTAATGATCATGTCTGATCATGTGATCCTTGTCTGAACCTGTATTATTGGCACTTCATTACATGTGTGAATGAGGATTCACATAGTGTAATAATCAGGAAGTTTTGTATTACCATGATGATCATTGTAGAATTTGATATTGCACGATTGTTTATGGATCATGGCAAGAACACAGACATTGCTGCGGTCTTCAATCTGCACCTCATATAGTCACTCGCTCAAAAGAAGTTGCTGTGCAGTATGTGGGACTGGTCATTCAGTAAACATGTCTCAGGAGGTGTTGTTAACATGCTGCTGAGTGTTAACCACTGATACAAGTCCATATCTGCATATGCTACAGTGGCCACACCCATATAGAGATGGTATTTTAAGGGTGGATATTTATTATGATCTACTCACTTTTGAGAGTGATATTTGCACAATGAATACATTTCACATCTTGTCCCCATGAATATCAAAAGAGTTTACATATCCCTTTCATAGTTGCACTTTATTTATATGTATGTGTGTCTGTTGAGGTATGACATATTTACCTTGCAGGGTGCCTGGATCAAGTGAATCCAACAGGTTTTGTAGTGCCACAATGACAGCAGGCAAGGACCATTCCACCACCGGTTGCTCTTGCTGCTCTAGCCTCCTCCGCCATCTTCCTCTTAACTTTAGCCTGGCTATCATCATATCTGTGTCTCACTGATTTCACATCCCTTACAGCAAACCACAGCGCACTGAAACTTGCTGCCAACCCTTCTCCATGCTTGGTACCTCTCTTCAGGTCTCATGTCCCTACCACCACTGATAATGTAATAGTTAGCGCATATCTCCTCAAGGAGAACTCTCATCTTGTCATTGGAGTAGTTAGGGGCCCTGTACCTGGTGTGGTAACTTGTCTTCCTTGCATGGTAATTTATCTTCCGTTCAGGACCTCCTTAAACAGGTCTAGGTAGGAGGGCTAAGAATCTTTACTTCCCTCCCACAATTGCTAAAGGAAGTGATGCATGGACAGGATGTGATGTAAATCACATCATCTCAACTAAGGGTATATAACATAAGGCCAGGCAGGAAATCGCCCTGTTGCTTCCTTTCCTTCTTTGGTGGATGTGATGCTGAACTTGCAGCAGTGAGCCATTACTAGATGTGAAGGCCTAAACGTGGGTGAGATCAAGCGTGGGGGGAAGGGGATAACTATATAGATAGATAGATTTAAAAAGGGTTGTTGCTCCGTGGGTCTGGGCTGTGTGTTTGTGATACATTTATAGTATTGTGTTGTTGCCTTTTAATAAATACCTTTTAATGTAGACGAACCTTGTATAATATAAATATATATTAATTTGGTGATACACCACATTTGGCGACCACAAATTTTAGACTTCTACAAAGGTTATTTATGAGGTAATATCACATTAATAGATAGTCAGATTTTTTTTTTTGGGGGGGGGGGAGAAAAAAAAAAAAAGTACTTTGTCTAATTATCCTCTGCATGGGAAATCAAGTGCTGATTGTGTGTGGATACTAGTTCGGGCCTCCATTTTAATATACAAGCTTGGGCATCAGGCCACAATTTTGAATATATTAGTTTTGTTGTGTGTTTCAAATACCTGAGTTTGTTGTGTTTTGACTACCATAGTTCAGGCCTAGTAGTTTTTCAGGCCTTCATTTTTATTTTATTGTAATAGACTACAAGCATAGGCCTCAATTATTATTTTTAATCCTTTATATCGTACTAGCTTATTTTGCTACATAAAACAAAGATATCATACAGGTTGTTTTTGTGGGTTTCAAATATCTGAGTTGAGTTTTGTTGTGCTTTGACTATCAGAGTACAGGCCTAGCCCTGCATTTGAATACACTATAGTAGGCTTCCATGCGGCTTCTTTTTGTATTTGAATGCTGATTTGATTCCTTTGTATCCTAGTTCGGGCCTCCATTGTAATATACAAGCTTGGGCATCAGGCCTCAAATTTGAATATATTAGTTTTGTTGTGTGTTTCAAATACCTGAATTTGTTGTGTTTTGACTACCATAGTTCAGGCCTAGTAGTTTTTCAGGCCTTCATTTTTATTTTATTGTAATAGACTACCAGCATAGGCCTAAATTATTATTTTTAATCCTTTATATCGTACTAGCTTATTTTGCTACATAAAACAAAGATATCATACAGGTTGTTTTTGTGGGTTTCAAATATCTGAGTTGAGTTTTGTTGTGCTTTGACTATCTGAGTACAGGCCTAGCCCTGCATTTGAATACACTATAGTAGGCTTCCATGCGGCTTCTTTTTGTATTTGAATGCTGATTTGATTCCTTTGTATCCTAGTTCGGGCCTCCATTTTAATATACAAGCTTGGGCATCAGGCCTCAATTTTGAATATATTAGTTTTGTTGTGTGTTTCAAATACCTGAATTTGTTGTGTTTTGACTACCATAGTTCAGGCCTAGTAGTTTTTCAGGCCTTCATTTTTATTTTATTGTAATAGACTACCAGCATAGGCCTCAATTATTATTTTTAATCCTTTATATCGTACTAGCTTATTTTGCTACATAAAACAAAGATATCATACAGGTTGTTTTTGTGGGTTTCAAATATCTGAGTTGAGTTTTGTTGTGCTTTGACTATCAGAGTACAGGCCTAGCCCTGCATTTGAATACACTATAGTAAGCTTCCATGCGGCTTCTCTTTGTATTTGAATGCTGATTTGATTCCTTTGTATCCTAGTTTGGGCCTCCATTTTAATATACAAGCTTGGTCATCAGGCCACAATTTTGAATATATTAGTTTTGTTGTGTGTTTCAAATACCTGAGTTTGTTGTGTATATTTTAATAGGCACTACTGGTGTTGAAGTTAATTAGCAAGTATTACCTTCACCATACTAAGATAAGTATAATTTGCATTATGGGTACTAGTCTATTTTTCTACATATTACACCTGGCCTACTGAATAGTCATCAACTATTGTTGGCTACTCAGAAGCGTGCTACTTTAGTCGCAAATTGATTTGGATTCTTACTTGGGTGAGTAAAAGAGTAGGAATGTCTTTTCAAGGGGCCAAATACTTTCCCACAGAAGTGCGTGAGTACTTTAGGAAACATATTCAAAAACATGATGGTCCATATGAGCTTCCAGAGCCAGCAAACACAGACAGTGAAAAAGAGGAGAGATTAATGGATGTTCTAACACAAATTGTAAATAACAAAAAGTATAGAACAAAGAAAAGAAAAAGTTTGGTCACACAAGCTGTTGTAGCCACAATAGGAGGCCTAATAGACTTAGTTGTAGAATTACGGCAGCATAATTTGGAAACAACAAATAAAATGGAGGAAGCAATGGACAAAAGGGATTGTTTAAAAATTGCAGCTTTGAGAACAACTACAATTGTTGGGGAACTAGAAAGGGAGTTAAGGGAAATAGAAGAGCAGAGGGATGCTTATGGAGTAAAAATAACAGAACTTCAAAACATAATAATGGACTATAAAAATAAAACAAAGTTAGAAGGGATAAAAGGAGTCAGAGACATTGCCAAAATATATCCAGATCTGGATATGTTCGTGGCACAAAATAAAGAACCATGCCGAAAACGAACCAAGATAGAAAAGAGTTCTTATGTTATTCTGTTCCACAAGTAGATACCATACCACAAGCACCAGTTATTGTTTCAGAATTATTTAATGCAAGGCAAACACCTACAGGATTTTCTATGCAGACTCGACCGATGTCTATGGCAGATAAAGACAATTTCCAGAAATGGTGGGGAAGTATGCCAACTAACAACTTTAATACGTTTACACATTGGTTTATGAGGGGAGCAGATAGAGCTAAAAAAGGAGGTCTTAACTTAGAGAAATGGACAGAACTGTTAGAATACGCTATGGGTCCTTTGGCTAGTAGACTATTGGGATTTAATAACAGTGTGTCTGATCAGGCAGGAAGAATTGCTGCAACTAATTTCTATCTACTTAGCATAGAGAAAGAAATAGCAAATATTACCATGAGGCCAACAGATGGTCCTAGAGAGGTAGCTCAAAGGATATTTTTTTGGTATACTCTACGACAACCTCAACAGCCTCTAGTGCTGGGCTCACCAGAACATATAGCAAAAGTGATTGAATACACTATACACACGAGAGTGTCAAGAATTTGTCAGGCTTTTTGATCCAACACCAACAGACTTGGAAATGGTACTAACTAGAGCTGATAAGTGGTGGATCAAGCATCCTTTCACAGAAGAGGCCTGCTCTGTTTCAGCTGTAAGAACATTTAAGGTCGAGTCTGGTAGAGATATAGATGGTAAATGGAGAAACCAGACGTGGGATGTACCCCAGAACAAGAAGGATGATCAAAACTGGAGACCAAAACAGAACCTTGACAAAAGATGGAGAGATCCACCTAGGGACTATAGGAATAGGGATGGCAGCAACTGGAGGGCTAATCAGGAGGGAGAGAGAAACGGTAACATGGGCTATTGGGAACTCAGGAGACAGAAGGATAGGATAGAAGAGGAAAATCACATACTTAAAAACAAGGTAGCTGAGTCAGAGAGGAAATTGAAGGAAAGTGAGGCAAAGATGCAATATAGTGTTATAAGAGGGACAGAGTAGAAGTGAGTCACAATGACAAATCCCAACCCCTGCGCCTCAGCATCTCATTCACTCAGCTAATTTAACCATGGATGAGGCAGGTCGGCCTACCATTTATACAGTCATCGCAGGGGTAGGGAAAAATATGTTGGTAGATACAGGAGCAGCAGTTACAATGACCAACAGGGTCAAAAATGGGGATTCTTCAGTAAGTATTATGGGAGTTACTGGGAATCCACAGGAGGTTAGAGCAGGTCCAATTGATGTAGCAGCTGGAGGAAAAACAATACAAGTAGAAGCAATAGTGGGTTGGCCAGAGGAAATATTGGGAATAGAAGCTTTAAAAAAAGGAAATTTCATTGTAGATCTTGCCAATTTGTGTTTGTGGAAGACAGAAAAGGTGAATCAGGTAAAAAAGATTGGAGTTACATTACGTTCAAGCAGATAGATTTATTTGGCCCAGGGAATTGGAAGTAAAAGAGGGTGGAGGGTTACAAGTAAACATTATTTTGCCACATAATAGTACCAGGGGATTAGCTCTTAGAGCTCCAATAAAAAGTATAGAGGGACATAACTGGGAATGGGTTATAAGATATGGACAGATAATGAATACAGGAAACTTTAAAGGAAGGACTAAAATAACAACAAAGGTACAAGGGAGGTTTACAAATACTACAGTAGTAGTGAGTAACTTAACATTAGAAGAAGGTGGAGAATGGGACGCTGCAGTTATAGCTGCCCAGCCTGACCTAGAGGAATTCTGCAATTTTGATACTGGAAAGGGGTGTGTTCTAACAATAGATGAAGTATTTGTCTCTGTAAAGGAGCTGCAACGTTGTAAAGATCAGAAGAAGGTACCATGGCCAATAGGCGGATTGGTGGTGGTACCAACACATGAAACAGTTGTGCAAGGGGTTGGGTGGACTTACTACCCAATAATTCTAAATTTTAATGATTTTTCTATTCCTCCAAAGTGCCCGGAATCACAGCGGCAGTGGTTTAAGCAAAGTATACAAGAGACCATCATTGAGTGGACCGGAGCAGGGAGTCGAGAAAAACGGGACACACTTGCAGCCCTTTTAGGAGGAGTCGGAACTGGATTGGGAGTATGGAATTCAGCAGACATCATTGGACTGAACAGCAGGATAAACTCCCTTACTGATGGCATGGGACATGCTATGAAAACAGGTGGAGTAGCTGACTCCCTTATAGTGAGTAGACTGACAGACAATGTTGATGACATACACAACATTGCCAACAACCTGCATCTAGTTGAGGAAAATATTGCTTCCATTGCTAACAGCATTAAGAATGAAATAGTGGGAACTGCCATTTTCTGTTCTATGATTGGAGGAAAGCTGTTGGCAGATTTAAAGGAAACTATTAAAGACATCCAGGAAAACAAGTGGGCAAGACAAATCAATGCAACAAGGATTATCACGTCATTGAAAAGAAAAGGAGTGGACATCACTGAGGACAATCTTAAATACAGCTATATTGAAGGCCCAGATCAATGGATGCCACATGGACTACAATCTGGGACAATAAGACTAATCCTGGCAATTCCCCGTTGGGAGGGGCAGGCAGAGCAACTGAACTTTATACATAGCATTGGCACGTTAAGTGATGGAATCTACAAGCAACACTTCCCATCAAAAAGACTGGCCACTATTACAGGATTGGAGATGGATGAAAGCTGTTGCAGGAAATCTCAACACCGATGGCTGTGCAGTTGTGTTTGGGAGAAAGGAGCTGAGGAGGATGGCTGGGTGCAGTTGATAAAAGAAAACCTGGTGCAAGAGGTGATCCGCATAGGGGACATTGCATGCTTTATCGGCCACTCTGAATATAGGACAGTTGATGAAATATGTTTGGTGGAAGAAGGGTCTTGTATCATGGTAACCACTACTATACATGTAGGAACTCATACACTATTTCCATCAAGAAACCTTACCACTGAAATGATCAATTTTACTGCAAATGCAGATTGGGCAAATTTGACATTGAAGCTTTTTCCCCCAATTCCAAAGCTTACCTTGGAACTTCATGAGTTAGTGAAACGTACCAAACAACAACTACACCCCATCAGCTTACTGCTGGAACAACAGAAAAGGAAATAGAAATTACTACAAAAAACGTTGAGCATCCCTGGTGGGGAATTCTTACCAATGCAGAGACACATCCAGTCCTACGAACACTGTCGCTGGTACTCATGTTCATTCAAGTATTAACGACAATTATAATAATATACTTTTGTGTGGCAATGAAACAAATGAGGAAGAAACTTTCCTCTTCTTTCTCTCTCTCATACATTCTTCAGTAAAGTTTTACATTGCACATACATAAACATTTATCACACACTCTCACCTAAATTCTATAAGTTCTGTTTTTGTGTAATATGTGGATTGACAGCCATAGGAAAGTACAGGAGAACTTATGTCGCTGAGGGAACTATTCTGGAGGGACGGTGGGTTGAATTTCTCCTGTATATCAGGTTTTTGCTCCCACTAGGTTCTCCTGTACTAGAGGGATAACTAGAAAACTGAGCAACATAGAAGAAGAAAAAGTGAGGGAATGTGGTAACTTGTCTTCCTTGCATGGTAATTTATCTTCCGTTCAGGACCTCCTTAAACAGGTCTAGGTAGGAGGGCTAAGAATCTTTACTTCCCTCCCACAATTGCTAATGGAAGTGATGCATGGACAGGATGTGATGTAAATCACATCATCTCAACTAAGGGTATATAACATAAGGCCAGGCAGGAAATCGCCCTGTTGCTTCCTTTCCTTCTTTGGTGGATGTGATGCTGAACTTGCAGCAGTGAGCCATTACTAGATGTGAAGGCCTAACCATGGGTGAGATCAAGCGTGTGGGGAAGGGGATTACTATATAGATAGATAGATTTAAAAAGGGTTGTTGCTCCGTGGGTCTGGGCTGTGTGTTTGTGATACATTTATAGTATTGTGTTGTTGCCTTTTAATAAATACCTTTTAATGTAGACGAACCTTGTGTAATATATATATATATATTAATTTGGTGATACACCACACCTGGCTGCAGCCTCTTGCCCTCCTGACTGTGCCTGGGGTTTCTGGCCACCCTGACATCCCTGAGGCCTGTTCTTCCCTGCCACTACCTCCCACTCTGGGATCATGCCTCACCCCCTCTGGCCTTACATCTTGTGTCCCTACTGATGGGGGGGCTTGAGGGGCACGTCCCTCTCTCCCTCTATTTCTCCTCTGCCTTTATTGGGCGTACCCCTTCTACTCCTTCTGTCCAGAGAGCTCCCTCTCCCTCCACTCCCTCTCTCATGAGAGCTCCCTCTCCCTCCACTCCCTGTCTCCTGAGGACTCCCTCTCCCTCCACTCCCTCTCTTCTGAGATCTTCCTCTGCCTCAACTTCATCTCTCCTGCCCCTCTCCCTTCATTTCTCCTGCTCCCCCTCTTGACAAATGTTCTCCTCACACTCCGTCTATCCTCCTCTCCACCTACTTCCCCTCTTCTCTCATCTCCTCAATATCTAATAATATCTAACAATATCTCCCTCTGCCTCAACTTCATCTCTCCTGCCCCTCTCCCTTCATTTCTCCTGCTCCCCCTCTTGACAAATGTTTTCCTCACACTCCGTCTATCCTCCTCTCCACCTACTTCTCCCCTCCTCTCATCTTCTCAATATCTAACAAAACAAATGTAAGGATAAATGAAAAGAAATATATTTCTGTATGAGTGTGAAGTTAAATAAAAATGTGTGTACTATGTTTTTGATAACACCTGTGATGGTATGGGTGGGGGGGGGGGGCTGTATGGATGCTGTGACCTGCTATATATATATATATATATATATATATATATACTGTATGTATATATATATATATATATATATATATATATATATATATATATATATTGTTATGTTACTCTATGTGTATGTGTATATATTATCTGTTATTAGTATTATGGCATTTAAGTGATATAATTAACCTTGATAGAATGAAAACAAAGGGAAAACCACAATAAGCTCCTTCTCTCTCTCTTTCTCTCTCTTGATCCAAGACCCTCCAAACCCCTGAGACCTGCGTAACGACTTGCTTAGTTTCAACACAGTCAAATTGCAAGCCTTTGGACAAGCCTTTTAAAGACTGTACCTAGCAGTTAATTATAGCTTTTGCGGGTCCCATTGGTTCTTATGGCTGCTTCACAGCCGTTACTTGTGTTGATTGCGAGCACAGCAATGGTTTTGGTGGTTCCCAGAAATCCCAGCCCCTTCACAGCTACAGCAGATAGCATGGTTTACAGATGCCGGCTGAGGACACAATATGGGGGCATGAATTCTTTACATTGACGTGTAAATTGGGTCTAAAAAACTCCTTCAAACTATTTACGGTAGTGCCATAATATAGAGCGCCTGATTTACATAAGGCCCTCAGTCTTTTGGTTGCAAAGGGCATGTGGGTTGTGAGCATGGGTTTTCTATGGTTAGGATGATGTGACAAGCCACTTTAAAAATATGTGTTTGTAGCAAGGATAACAACGAAATGCAAACTGAGAACATTTCTGCAGGAGCAAGTGAGAAAAAATCCTTAGGTATGACTAAGGTATGAGTAGTGAAGGAGAAACACAATGCTGAGAAAATTGTAAAAGCAACTGGAAGAATATTTAGAGCAGATGGTCTTTGTCTTAATCTGGACTTCCTTATCTGTTTTCCATTCTTTTAACGCACTATTCTGGATTCCGGACCTAGACACTACTTTCACAAAATATTAAGACCTTTGATGATCCTGTACAATACATTTTTGACTACCCCTGACTTAGGGACTGGGAAGAGATAAAATACTTTTTCCCTAATATTTGTAGGCCACACTCCCACACACACCAGCTCCTACACATGCTGTTAGACAATCTCTCAAACAGTGCTTTAATTAATCTAAGAAAAAGTCACACTCTCTCTGCACATCATCAGGACAAGGTGGTTATAAATTTAATGTGACTTCCAGCACCTTACACACTCTTGTACTTCTATTCACATATTCCTTCTCATACTCTGGGACAGTTGGTAGGTAATTACAAAACATGCTAAAGATTTAAAACCATTTGTTTACTCATCATTTTAATGACAGGAAAATATGCTAGTAACAAATAACAGCTATTAAATTAAGTGGAGTATTACTTACATTGCTATTTAGATTAATTATTATATCCATACAAAGTTCAGATCTTCAAAAATATATTCTAAATATAAGTGGTCCTTTAACCTCTTGGGCTATAGTAAAGAGTGAATAAGCTGTGAAATTTCAGAAGAATTCATTGTACTGAAAAAAAACTGATATATCCAGAAACTAAGATATAAAGGTACCACATTTGGGATCAATAGAGGAAAACTTTTGATAGACCTGGGGCCTATGGGTTATTCCATATTCAATTATTATTTGGCATCTAGTATATTTGGATTTTAAAAAGGTTGTTTACGATCAAAAAATTTCCTGTTCAATACTTTTTATTACTAACATAGCTGCTATTAAAATAGATGCTGTGCTTTAAGAGTTTTTTTTATTAAGCCAGTAATGTTTCTGTTCACATTAGTCATATTATACAACAAAATACTTTTCCTAGGCCACTAAGTACCGGAAAATCGCAACCTGAGACTTGAATTTTCCATTAGAAATCACTTCACCTTTTCAGATACAGCATGGGATTAATTTGGGATTGGTTTTATGATGTGAGAAATATGTGCAAGGTTTAAAAATAAAGGCCCAAGGATTCAGTAGTGCCACTGGCCTTGAAAAACAAGCCCAAGTATAACAGAAAGTTTGACAATACAATATTGTTTTAGAGATGTGTCATTCCCAAAAGAAATATGCTGACTTGTTTTTTAATAACACAGAATCAGGAATCCACATTCATTTTCAACCTTATTTCACCTTTTTGAAGTTTCATGTTATGAGAACAGCAATGTCTTATTTAAGACATTTACATAATAAAAACAAAACTAAAATGATTTTCACATTAAGACGATTTACCTTCAATCATGGTAAACCTGCATTATCCATTTAGTGTTAGGGGTTGGGAACTAGAGCAGAGATAATTTCTTATCTATTTTATAGCTAGACGAGGGACAGCACTCAGGTTAGATAGTGTAACTAAGGCCTGTCTGGTTTAGATAATGTGGCTTAGTCTTGAAAATGCTATGTAAAATAGAATGAAGAATAAGTCTTACATTCTGACCTTGTACTAGTCAGTCATTTTCCATTTGCTGGATGGTCAGTTTTTTATATTTTATTTGTTGAGGTAAGCAGCAGTTTCTGTACTTAACATAATGTAAGCCCTGTAGTTATGATACTTTTGGGATGGAGAAAATGATGGTTAGCCAAATACAGACCCTGAAGAAACCAGGATCAGGAATAATGTAAATTTCTTCCCCTCAGGCATTGTGAACAGATTCATTAACCATACACTATTTTTTCCTAAGTTCATATTTTTTCTAACCAGTAAGGAGCAGACTCCCATCCTTCCTTTGTGCTGCAATAGTGGTCACCCGAGGCCTTGTTGTTGCTATACCTTTTGCAGCAAATAGATCACTGCAGCTTTTCATCCACTATCCTTTTGATACAGTGCCACTTGGAAGATTATTGTGCAAACTAAGGGATACAGGAATTGCAGTAAATATCTGCTCATGGATCAAGAGTTGGCTAAAAGACAGGAAGCAAAGGGTTGTGGTAAATGGAAAATACTCCGATTAGACTAATGTGGTAAGTGGGGTTCCTCAGGGTTCAGTATTAGGTCCTCTCATTTTTAACATATTTATTAATACTTAGAAGTAGGACTGGAAAGTAGTATCTCCATTTTTGCTGATGATAAGAAGTTGTGCAAGGTAATTAAATCAGATAATGATGTACTTTACATAAATTAGTGGAATGGTCATCTAAATGGCAAATGTGCTTTAATATGAATAAATGTAAAGTTATGCATCTGGGAAGGAAAAATAGCCATGCAATTTAAAATCTTAATGGAGCAAATTTAGGGGTATCTGAAAGGGATTTGAAAAACCACCTAGGTAACAGTGCTCAATACCAAGCAGCAGCTGCAAAGGCAAATAAAATATTAGCATGTATTAAGAAGGGTATAGAGGCAAGGGAAGCAAATATAATTCTGCCACTATACAAATTCCTAGTATGCCCTAATTTTGGAATATGGAGAACAATTTTGGGCATCACTTCATAAAAAGGAAATTTTGGACTTGAAAAAGGTACAGAAAAGGGCTACAAAACTAATAAGGGCAATGGAGGGGCTAAGTTATGAAGAAGAAATTAATAACTTACCGCATATTGCAGATCAGAGGAGATCTTAAAAGGTTGAACTTGATGCACTAATAGTCTTTTTTCAACCTCAATTACTATGTAACTATGTAACTAATCTCTGAGTTCCTGGTTTTTAACCCTTTCACCTGGTAATAGGTTTATTTTGTGTTCAGCTGCAAAACTAGAGCAGTGACTACATGCAGGTTCTTTCTGAGGGTTGCTAATTACAAGCTTATGTATAGAAGTCTACAGTAAGAAAATGGTTATCAATTAGTTCAACTCCTTCATTGCAAAGTGGACACAAACAATACTACATTGCAATCACTGTAAATCACTGTGGCAATCAAGAGAAGATACACTCACACAATTATCCTGTTTAAATAGACAGAACAATTAATTGTTCCTTTTTGGCTCAACTGAAAAATAAATTGTTTTTGCTTTTGGTACCTCATTTATTCTGTATTCCGAGTACAAAGCAGAACAAAAATGAAAACATATTTTTTTTCAGACCAAACAATTATCAGCAACTCATGCACAAAAGAAGTATATATATATTTTATCTTTGGAGTCCCAATGTTATATTTACAATAAAAAGCAGAAAATATTAAAACATCTTATATCAACAATTTAAGTGCTATTAAGTGTTAAATACACATCTCAATTCTTTCAATATTTAACCAATGTAACACAGTAGATGCATGCTGTTTTTTATTGTTTACATTGGATTCCACCTGAAATTTTAGGACAATGTGTGTAAACTATAAACCTTACTAAAGCAAATATAACACAATTTAGATAAGTATATCAGTGGAAATATATGTTATTTACCTAAATAAAATGCATATACATATTTCCAAAACTAAAGTATTCTAGTAAAAAGATAAATATTAGAAAAATGGAAAATATTATGAGAAAAGTGGGAGCATTTTAAAAATAAATGAAAGGAAAAATATACAATAGACTAGAAGAGATGTTTTAATTGGAAGCATTAAAACATTTTTTGTCCATTTTTGCTTTTAGCCAAGATAATAAGAAAAGAAATGACAGAAAATAACTAGCGGCCTTATCTAGTGTGCTCATTCATTCTGCATAAAAAGCAAAAAGTTTATCTTTGGTGTGATACCGTACGTTGAAAAAAAAGCTGTTTTTCTCTTGACCGTTAGTATGTCCCATTTTTTACAAACTTCGGTGGACATGGGTATGGTAACTACCTTGCAGTTGCCTAATTGCTGAACAGTTAAAGCTATATCCAAGTTTTCCTGTTCTTACCTTTTTCTAATCTAACACATGCTGCTAATATCAGAAACACATGTTACATTGATTCATTCTATACACATGCAGATTTATTTTATTTAAATCATAAATTTCCACACCCCCAGAGCTGCTTACATAGGCATAGTGTACCTACCAATAGAAACTATAGTCTATACAATATATACTAAGCTTCAAGTCAACAGCATTACAGTGCAGAGATCCACAGAGCAATTTCAGGGTTTTTCCTTAATTCCTTGTGGCACAAACTGCCATCACAGATGGAAACAATCTATTAGCTGCCTATGATTGGCCAAAACAAATTATAAGTTACAAATGTATACTATTTTTAAGCAGGGATTTCCATTGGTGTCAACTCTCAAAATCAACTGCTTGCAAACTCAAAGATTTAGCAAACGTTATGCTAAGTTTAATCATGTTTATTTTGGTATTTTTTCATGTAAAAAATCTTTTCATACACTGCTGACTTTCCCCTATCAGATGCATCCATAATCCACAAAACTTAAATATAAGAAAAATTATATATAAAATAGAGTTCCATACAGATTAAAAACATGTATGTAAAATACTCTGAAATACGGACAGGATCTCCCTCCGACAAATTAACAAAAAGATGGGACTCAACTCAAGAGCATCACTTAATACCACTAGAACAATGTTAGTAAGTTTTTAATTCTGCCTACCTTTTTTTATTTTTTTTGTTCAAACATTTGATTTCCAAACTATTATTGAAATTAAGTTGGGAAATTAAAATGGGTGAAACCCAACACTGGATCCGATGGGGTAGGAAAGGAAGAGTAGTCTTGACCCTACGGGCATTGGCCAGTAGAGCAATGGTTTGCAAATTAAGTAGGGGCATTGTTAATGTGTGTTTTTGTCTTTTCGGATTCTATTTTTATACGTTTAATTATTATTATTCAAATGGGTGGTTAAAACTATTCAGGATCACCTCCTAAATAGTTTTTTTTCCTACCCTAACAGGGTCAGTCACAAGAGGAAGTACATTGACACACCCTAATTAAAATTTGTCAAAAGGAGGGATAAACTTTTTTTTTCAAATGCAGTTTGTGCAATTAAAAGAATATTTTTAAACATTGCAGCAATCATTTCTCCTGCAAACAAAAACTTTTCCAGTGCTTTTAAATACATAATAACTAATTTATGACTCTAGTAGTGCCCCTTTAAAACATGATCTGCAGCATGTACATGACAATCACAAGGCAGGGCATTAAATACTCTTTCCGCTGATTGCAGTGGTCAGGACAGATGCTTTTCAGCCTAGGCCCATGAGGCCTAGGTCAGCACAATTTCAAAGGGTAGCAAGCTGCCTGAAGTTGCCATTGTAGTTCCAAGAATATGCACAGAAATATCTATAATCAGAGACAATTCTCTCTATGTATCTGGCACTTTCTGACACACTATACACATACATAACACACATAAACTTATAATTTTGTATATAGTGCATTTTCAAACACGTGCAATTCATTTAATTTAATAAATAATGATAATTACCCAAATGATTACAATATATTTTAACTGAATCCTTTTCTCTACACTTTTACATTTTATAACATTTCTATGCAGTGTGTAGGACTTTAATAGACATCATTAATTTTAACTATTTTGATAAATAAAAGCTAACATTTTAATCAGTAAGTAACTGTTTGAAATGTATTTGAAATTGTAATTTTTCAAACCTTTTGCAATTAAGTTCTGAACACGATCATTCATTTATTTTAAATATTTTACAGCAAAAGTGATATTCACTGGCAACCATTAATATTTTCACTTCTGGTAACAGTAAGTATTTTTTGGCACCCTAATATCCTTGTTATAGTAACCTATTAAAAGTACTGGAAGTAAGTGTAAGTAGTTAGTTTAATTAGTAGTTAAAAAGTTTTGTTTTGCCTGAGCTAAAGTGATCTGATCTGAGTGAGCAGGAGTGGAACAACACTTGTGGTAAAGTCATTTTCATGAACATATATATCCATATGCAGAATATGGAGCAGAATTTCATTGTCTTCAGCATTGGTGTAGGAACTGGGGGGGGGCAAGGGGGACAAATCCCCTCCAGATTTTTCAATGTTTATGTAGAGAAGTAGTTGTGTGGTATTTTTATACCATATGTGGTAAGCCCCCAGATTTTCTTTGGCTCCAACACCCATGTTCTTCAGGATAATGAATTGTATATTGCAGTCCATTTTGAATGGTCCTTTTTGTATATGCTGCAGATGTGCATTTTTCTAAAGATTTGTCATTCAACATTTCAGACCAAATTTTGGAAGGTGAAGGTCAGTGTTAGTAGACCAAAGCAGGTGGTCCTTGCAATAATGTCCCTAGGGATAGATCAATTGTGTTACCTATTAATGATAGAATATTTCAGTCAGGAATTTTTTTAGTAAATGTGTGGTAAACTACTTGTGAGCAGTAGTTTGCCTTCCATATAATGAAAATAAAAGATGGTATTTCTATTGTGATATATAAGAGTACTCCTACCTCGGCAATCCCTTACATATTAGCTAGTACACTTTTGTATTCTGTTCTTAGAAATGTTTAGAAGTCATCAAGAAGTATTTTCACAGCCAATGAGAATCTATTTTAGATCCAAGATCCTGTTCCACTGGTCCAGCATTGCCCTCTGCTTGGTCAGTTAATAAAATGCATATTTTCTCACGTGTCCTTATGCTGTTTCTTTTGTGATATTTTGAATTTGATTTACACATGTTGAGGGTCAATGGTTTGAAAATCAGGACTCACAAAGATTAAAGACCTGTAGAGGAAGATTCTGGTTAAAATGCAGCAAGAAGCATAAGACACGGACAAGGGACAACACATGTTAAAATAATTTTGCTTATATAATTTATTTACTTCATAATATATTATGCAAACTCCGGACAACCTTTGTGAGTTTATTATGTGTAGAAATAATATTCATGGGAAAAGTGGGGGCCATTTACATGTGTTTGATTGGTGATTCCAATGTATTCAAGTCTTGTGTCATTCAATGCTTGTTAGCAAAAATTACTGGATAGCTTACAATAAAAAGTAAAAAAAATGCTAATTAAATTGCAAACAACATTAAATTTAATTTTATTTAGATAATAATTATTTGAAGTTCAAAAGATTTTCCAGTTCTTTAGAAAAATGCACATTACATTAACCTAAAGTGCTTCTTCATCATACCTAAAATATATCCATGTTTCATTATTAACCTTCTAAGAATAACATAGAATAATAGATTGCAAGCTATCTAGAATAAGGACCTCAACACTTTTGCATCACATTGTGTTTTTATAGTTTATTTTCTGACTTACTTTAGGAACACCTGTTATACTTACTAAATATTCATTTTACTTTCATGCACATGGAAAATGCTTGTGGTTTGTAAATAAATATTAATAAAAGTAAATAGTATTAGAATGCAAAGTTTGTGAAGCTTCATGAAAATACCAGCTTGGCAATGCTAAATTAATAAATGGATTACTAAATATAAAATTAGTAAATATTAAAACTTAAAAGTTACAAAGTATGTGTAATTATGTGAAAATACATGTATTTTGTTTTGGTCTTCCAAATACAGACACACTATTACATCATCAAACTGAGCCCTGAAAATCAAATGGTATGAATTTTAAAAATGATGCATAATTAATTGTTTCATAAGAGTTTTCATATCGTTTTTCCTTAAACTGCCTCTGGACAAAGTGTGTATACATATATGGCCAATAATCCATGTACCCTGCAGATGTCAATAAGAAATTGGTGAAAAGTGCTTCAAATGTAACAGGGTTTACATATTTTCTGCTTGATTTGAACTGTTCTACATGATGGTGCAGAACAATTTTAAAGGGATATCTAAGTTTGCTGGATAAATACATTTCTGCACTCTATAGGCAAAAAGAAACCTATATGTATGCAGCACATCTCATAAAACATTTTATTATTATTAATATCTAAAAATCCCTCTAATGATTGTGTTGAAACCCTAAGGGGGTGTCTACACAAATTCCTTATCCCCACCCAATCAGCATGCAGCTTCAGGGGAGCAATATTAACCCACTATTTACCTGCTCTTGCTTGCTCAGTCAACAGTAGAGCAGTGTTGTCAGCCTCCCAGTCACTGCTGGGATAAGACTCATCCCTGCTTCCTGTCTATGCTGTGTGCTGTTGCCATAGTAACTAGCATAGTGCTATGTCTCAAATATTTCATCTAACCGGATTGGCCAAAACAAATTATGTATACCTTAATTTTAAACTGCCATTCAACATTCTAAGATACTCTGGTTCAAAATGGTCATAAGCTACCAATGGTGGACTGCGATGGACCCTGCTAAGTTGGAGAACTGTCAAAAACTGATCAGGTGGACACAAGATCAGTGAAGTGTGATTTTTATAGTATTATTGTATAAACTTAACAACATACAGAGTTTTTAGAAATGTTAAAATAAAAAAAAACTTTAATTTACTGTCAATTTTGTTTTAATGGTGGCAGATATTTGATTGTCCGTAATATGATTAGATGCTTTGGAAGAATGGAGGAACCATGGGTTCTCTATTCAATGATTATTATTATTTTTATTGTTCTTTATTTGTAATGAGCCAACATACTTCATAGCTCTAAACAGGGGTATTGATCAGTGGCGGCTAGTGAACTTTCAAGTTGGAGGGGCGCCAGAGCAAGACTTGGCTCCTCCCCTTACACAGATCCCACCCATTTTTAAACTCCTCCCCCTGATGTCACATTGACCTTTATATGCCTCGCCCAATGACCGTATACTAGCCCTGCCCATTGAAATAGACTCCACCTACTGATTTTTTAATACTGTTCAAGATTCTAGAATCTTGGGATTCAGGCAAATAATAACATTTCTCTTCTGCATGAATGCAATGACACTCACCAAAAGTTGACTCTCCTTCCCAGGGTGTCTTCAAGTGTAGTAGAAATTACAATAGATTTTGCTAAGTTCAAGGTAAGTGTTTAAATTTGTATTTTGAATTTACAAGCAAAACTCAAATGTTTTTTTATAAGCATAGACTATTAAAAACAGTAGGCAGTGAAAAATGAAAAATAATATTGTTCTTACTTTTAAATGTGTCAGTTTTCTCTCAAGCAGAGCTGCTTATCTCCATCTTGCAGTGCCTATCAGAGGGTGTGGCCAGGTCTTCCAGGATGCAGGGAAAAAGTCTGACTAATCACACTCTGGTTCATACTGAGTATGCTCAGTAAATGTGGGCAGGCTTTGATGGCTCATGCACTGTCACTGGACCATGTAATGAGGGAGCAAGCAGGTTACAAGACAGCTGTTACCTCTGTGTAGGTCATGGGCCAAAGCTAATATGTCACAAGGCAGAGCCGGTGACATCATAGTCCAACCTGCTTTTAAGCTCCATGGTGATTCATCCCCTAGGCAGAGCTAACCAGGCCCCGGGGAGGTGAACTTTTTAATTATTTTAATCTGCATACCATGTTTAATAGTCCATGCACAACAGACATATGAGCTTTACTTGTAAATGCACTACAATAGTCCTTTAAATGATAAAGGCCATGCTTGATAAGTAACAGTGCCATACTATATCACCAACAAAGAACTTGAAAAAGAGTGGAGGAGCAGCACCTTTATGTTAAGGAACAGTTTTTTAGATGTCTTCCTCCTAAAGGTTACTTTTCTAATTACAGTGAGACTATTTATTGTTTATACTGATGTTTAAATAATCAATGTATATTTCAGATATACTCTTTTAAAGAACTCTTTTGAAAATATGCAAAATGTTCCTGAATATAAAAAAGAAATGCAACCTCCAATGTCTTACTTTTCTATATGCAATTAGGCTGTTGTGGAATCTACCATTTTAGTTCATGGTGATCAGCTTTCCGGGGTGAAAGCGACTTTGAATGCACAGCTTATCTACACAGTGGGAATGTGGCAGCTAAAACTGAGAAACCAGTTGGGAGTGGGAGGTGTGGTGAAATTCAGGTAAGATCTCTATTTGGTTATGCTGAAAGACTGATAGAACATTTAATAGAAAAAAAAAAACCCACATAGAATAACCATCCATCTCCAACTAAAAACAGACTAGCAGTCCAGGATGAATCTGCATGACACAATTTGTCATCGATATATAAGATCCATTAAGACCAATTGCATATAAAATGCCTTGTTTTTCTTTCTAAAAACATTGAGTCCTGTATCAAGTTTAATTATTAAAAAGACCATATAGAAAAAAGTTGATGATCCTTTAATGAAACTTGGCACTTTTGTTGCATCAAACTGATTTCCAATAGATTAGTTGATCTCCTGCTTTTGCAGAACATAATTCTGCCTACTTATTACTCAGACAGGTATTGAGAAGCTTAGCGGGTGTGCAACTAAATACCTGCTGTACATACTGTACCATAGTAGTATCCCTATGAGCAAGACCCTATCATACCTCAAATAAATGCAAAAAATAAGCTTACTTTAGTCTGAATATGAGTTCTATTTAAATAAAATCCCCCTCGAACAGCTCATTCCTAAGCAAGCTGTGAATATTAAACAGCATGGATCTTGAAACCTGGATACATGCGGCTGAGAAACTAAAATTGCAGTATTTGTTATTTCTTCACAGACAGTTCTCTTTTCTTCAACTTAAAAAAATATCTAAATATCCTGTGGACATGTGAAATGAGAGACAATAATTGGGAGATGTGCGTTTTGAAATAACAGTTTGGAACACTTGTCCTATATTAAAAATTCAGTTTTATGTTGCTTTATGCTTCTTAACCAAAATACCACTAGAGAATACATTAATGCAACATTCAATCATCTCTACAACATGACTGGTGATTTAATAGAGATTTCACTTAAAATTAGCCATTTTACCAGAAGACACATTCAAGTAGCTATGTTTATCACTGGGTTTAATATTTAATGCAACAAAAGTCTTTTGGTTTTCTTAAGTACCAGAATTTTATACAGATCTGATAGGGAAAACACACACAAATACTGCTGCACAACAACATTGTAGACAGCAGATTTTTGCAGAATGCCCTGGAGCAATATTAAATTGGTCTTTTAAGGAAGGTTATGCTTTATAATACATTTGCTTTTCCAGCACATTTGATGGCACACTTTTAAAGAAATACTTTGCTAGGAGTATTCAGAAATAACCATGAAATCTTTTTTTTCCATTTAAAAGGCATTTTAACTTAAAACTTCCTAGAATAAAATATTATGTAAGCCTATTCCTTACAGAGGATTAGTTGACATTAAAAATGAAGCCTGTTCATCAATGCACAATACAATACAATATTGCTTTGAAATATAATATATACTGCTCAAACCATAACTGTCAGTGTTACTTACAGACAATAGGGTGTAATAAATAGATATCGAGTTAGAGGAAGCAGAGGCATATTTAGGTTGTATGCAGTGGTGGAACTACTGAATGGAGGGCCTTGGTGCAAAATAATTTTGGAGCTACTTTTTGTAATTTCTCTATACAATGTAGGTCTATATGTGTGTGTGTGTTTGCATCGTTCAGTCATGTCCGACTCTCTGTGACCTCATGGACCACAACACACCACTTGTTATTCATGGCAAAGATACTGGAGTGGGTTGTCAGTTCCTTCTCTAGTGGGACACAGAATACAGCTCTTACTATTCCTAGGTGGTTTCCCCAAGTACTGACCTGCCCCAACGCTGCATGACTTCAGGGTCGATGTAGGGATCAATAACAAGCGCTCATATCACCCCACAGGTGATCAGATCACCTTTCTATGAAATATCTACCCCCTATCCCACTTACTCCAAGTCGCTGCCAGTAACAGAGGGTCCCTACCCTGTCAAGGTCCAAATGTTTTTAGGAGCTCATATCACCCCTTAGGTGATCAGATCACCTTTCTATAAAATATCTGCCCCTTATCCCACTTACTCTAAGCAGCTGACAGTAACAGAGAGCATTGTAATGCATATTTATTTATGGATACCTATACACCCATAATAATACAGTGGCAATCTGATGGGCTCAGGAAGAGTCTTATGAAAGGAACAACATGTGACTGTTTAAAGGATCTGGAAGTCAGCTGAGATATATGCTAAATTTAATAATGTAGTTGAAGTAAAGAAGAAAGGATCTGGAGGTCCTGATTCAGACCAGGTCCACCTATTAACTACCTCTGTACTTAAATCATAGTTCTATGTATGTTTATATATGGAACTAGCGACTTGCCCATCAAAAAATGACGGTCAATAAAAGAGTGTTGAAATGCGGTTTGTCACACAATGGGAATGTACTGTGTGCCTCAAGTAACTAAATTCCTCAAAAAGCAGAAATCTACATTACATAAAATAAGAAAAACTAAAATCACCAAAAAAAAAAATGTACATTACAGAACCAAAAAAAAAACCTAAGTCACAAAAAATAAAAAAAGGAACATTACAGAAAGTAAAAAAATACATTACAAAACCCCCCCTCACTACAAAATTTTAAAAAAAATTACACACCTGAAAATGGAATATATATAATACATACATATAATACAATACAATACAATGAAATAAAATACAATACAATGAAATAAAATACAATACACCTCTATCTAATATACATGCCACTATCTAATATACATGCCACTATCTAATATACATGCCACTATATAATGTAATATACATCCCACTATCTAATATACAATACTATGTAATAATACATCCCCCTATCTAATATACAATACATGCTATCTATATATATATAGCTCCCCTAATTGTAAGCTACATTAAAATAATTAAGACCACTTACCTTTGAGATGTTTCTTGAGATCAGCAACCTACGGTAAAAAAGATTCAAAAAATTAATACAACACGTTTACATGAAATACCTAAACATTCTAAACATTCTAAATATTCTAAATATTATTCTCACCTTTCCAGCATGTCCCGTTCCAGCATGTTACGTCCCAGCATGTCACGTCCCAGCATGTCACGTCCCAGCATGTCACGTCCTCCATGTTCCGTCGTCCATCTTTGCGTCTTGTCCGGCGATAGTCCTGTAAAAAAAAAACATTACAATAGTAAACATAAACCAAATTAAAATAAACACAATCTACATTATACTTACCTTTCCGCAATGTCTCCGGCCTCCTCGCATGAAGAAAAAAAAATTAAAAATAAAAGCGACACACATCCGCCCTGGCGGTTGTCTCCGACGCTATTGACCTTCCTATGGAGTGTTCCAGAATAAAAATGGCAATGGCGGCTTCTGATTGGCTGAAAAGGCTGTCTATCAAATTCAGCCAATGAGAAGACCCCATTTATGAACCAATGAAAAAAGTATACACCCCAAAATACAAAACCAATCCTAAGGCTTTATTGCCATCAGCCAATCACAATGGAATATACCCCCATGTACTGATTGGTGAAGACATCTGCGCCTTCCCATTGGCTGTAATATTGATTGATATTAAGAATAGCCAATGAGAATGCGCAAATCCTTCACCAATCAGTACGTGAGGGTGTATTCCATTTTGATTGGCTATTGTCAGTGCAACCAATCAGAATGCACTGAGGCTCCAACCAATCACCCTGTGGGGGTGTATTCCATTGTGATTGGCTGAAGGCATCTGCGCCTTGTGATTGGTTTAAATAAAGATTAATAGGTGCATTATCCAATCAGAGTGGTATTTTAAGGTGTATCTGTTTGTGATTGGTTCACACATTGGCGCCTCCTGATTGGGTGAATTTGATAGACATAGTTTTCAACCAATCAGAAGGCGCCATTGCTTGTTTTCTTCCGGAAAAGTCTCCTGGAGCCTCATTAGCGGCGGGGATGTCCGGGAGTGCGGATGTAAGTATATATATATATTATTTTTTTATTTTTTTTTACAGGGCGTGGCAGAAGAGGATCCGGAGGAGGCCGGAGACATCGCGGGGAGGTAAGTAGAATGTAGATTATGTTTATTTTATTTTGATGTATGTCTATTAATGTTATATTTTTTTTAACAGGTGCCGCGCCGGAGAAGGATTTAAAGAATGCCGGATAGGACATGCCGGAAAGGTGAGTAGAATATTTAGAATGTATAGAATGTTTATTTTAGAACTGTAAACGTAATTTTTTTTAGGTAAGTGGTCTTAATTATTTTATTTTAGCTTAGACTTAGATTAGTTAATATATAGATAGCATTTATTGTATGTTAGCTAGGGGTATGCGTTTTATATAGATAGCATAGGATGTATTGTATTTTAAATTGTGTTATTTATTTAGATAGATTGGGAATGTATTATTATATAGATCGCATGTATATTAGATTAAGCTATTTATTTAGAAAGATTGTGTGATGTATATTAGATAGGGGTGTATTGTATTGTAATTGTATTGTAATTGTATGTATTTGTATTGTATGTATTTGTATTATATGTATTTCCTTTTCAGGTGTGTATTTTTTTTTTCTGTAGTGAGGGGTGGGGGGTTGTAATGTTTTTTTTTGTGGAATGTTCCCTTTTTTATTTTTTGTGACTTAGGTTTTTTTATTTTCTGTAATGTAGTTTATTTATTCTTGTGAGTTAGGTTTTTTATTTCATGTAATGTAGAATTTTTAAGGCTTTTTTATTTTCTGTAATTAGAGTGCTGGGGGTTAATAGGGGGTAGGTAGTGTAGATGTTAATAGGTTAGTGTAGAGGGTGTTGAGTTGATCTTTAATGTTTTATTGGGGGTGGTATAGTGCAGTATAGTGTTAATACTTAGTGTCATGATGGTCCTTGAAGACCATCATGGCACTTATGTGGTTAATGTAGTGTTGTAACAGGCCCATAATGGTGTTAATATACCCTTATGGGACTGATGGGGTTAAATAGAGGCTTATGTAGGTCTGTATTGCCCCCCATGAGTGACAGGGTTAATGAAGGGCTTATGGGGGTGTGTATTGACCCCCATGAGTGACAGGCTTAATGAAGGGCTTACGGGGGTCTCTATTGACCCCCATGAGTGACAGGGTTAATGAGGGTTTTATGGGGGTCTTTATTGACCCCCATGATTGACAGGGTGACAGTGTATATATTTTTTCTTTTACAACGGGTCCTTTAAGGACCTGTAACGCAGGATTTTTGAATTTTGATTGCAGCGTGGGTCCCCGATCGCGTGCAATCAGGACCCCCACTGCGATGGTTAATGTGGGGTTAATGCAGGGCTTGGAGCTTATCTCGGATCCCCTGCGGTTAATCCGGGTTTCCGAGCTTATCTCGGATCCCTTCTTGGGTAAGTTGTAGGTGGCTGTGCGGTCCTGGGTCTTTGAGCCTCGTTTTCATTTTTTTCGGTTGCCATTTTTTCTCTTGCTTAGGGGATTTTCGTGTTTCTGAACTCGGGAATTTGGACTTAAATGGAGGTGTAACTTCACTTTCAGAGGTCCTGGGTGCCCCCCCCCCCCCCTTGCTATGGGTAAGCTTTTTATGTCGTTTTTGTGAGTACTTGGTGTGTTTTGACTGTTTTTAGGTGCGCGCAGTTCCGCTATTTTTCGTGCGTGTGGGTGTTTGTTACGTTAATGTTGGTTCAGAGGTGGGTTTAACGGCCTGTGGCGCTCATTGCCTCATTCCCTAAGTGCTTTGCGAGGACCCGCATTTGCGGAGACGTTGGGATGCTCCACCACTGCAAATGCGGCCCCTCGCTTCGGGAGGATCCGCATTTGAGGGGACGTTGGGATGCTCCACCACCGCAAATGCGGCCCCTCGCTTTGCGAGGACCCGCATTTGCGGGGAACTGCGTCCCTCGCAAAGTGAGGGATGCAGTTCTTGTGGGCTCGCTGCGCGAGCCCGCAAGCATGAGCAACTGCTCGCATGCTCACAACTATATATGTGATGTGTCTGTTACACCTATAGACTAAAATGCCATTGCATATAGACATTTTTGTGCATATGTAAACCATATTTCATTGCTCTGCACCTGCATATGTAGACAGTTTGTCAGTGGCGGAGCTAGAAATTTGGAGGACCTATGTGCAAAAAAAAACTGGCGGCCCCCCAAGGGGGCGTTGTAAAAATGTTTTTGCGCTGGGCCCCCGGGTACCTCCCTAAGACCCCTTCCCATAACACCCCCCTTCCTAAGACACCTTACCATAGCTGCTCCCCCCTTGATCCATTTCATAGCTGCGCCTCTTCCCTTATCTCCTGCCTGCATGAAGCAAGAGGTAAGGGAAGTGGAATATACTTTCTCTGCATATCAGCCAGTACTTCTCAGCAGACATTTTCACATAGCACCAAGTCCCTCTCAACATCCACCTCCACACAGCACCCAAACCCTCTCAGCACCCACCTCACAGAACACATCCTCCTGTTCTTTGCTTTAATCCAGCCCCTGTGTGCTGCACTGCTCCACACTAGGATTTCAATGACTTTCTAATTGGGCTCAGAAAAAAACAATAAAAATGAATGATATTTGAATGATATTGGAATGAATCAATGAATGACACGAGCTAACGCAGAAAGAGTATTTTATTTTTCAAAGTTTAATTAATAGTCTCCAGTCAAAATATAGGAAATGGTTATATTTTTTGGTTAGCTCTATTTAGGGAATCTTAATTCCATTTATTACAGCTTAACCCTTTCCCCCACTAAACCCAACTTTTAATTCAGTTTAGGTATCAGTTCATTTTAATGCAAGCAATCAGCATGTTACAGGTACAATAATCACTCAACTGAATTATAAAAAATAATAACTCAACTCAACTCAATTATAAAAAATTTGCACAGATCAGGGCTTTGCAAGCTTTAATAGCTTAATACCAAAATGTTGGCAGACACTAGACAAAGGGCCTGTATATATAAAAATGGTATTACTATTTTGTTTTTTTATTGTTTACGTATATATATTTGATTTATATGAAGTAGGTCAGGCATGTCCAACACGTAGGTCACGATCGACCGGTCTATTGCATGATGACATTTGGTAGATCACACTTGAAGTTCCCCCAAGGAAGGGGAAGCATTGCGTGACCTTGCTGGATGCATTTTGCGCGTACTGCCTGCTGTGAGTGTATCTGTGAGTATGTGTCTAAATCTGTGTGTGTTTGTGTGTGTGTTTGTCTCTCTGTGGGCGGCCGCATGCCTATGGTCCTCCTGGCCCTTCCCCCATGCCACCTCGCTGGTCCCTGCTCTCCCCTGTGCTTCTATGCTCTGCCTGCACAGATCACAGCTCTCTCCTCTGCCTGTAGGGAAGAGGAGGAGCCGCCTGAAGGATGAGCCACCAGACCAGGGATGTGAGGAGCACCAGCAGGGAGACAGAGAAGGAGAGACAGAAGAAAGAGTGTGTAGGAGAGAGTGTGTGTATGTAGAGAGGGAGAGAGTGTAGAGGAAAGGAGTATGTGTGTATGTTGAGGAGGGAGTGTGTGTGACGGAGAGAAGGAGTGGGTGTGGATGATAGAGGGAGTGTGTGTGTGTGTGTGGAGGAGAGAGGGTGTGTGGTGAGAGGGAGAGTGTGTGTGTGTGGTGAGAAGGAGAGAGTGTGTGTGGATGATAGAAGGAGTGTGTGTGTGTGGAGGAGAGAGGGTGTGTGTGTGTGGTGAGAGGGAGGGAGTGTGTGTGTGGTGAGAGGGAGGGAGTGTGTGTGTGTGGTGAGAGGGAGGGACTGTGTGTGTAATGAGAGGGAGGGACTGTGTGTGTGGTGAGAGGGAGGGAATGTGTGTGTGGTGAGAAGGAGGAAGTGTGTGTGTGTGGAAGGGAGTGGGAGTGTGTATGGGGAGAGAGGAAGGGAGTGTGTGTGTGGATAAAGGGAGGGAGTGCATGTGTGGAGAGAGGGATGGAGTGTGTGTATTTGTGGAGGAGAGAGGGTGTGTGTGGGTGGAGGAGAGAGGGTGTGTGTGTGGAGGAGAGAGGGTGTGTGTGTGGAGGAGAGAGGGTGTGTGTGTGTGTGATTGAGAGAGAGAGTGTGTGTGGTGGAGAGAGGGAGTGTGTGTGAGGAGAGAGTTAGTGTGTGTGAGGAGAGAGGGAGGGAGTGTGTGTGAGGAGAGAGGGAGGGAGTGTGTGTGAGGAGAGAGGGAGGGAGTGTGTGTGTGTGTGGAGGAGAGATGGAATGTGTGTGTGGAGAGAGGGAGGGAGTGTGTGTGTGCGGAGGATAGAGGGAGTGTGTGTGTGTGCAGGAGAGAGGGAGTGTGTGTGTGGAGGAGAGAGTGAGTGTGTGTGTGTGAGGTGGGTGTGTGTGTTGAGGGGTGTGTGTGTGGAGGGAAGAGGGAGTGTGTGTGGAGGAGAGAGGGAGAAAAGGAGAGGGAGAAAAGGAGAGGGAGAAAGGGAGAGGGAGAGAAGAAGGGGGAGAGGGAGAGAAGAAGGGGGAGAGGGAGAAAAGGAGAGGGAGAAAAGGAGAAGGAGAGAAGGAGAGGGAGAGGGAGAAAGGAGACAGAGAAAAGGGCAGGGGGAGAGAGAAAAGGAGAGAGAGGAGATAGAGGAGAGGGTGAAAAGGAGAGGGAGAGAAAAGGAAAGGGAGAAAAGGAGAGGATGAAACGGAGAGAGAGAAAAGAAGAGGGAGAAAAGGAGAGGGAGAAAAGGAGACAGAGAAAAGGAGAGGTAGGGAAAGGGAGAGAAGGAGAGGGAAAAACGAGAAAAGGAGAGGAAGAAGGAGAGGGAGAAAATGAGAAGGAGAAAGGGAGAGGGAGAAAAGGAGAGAGAGGTGAGAGAGAATAGGAGGGAGAGAAGGAGAGAGAGAAAAGAGGGAGAAAAGGAGAGGGAGAAAGGGAGATGGAGAAAAAGAGAAGGAGAGGGAGAGAAGGAGTGGAGATGGAAAAAAGGAGAGGGAGAAAAGGAGAGAGACAAGGAGGGAGAGAAGGAGAGGGAGAAAATGAAAGGGAAAAGGACAGAAAGAAGGTGAGGGAGAAAAGGAGAGGAAGATGGAGAAAAGGAGAGAGAGCAGGGGAGGGAGAAAATGAGAAGGAGAGGAAGAAAAGGAGAGAAAGGGAGAGATAGATTGAAGGAGAGAGATGGAGAAAATGGGATATTGAAGGAGGGAGAGAGATAAGAAGGGAGCATGAAGGAGAGAAAGAGAGAGAGAGGAGAGTGTAAATGAGAGAGAAGGAGAAAGAGAATGAAGGAGAGAGAGAACGAGGGCGAGGAGAGAAGAGGGAGGTGTTAAGGAGAGACAGAGATAGGAGAGAGATACAAAAAAAGGAGAGAGTGAAGGGTGAGAGCATAAAGGAGAGAGAAAAGGAGAGAGAAAAAAGGACTGGGTAAATGAGTGAGAGAATGAGTGAGGGAGAGAAGGTAAGAGTAAGGGAGAGAGGGAATGAGAGAAAGAGAAACAGAGAAAAGGAAAGAGAGATTGAAGGAGAGACAAAGGGAAGGAGGGAGAGAGATTGAAGGAGAGAGAGAAAAATGTGTGAATGAGAGAGAAAGGAGAGAGCAAGTGGAGGGAGGGAGAGAGAGAGAAAGAGAGAATGAAGGAGAGAGAGGAGAGTAAATGAGAAAGAGAGGAGGAAAGAGAGAAAGAAGGACAACAGAGTATGAAAGATAAAAGGAGAGTGAGAATGAGAAGGAAAAAGTAAAAGAGAGAGCAAGAGAAGGAGGGAGAGAGAAAAGAAGAGAGATCATGAAGGTGGTAAAGAGAGCATGGAGGAAAGAGAATGAGTATGAATGAGGGAGAGTGACAAAAGGAGTGTGAGAGAAGGGAATATATATACAGTATGTGTGTGGGGTTGATCACTGACAGTTTTGATACTGGATAGTAGATCACAGCCTACTTGAATTTGGACATGCCTGAAGTAGAAATTGAAGTAAAATAGCACTGACTTGAATACAGGCCAGTAAGTGACCTTGTTATCAGTTGCAGTCCGCTTCGATTCAGTTCCTACATTTAGGCTGATGTGTCATATAGTGGTCAGTACAGATCTTCATCGAACTTCGAAAACAGGTTGCAGACCCTTAACACAAATTACAGTATTTTAGAAAACCTTTGTATTGTCATGACTACTTTGCAAATCTGTCTGCCCATGTCTAACATTCACAATATGCATATACTATGTGATAAATCATGGACAGTTTTAGTTAAATGCTCGAGGCACCTAGCTATCTTCTTTTGACCAGCCCTGCAGTGTTGTACAAGCCACTCCAGTAGTTACATTAATTGGTAGTATAGTATTTACTGATAAGACAGTGTACATATATGTTCCAAAACTATGCATAAAATAATGTTTGCAATTAGCTCGCAATCTGTAGAACTGCCCCGCCAATAAATACGCACTTCAAGCTTTTTTTCATCATGTGCATGTGGTGCCTTTATAATAGCCTGCTTACAAAATATTCTAAGATGAATTGCTCTATTTTGTACATTTTGGAATTTGAAAACTTGGTAGTCAAGTTTAATAACCTGCAAGTGGCCTCATGCATGTTTTTAAACTTGGCTGGTAAATGTTTAATATTTATATTCTTTGACCTGATCTGTTCTGCTGCTTACATAGTAGGGTTGCTTTCTATTAGATCTAAAAAAAAGCACCAGCAGTTTTAGCAGACACATTCCCATTATGGGAATAGATGCTTCCTATCTGCATTAAATGCTCACAAAAATGCTTAAAATGCAACAGTTATTTTTTGCATAAAATATACAGTATGTTAACAAGTATGACTCAGACATCTAGATTACTGCTCATTGGCTGACAGGAGTAAGCCAGAAAAAATCAGGTTATTTTGTCCTGAGGACACCATTTGAAAATACATTGTGACACATTTAGAAATACCCAATGTCAACTGAAGCAAAGACAAGCTTAGAGCTAGTGCATGGAGGGCTCTGATGCAGAATAATTTGAGCCCCTTTTGCAACTTCTATAAGTAATGGTAGGTGGCTTTAGGGGTAAATGAAAAAGTCAATATTGATAGCTGTATTTACACCTAATAGGGATGACAAATAGGGATAGCTACAAAGAGCAGGCTTGTGTTCTCGGTGGATCCTCCTTCCTGGAAGGCTCTCTAAGAGGTACCCCAAATCTACCTGGACCCTACAAATAATGTTTAGAAACAGAGAATACTGATACATGGAATGCAAAAGAAGCCTATCAAAAAGATAAAAACAATGATACAGGGTGATGTACACCCAAAAAGGTCAAAACCCCCAACATACCAAGACACACTTATAGGCTGTAACATACAGGGGAGATACATCTGTCTTTCCCCGTATGCCCTGATTAGAGAACCTCACAAGTGTTTTTCCTTATTAAGGGGAATCAAAAAAGGGAGTATATAACCTAAAAAACAGCCTGATGGAGTTTCACCACTAGTGTGGCTTTGTCAAAGACTATAGCTATGTCTATGGTCATCTGAAAGTAAGCCATAACTTTTTGGATTTGATTATGTTATTTTACTTTATTATTTTAATTACTTATCATTTTTTATTGTTTGCCTTTTGGTGTACAATTGCATTAGTTACTCCACTCAAATGAATAAAAAACTATTGTACATTATACATTGATTATCTGTAAGTGAGCAGTGCCTTATATACACTTTTATCCAAAAATAAAATTTGACAAACAATTATGTGTTTTAGAATATGCCTACTACAAATGTTCTCAAATTGATGTTACTTCATTTGTAGACCTTTACTGTTTTTTTTTTTTATAACAGGCACGCTTTATTTAAATTTTACTAAATACATGTAGTATATGGATATCTAAAGTTTATATACTCTTGGAGAAGTTTTTTGACACTCTTGCTGGTGCCACCTTCAATGGAGCACTATAAACGGAGCTAGTTCAATACTTGTTATATAGTAGCTGAGGTTGGGATATTTGCAGGTGGCTACCAGCTTATAGATGCAAGTTATGCTTTTAATGAGTCATAATTGGTTATACCACTACAGAGTCCTTTGAAAAGTATATTCTATATGTAATCCCTAGATACTTGCTGTATATGATTGCAATACTGAACCCTTTCTGAGTGTGTAGCGACATCTTGATCTGCTTACACTTTCATTCTAATAATAATAATAATTAATATATATATAGTGCTTTTCCCCCTGAAGAGACTCAAAGCACGTAGTAGAGAGGATCAAAAAAGATTATAGCTTATTTAAACCTCCGGGTGAAGTGAATGCTGTTCAGTCTCTTTCTAAGTCTCTACTTACTGCATAAATAAGACTAAAACTATTAATCTATTCAATTAAAAAATAATTTTGTACTGACAAATGTATACTGATCAGTACTAATCTTCTATTAAGTGCAGAAGTGTTCATGGAACACAACATTAGTTTGATAGTATGAAACGTTATGATTATTTGTATGATATTCTAAGCATATGAGCATTATAAAAATTGTGAGAATTTAAATCTAATTTTTCTCTTTAAAATTTGGGGGTAGGAACTCAATATATGTTTACCAATATTTTAATCAAGATCTTGCTGTATATGTCTAGTAAAACTATTTACCAGTTTACAGTCCAAATGAACTGATTTTATAATGGTAAAGTGAATGGCAATACACTTAATACATTTTAATAGTAATGTATAGATCTCTAACTAAAGAAGTAGTAATGTAGATTCTGTAGTGAGAGTTGTTTGAGATTAGGCAGGCCATGAGACAAAGATGCCCATGTCCACATGCCTAGTATGCCTTTATTGATATAAAAATTATTAAGATAAGAAAGAAAACAAGACTTTCTTTTTTGGCAGTCACATGAAAAATGCATTATATTCTCAACTACTCATCTAGGGCAAATGTGTGGGTCCCTCGATATTTCATATTAAACTCCTTCACATGTTAATTCCCCCTTTGCTGAATTCGCTCATCCTTCTCTCTCTTTTTTACAATCTTTTTTCCTAAAATGATACAGAATAGTTAACATTCAGGACAAGGCCAAGTGTTTCCTTTTCCTGTTTCCTTTCTTTGAACTACAAGTATTAAATATATGCATCATCATGTATGTCTGCCAATTAATTATTATATATCTTTGTGTCTTTCAACTCACCTGACAATCATATAAAGGAATTATTGCAGTGCTTAATTGTCCACATGAGTGCCATTACCTGCTTCATAAAATGTTGCTCCAGCTGTATTTCTGATTTATGTGTTTCCCCAATACAAACATTATATGTGACTGTGAATGATTCAGAGCATTATTATTACTTTACAATGATTAAGATGTGGACCTTATCTTTTGCCAAAACAATTAAAATATAATATTAATAGCAAATCAGTACAATTATGGTTTATAATATTTCTCTTGAGTTTATCAATGTGTTATCAAAATGTGTAAAGTTTTAAATAACTAGTCTCATACAAGTTATAGCTATAACGTTATAGCTTTCTAGTTAAAATAATGATGACTTCACACAATTAGGCCTGTTAAAATCATTGTTGTCCCTACCAAAAATATTGATGTTCTTTATTCTCAGCTTCAAATTCAAAGTGACTCGACAACAGACTACTTAACAGAACTTTGCCACAGAATATATTTAACAACTGTCTGCATGATGTCAGACTTTTTTTCTCATTACCATAGCAGTATGAAGCAATACCAGGTGACCGGGCTTCTCTGAGTTAAATTATTAATCCAGTAAGGTTAGTCAATAGGCATCAAAGTGATAATTGATAGTCTTAGTTCCTGTTAAATAAAATTGTCAAACAATGTGAATCTAAGTCCCAGTAAATGTATTCATTTTCTACTAATTTAGTTTGAACTTATAATATAAAGTAGATAATGGAATAACTGAGAATAGAAGGGAAAAGCTGTCAAACAAACAGCTAGATCAGTTCAGGATTTAGATGAAAGTGACTTGATAACATTAGAATCCAGAGCCTTGGAGTGCTGCGCGTTCTTTGTGAGCCAATCCCCCCTCTCTCACCCCTGTGTGTCTTTCCCCCCTTTCGCTCCCCTGTGTCTGTTTCCCCTTCTCTCCCTCCCATGTCTCTTTGCACCCTCTCCATCTGCTGGGTTTACTTTTTCCCTTATCTCCCTCCCCTGTGTCTCTTTCCACCCTCTCCCCCTCTCTCTCCCCTGTGTCTTTCTCCCCCCTCACCCTCCTCTGTGCTTTGGTTTCAATTTACAGGTGTGAAACCATTTGCGGGCTTGGGAAATTTAACATTTTCTCCAAACCCAAAATAGTTTTCTGATTTATGGGCTTGAAAAAAAATTAAGGCTTTTATGGACGCCTAGCTGTTCTCACACGGCAATAAACGCCAGTTAAATAGCAAATTACATTGCAACCTTACTTACCAGCACCCTGCCTCTCCCCCTGTGCTATGTGTGGGGTTGTAAGCTAATTTCTAATCAAATTTTTTTTGGGGGGCGGCCCCCGAATGGCTTTCAAGTTACGGTCTTGAAAAAAAAGGCGGCCGTTAAACCCACCCATAATGAATCACCAGCCGGGATGCTTCTACTAGGTACTCTCATATAGGTAGTCGATATCCACGTAATAGAGTAGGCAATTCTAACTAGGGGTAGTATCCAAACACAAAGACAGCACGGCATATGGGGTCATTGATTAACCTTCTTTCTCTTATAAACATATAACAAGGGTTAATAAACCCAAGTACTAATGTTAAAGAATGCCACACTTGGTCTATGTGTAAGAGGAACAAATTCCTCTAGTATTTTCACCACTCTATTTGACTGACTCTAAAGGAGTGTGCACTATTATTTGCACAAAACAGTGCTATACAATATTATAACACAAAATAGAAAAAGTTAATACAATAGTCACTAAAATCAAATGTATTTCACCCCCATAAGTGCTTTCTCAATTGTATAATAGTGTGTGCAATAATACAACAAACATAGATGGTTGTACATACCTTGTACTACTATTTAAAACACTTGAATTTGAATTTGGCGCCAATTTTCATTTTCTGTCGGTTTCCTGATTCTCAGCATCCTCTCCGGTGCTGGTTGCCATGTTAACGTGCATACAAAAGACTTCCACAGTCCTGGCAGCACATGAATGTGCAATAAAATAACTAAATCTTGGCTTACATAAATTTAAAAGAGCTGGAGAATAAAATATTTATATATTATGGTCAATGCCCTGTTTTCTGACTCTTTTAATGGAGGAACACTGGAGGCCCTTAAATGCTTTCCAAAATGTTTACTTTTGCTGCAGAGACATAAAGGGAAAGAACATAAATAAAGCAATAAATAAATAGGCCTAGCTCTTTCAGACCACTGCCTTCAGTTTCTGCAGCTCAGTACAATTCCAGCAGCACCTCTGGGTAACACTCTCTGTCTCTACTGCAGCACTCCTCCCCTGTGCTTTGGGCTACAACTGACTTTTCACAGCTGACTTGCCCCAGCCTGTTCACTGCTGCAGCCACATTGTGATGCAATAGAGCCTTTTTAACACCTGCAGGACTGGATTGGGCAAATGCTTCTATCCAGCCTCAGGCTCACATATCTGCCCTCCAGGACTCTCCCATATTTCTGTCTAGCTTTGTCACACTACATATATATATATATATATATATATATATATATATATATATATATATATATATAATGTGTTAAAGGTATATGCAAGTGAGCTTGTTTATGAATGCATCTGGTAGAGGAGAATTAGTAGTGCATGAAAACATCCCAAAATAAACATTCATTAGCTTACCTTGAAGTTAGTAAAATTTCCTGTTTTTTGGCATTTGCATTTTATGGTGTACACCCATAGAAAACTCCACCTCAATTAGCATAAAATTCTAATTCAGAATACATTGTATCATTCTTCACCTCAGTGCCTTCTGGCATTTGCTCAGTACAAGAACTGCAACAGTTACTTCCTGTGCTCTGTACCAGAAAGGTCAATATCTTGCTGTATTTCCCGTGGGTACATTGCTGTATTTCCTGTGTGTACCCAGCTTATGTAAGCGTCCTGTGGGTGTGAACCACTGGATTTTACTTTTGTGCAAATAACTTTGTAAGTAAACTAAACTTTTCGATATAACACATGTTTTCATACACTACTAATTATAAAAGCACATACAAATTAAAATGACTACCTCTATCTTTTAGAGGATTTAAAAATACTACTAGAGGGATTAGAAATTAAACACATATATATATATATATATATATATATATATATATATATATATATATATATATATATTAGACTCATCCTATATATTATATTATTTCTGATGGAATTGAAGTCTAAAGGTACTGTCAGTCTATCTATCATGTTAGACACATGTTTCAAGTGCCTACAGTATATCTTTTATTTTAATCCTCAAAAACTATTTAGTAGTATCTTTCAATGGATACCATAACATTTTCTGCCAGCGTCACTATAGGTTATATAATTGTTGAAAGCTAAATTAGACCATAATCAAGAATATAAATGAATAAAAAGATCATATATTACATCATTAGGCCAAATAAAAATCTCATCTATATAAATGCAGCAAGGTCAATGTCTTTGTTTAATCCCAATGGTTCCACTGTGCCTAATGTATCTATCCATTTAGTTTCACATTGTCTCAACTTCAAAATTCTGTTCCCCATGCGCATGTCCGGTTTGATGTGATCTATAGCTTCAATGACTATTACAGTAACATCTCTACTTTGCTTCTGCACTACATGGGCAGAAAACCCATTGGTAAGAACTCCTTTATTAAAATTGTATAAATGTCCATAAAACTGTTTCTTTTGGTACGCCCAATATATTGCTTCTCACATGAACAAGTGATAGCATAAACTAAAAAATAAGATTTGCATGTAGTAAAGGTTTTGATTTTGAAGTTTCTGCCCTTGGTTGGAGAAATGATCACATCTTTCAGTTTTTTCTTTAAATGAATACCTGAATTTTTGACACTACATTTGTTAACACCCAGACAGCTTAGAGGTCCATGGTTCTCTCCTCAGAGGTTTCTTTTTCTTAAGTTCGCAGAGGGCGAGAATATTCTTTAAGTTGGTATTGTTCTTGAATGTTATGATAGGTTTTTCTGGAATCACATCTCTCAAAATCTCATCCTCTTAGAGGATGTGCCAATGTTTGTTAATAGCACATGAGATTTTCTTTGCTGCCTGATTATATTGAGTTAAGAATCTGCATCCATCTTTGAGGCTTTTGTGAGGCCCATTCTGGCCTTGATTCTTCTTTTTCTGTAATATGTCTATTCTATTGGTCTTTCTTGCTTTATTTTAAGCCTCTAGTATCGTAATTTTTAAATTTGTATATCATAATAAGAATCTCTTGTTCAAACATTTGTAAAATGTTATCTAACTCTTAAGAACTGTCCATATGGAATGTTTTTTATCCATCTTTTATCATGGCCACTCTTCTTGTAGACACAATATTATCTTCATTTATTTTCAAAATGACATCTAGAAATGAAATGGAATGGTCGTCAGGTTCATGTTGTTAGCATTAACATATGTTAAGAAATCTTCATTATTACCCTTAGCATTATAATTCCATATGATAATTATATAATCAATGAAATGGAACTATGTGACAATGTTCTGTTGGAATGGGTTATTTTCCCAGATGTAAAGGTCTTCCCATAAACCCATGTAGATGTTTGCAAAACTTGGCGCAAATCTCTCAAGTATAAACCTGACAGCATTGATGATAAATTCCTTTTGGGATTCTTCTATATTATTGTAATTGATGAACCAAGTTTGGACAGCTGCAATTCTTAAATCTTGCGGAATCGATGTATACAACGATGTTACGTCTAGGGATATCCAACAATACCTATCCTTCCATTTTTCCTAGACATAAGTTCCAAGAGATGTGGGGTATCTCTAATATAAGATTGGAGGTTACCCACCATAGGTTGGCAAGAAGTAATCAACATATTCGAACACATCTCTCTATGATGAGAGAGTGAATACCCGAAATAATCAGTCTTCCAGGAGGTTTTAATGGGTTCTTATGAATTTTCAGTAGATTATATAGTATTTCAATTTTAGGATACAAGATGTTAGTTAGTTGCTGGGGGCAGAAATTGCTTGAAAGTCTGTGCAACTCTGCAACAATCAGAACACAGCTGGTTGTGATGACACACACACTCAAATGTAGGAGGTGGTACTAGCACTCAGGCATGTAAATAAAGACAGAATCCTATATTATTTAAAACTTCCATATCTTGGATTTCAACATTTCCAAAAGTAATACAACTTGCTTTCTTCAGATCTTTCCACTGGTGTTCTCCACATTGTGCTGAGTTTACTGTCCCTTTAAGTGCATCTTCGATATAGATGTTACAGTACTGAATGGCAATTCCTGCAACCCTATCGGTTTGGCGGATGACAATTGTCCTATCCTCTTGAAGTACCTTAAGCGCTTTTTTCTCTTTATATCTCAGATTGGATGATTTCTTACCAATGGGTTTTCTGCCCATGTAGTGCAGAAGCACCATAGAGATGTTACTGAAATAGTCATTCAAGCTATAGATCACATCAAACCGGACATGCGCATGGGGAACAGAATTTTGAAGTTGAGACAATGTGAAACTAAATGGATACATTAGGCACCTTGGAACCATTGGGATTAAACAAAGACATTGACCTTGCTGCATTTATAGAGATCAGATTTTTATTTGGCCCAATGATGTAATATATGATCTTTTTATCCATTTATATTCTTGGTTATGGTCTAATTTAGCTTTCAACAATTATATAACCAATAGCGATACTGACAGATTGTTTTATGGTGTCCATTGAAAGATACTACTAAATAATTTTTGAGGATTAAAATAAAAGATACACTGTAGGCACTTGAAACATGTGTCTAACAGGATAAATAGACGGATAGTGCCTTTAGACTTTGATTCCATCAGAAATCATATAATATATAGGATGAGTCTAATATGTTAATGTTAAATTTCTAATACCTCTAGTATTATTTTTAAATCCTCTAAAAGATAAAGGTAGTAATTTTAATTTGTATGTGCTTTTAGGGTATATTATATACATTACCTTTATTGATATTTCTTTTCTTTTGTAAAAAAAAAAAATTTATTTGCATGTTTTTTATTTATTTATTTATTAATGGTATTATTTGGAAAGGACAATATACAAATTATTATTATTATTATTATTAATTATTTTATAATTGATAGAAATTAATATGGGTGTGCATACTTATATTTATATTTACATTTGTGTACATATATCCTTATTCAACACATTCTATATATATATATATATATATATATATATATATAAATATATATATATATATATATATATATATATATATATATATATATATATATATATATATATATATATATATATTACTCTCCAGCTCTTTTAAATGTATATAAGCCATGATTTAGTTCTTTTTATTTTACACTACTGCAAGTAGTACCATTCCGCTCCTGTGGGTGCCTCTAGCAGTGATCCAATGCTCTCGAATGCATGTGCTGCCAGGACTGTTTGTATTCACATTACCATGGCGACCAGCACTGGGGAAAATGCTGGAAATCAGGAAACACACAGGAAATGAGAATTGGCGCCAAATTCAAATTCAAGGGCTTTAAATAGCAGTACAAGGTATGTACACTCATCTATGTTTGTTGCATTATTGCACACACAATTATATCATTGAGAAAGCCCTTATGGGGTTGAAACGCATTTGATTTTAAAGAATATTTTATTGACATTGTTATAATGTTGTATAGCGCTGTTTTGTGCAAATAATAGTGCAATACTCATTTAAAGTCAGTCAAATAGAGTGGTGAAAATACTAGACGAGTTTGTTCCTCACAACACACATAAGACCAAGTGTGACATTCTCTAACTAACATTAGTAATTGGGTTTATATTACCCTTGTTATATGTTTATAAGAGAAAGGGGTTTCATCAATGACCCCATATGCCCGTGTTGTCTTTGGGTTTGGATACTACCGCTAGTTAGAATTGCCTACTCTATTACGTGTATATCGACTACCTATATGAGAGTACCTAGTAGAAGCATCCCCGCTATATACGGAAAAGCAAGAACTATTAGAGGACCCCCTGGTGATTCATTATATCTTCTACCGAACCACCTCATTGCACGAGGTCGGCACATGTGAGTGTCCATTTCATCTATTTTCTCTTGTCATATTTCTTTTGTACAACTATTTAAAATAAAACTGATCTGCACTAGGAAGTGGTGGTGCGCTTTCTCCCCCACTTTCCTATTTTTTTGTTTTAAATGTAGTGTGTAACATAATGTGTGTGCAGTTTTTGGCTACTCTCCCCAACATAACTGTTTATTTATTTTGTTGCATTGTATTATATAAGCCACGCTGGAGGAAATACATGAATATTAATTTTTTATGTTATAGCTCAGGAGTGGGCAAGTCCAGTCTGGAGAGCCCCACAAGGGCCTGTATTTGATGATATTCTTTCTGTGCACAGATGAGTCAGGATGACTGAAAAAGTGATTCACTCACCTGTAGGCAGTAGGGATATCCTCAAATCCTGGCCTACGTGGCGTCTCCAGGACAAAACTTGCCCACCCCTGTATAGGTCTCTTGAGATGTGTACATTTTAGATGCACCACACACTTATACATATATGTTAAAGACTTTAGCATTAGTTTGTGAATGAAGTCAAATCAAATAAAAACCCTGCTCTTTGTCCTTAGGCCTCACTAATTGAATGCTATCATACTTTTTCTCATGTTCTTATGTCTTTTTCTTTCTGAATGAACTTCATTGTCTGAATCAGTTTCTCCAGCATAATAGGTAACACTGCAGCATAATTTTTCATTCATTATCAGGTATTTATTTTATTTATTATACATCAGTTCTAATTATTCATATTTATCCTGAGATTTTCAATTGTCAATTCACCAATGCAAACATTCATCACTTATCCTATCACTATTATCCTATTATTTTTAGGTTAATTTTAACTTATCCAAGTATTGGTTAATACAGCTAAAATATATATTTTTTATTTTAAAATCCTTTAACTAACTCCCTTTTATAATTTTTTTCATGCTTATCATTTGCCATATATTATTTAATTTTCTATAATTTTTGGTTACAATTTAAGTTTATATACATTACAAGAATGCATTAGTATATTACTTTTATTGTTTTAGCACTTTATAGGCATTTCATCTAATCATTTTAATTATTTTTACAATTTATATTAAAAAAATATAACCAAACTTATAATCGATCAGTGTTTTTTAATTTTATAAATATTCATAATTATCTTCTTAGTTTCAATTTTATTGTAATTAAAGAAAACATACTCCCTTTTCTGCAAACTTTAGGAACCATGAACTTTATACACTGTTAGAAACAGATTCAATTGAGCTTTCGCAAGTTACTGGAGCCCGCAAGTGAGGATGCAAGTTATTTTGCTATTCAATTTTGCGAGCTCCAAGAGGTTTACGAGTTACGGCCTTGAAAACTTTAAGATGGTTAAACCCATATCTTAAATACTCCCAAAGCCTATGATCTTTCACTTTCACAACAGTTACGATGGCTAAAATCGCCCAAGCCCAGTTTTCACGATTGTAAATGGCAAATGAATATCCTATGAGTGCTAAATGCAAATAAAAAAAAATAAAAAAAAACAGTACTGCATTGTAAATAATGGGGAAAGGAATTAAATACATTAGAATTAATTGCACAACAGTCTCAAGCTCGCAAATTGGCAGTATATAAGATTTATTTTTATGTTTCATTTCAGGGTTAAATCGATCTCAGGTATCAATGAGTTAATACATTTCAGGCCACCCACATAGACTAGAACAGTATTGGCATTAATTTTCATAATTCTGTATTTTGCAGTTTTGCATATCGGACCCACAAACCTATTTGATTAACATGTAACTTCCCTGTTTTACTGCCGTTATAATGACGGTCTCATTTTCTATTGGCTGATTCGAAATGGGAGGTAATGGTCTTGTTTAATTGATCATATTCCCTCCCTAAACTGCTACAAATCAGTGCATGGTTTACGGAGTCGTCTTTGGGCCAGTAACTTGGGGGCTTGAGCAATTAGATAGCTCCGGAAATGAGACGAATGGGAGCCCGCAACACACCCACAGACATCCGGCTTCATTACGCCAGTTGCGAACTTGCAATTGAATCAGGCCCTTCTTTTCCGTTGATAATCACATATATCAAACCTGCGATTTTTCGTCGTGAGGCGAGCAAGTTGCTGCAATGAGCGCCAAAGGCACTCATTGCAGCCAGAGTGGCGTCACACATGCGAGCCTCGAGAAATGAGGCAAAGCAGCCGCGCAGCACTTAGACTGCAATGATCGCGGAATGTGCTAATTGCAGCCAGCGGTGCCGTCACACATGCAAGATCGCGAAGCGAGGCGAGCCGTTGAAGCACGTAGCGTGTAACTCCAAAAACAAGAAAAATAATAATAAAAAAATAAAAACACACACACAGCAAAAGGGGAGAGCCTGGAAGCCCGAGAGTGAGGTTGCACGTGATATTGAGCCTTATTAGCCATTTTTAGTCTGAAACAAGATGAAAACGAGGCTCTGCAACGCCAGGCACGCAGAACTTAGAAAATACACAATGGCACAAACAGTAACACTTACACTAACCAAGCCAGGAACGTTGGACTTTGAAAATACAATCAACGAGGAACAAAAGCCTTACATTGTATGACAACCAGCATTGCAGTTACCAACACTTAACCCAAGCCAGTAGGGCTTTAAACTACAAAGGCCTATAAAGTACATGGGGGACAGACTCGGAATGAGCGCCAAAGGCACTCAGCGCAGGGCTCGCGATGAGCACCAAATGTGCTCAGAAGACCCATAGAATCGCATTGTGTGTCAAACAGCATTGCCTGGCTTTCAATTTTTTGCCGTCATTTATTGACAGGCAATTTGCTAGTAACTCATATTCATCAACCTCTGCGCCTCTCCCTCCACCTTATAGGAATTCCAATAAATACAAATTCAAAAATTAACTTCTCTAATTATAAAATTTTCTTCTGCTATCCCAGTTATACTGACCAGTATCTTGTCCAGCAAGCATTTTATTACCCACTAACAAATCAAGTTAATAATTCTACCTGAAATCCAACCCAAAATATGTAGGCTACTATATCTACAAGCATCCAGCCAAATCAATATTGCTTTGTCTAGTACAGTTTCAGGGAATCAATCAATTCTATCTACAAACAACCCCATCAAAAATGAAGGTACTTTAAGTTATTCTCTTTCTATAATCACCCCAGCACATTCAGTTCCTGAACATCTAAGGCAAGAAATTATTGAAGGAATACATATACATTTAATTACTCTCCTTGTTTTTTCTAATGTGATATCAGAAAGTAAGACCACCTTTATATTGTGAGTTTTCAACCCCATGTGCTATAGTGAAAGCACTGTGTACACTTGATTTTAAGCTCAATGACAGGGCCCCCATTCTTTTTCTTCTTTTTTCTTCATTTTGTTAATATTGTTTTGATTTGAAATTACCCCTGTATATCGCTACAGAATATGTTGGCGCATTACAAATAAAGGAACTAATAATATCAGAAGGAGATACAACAGTGTATATTAAATCCAAAGATCCAAGCCTTCAAAAACACCTATCTATTCATTATAGAAGCCTGGCCATCAGTCTTTACTGGTACATTTTATGTTCCTCACTCCCAATTGAAAGACAGATTAGACCAGTATCTCTACAGTCAACCTTACCTAAGGTTACAGAAACCATACTTTCTTTAATTATCATAGGTCCTTTCCTATTAAAGTTGCAGTTGCTTTAAAATAGTTTCATTTCACACTTAATTGGGCTAATATAGACATTAAGCTACTGTGGACCCTTGACCACACTATACCCTGCTACATATCATAATTGAATTCAAGTACTTCCTATAACAATTGCATGTATTTCCTGTCTACAAGTACTTCCTTTTACTAAAACCTGGTCCTCATAACAAAGCACATTCTACTCCCTTCCATCTTTACAAGCCTATCCCAGACAAAGCAGACAACCCCATTATACATTATGGAGCATCATATTTTTGAAACAATTTTAATAACTTTGGTTGCAGTTATTTAGGTTGTAGATGTCTTCCCATCTGCACTTTCTGTAATGCATCACATTCCAAATCCACTTTTCTTTACAAAATAATTGTAGAAAATGACTATCTACTATACATATGTTTCAACTGAATACATTTCTGGTTTTGTTTCCAGTAACCGAGCTTGGCAATCTTGTCATTACAGGCCTTAAGGAGGGAGTTTACAGATTATATTAGTCCTCTCCGAAACATCTTATTCTTGTAAAAATGTAAAACCTGCCATTAACAAGCCTGAAATCATACTAAATTAATTCAACAAAGGTATTCTATTTGGCCTTTTTTTTCAATTGATCCTTTCTCTGCCAGGTATTGCAACAAAAATTATGGATTTCAGGGGAGACAGACGAGAGATGGGGAGGCCAGCAAGGAGTGAATGGCAGTTGAGATATGATGAGAGACTGTATTAGAATTTTAGCTGTGTCTTCTGTGAGATAATGATGAATTTTGGAGATGTTTTTTAAGTGAAACTGACAAGATTTTGTTTTTGATTGTATCTGAGGAATAAAAGAGAGGGAAAGGTTGAGTAGAACCCCAAGACTATGGGCCTGGGAGGTGGCAGTGATGATAACATTGTCAACAGTGACAGATATTTGAGGAGTGAAAGCTGTAGTAGAGGTTGGAAAGATAAGGAGCTCAGTCTTAGACATGTTGAGTTTGAGTTGACATCCAGGAGGATATGCTAGAGATGCAGTTGGAAACTTGAGCTAAAATAGAGGGGGATAGATGTGTTGCAGAGAGGTAGATTTGAGTGTCATTTGCATATAGATGATACTGAAATCCAAAGGATTTTATAAGGGTACCAAGGGAGGATGTGTAGATGGAGAACAGGAGGGGGCCTAGGACAGAACCTTGGGGAACGCGAACAGACAGAGGTGAAGGAGGGAGAGGTGAAGAAGAGGTGTCAGAGAAGGAGACATTAAATGTATGATCTAAATGTACAAGTATAAATATATATGTGTGAATTCAGCCATTAATTTGATATTGCAGTGTGGTCATTGTTTGCAGCTGCCAAAAACAGTCATCACAAACTTTGGGGCTATCCCTATCCATCCCAGCTTATTGCACTAAATTGTATTTCTTTGGGAAGGAAAAATCTATTTTTGGGTTATTAAACTGCAGCTAGGATCATTCCACAAGTTAGTTTGTGCTTTCAAAATCTTACTTTTTGGAATGACCATTAATTTATTCCCTTTAGGCTGATGTTATAATATGTAGAAAATATTGGAATAGTATAATTTACATTTACTGATCAAATCACTTTTTCAAAATTTCAGCACAGAATAATTTCTTCATGAAACCAGTCCTGATTAAAAATGAATACAGTACTCTGCCTTCACTACAGGATTTGCAACAATTAAAGCAAAAAATAAGTCATTATTACAAGGACTTTCCTAAATAACCAAACATAATTAAAATGTATATAAACAAAGTTTGATCATCATACAACAGATTCCTGGTCCTCAATGGCAGATCCATAACTACTTCAATTGATTCAATTCTAGCTTGTTGAACCTATTGTTATTTTCTCTCAACTTATATTCAAGAACTATTAAAGCCTTTTAACAGGTATGCTACCTCAATTAGCATTAAATTACCAAAATATTTTTTTTCCAGTCATGTCATCCTATCAAACTATTCTTAAAATGCCTTTTCAAAATGATACCAAAAATCCCCCGCTGTAGATAAACTATATCCAACACTTTCAAATTAATTTACCTTTACTGCTTTTGAAACATAATACAATAAACTATTAATTTTAGCAACATATCTTGCTTTTTGAATTTTTAAGACAAGGTGACATCACAATTTGTGCCAACAAATCCACTTTCCCATAAAATTCAGACTTAAATAAAGAAGCAGACCATTATTTATTTAAACTAAACAAAACTAATACAACTAACATAATATTTATAAAATAATTTAATACTAAAGATTACTTGTGGTCTGTGAAATTTTGACTAATGGTATTCTGAAATTCAAGTCAAACGAATTGTACTTTTTCTCAGTATTGAATTTAACCCCCTTCACTCCAATACTTTTTATATCATATATCCATATTTTCCTAAATCAACTTCGTTATCTGGCTTGAAGTGCTCAGGGCATGTATTCAGAATTGGAGCTGCCAAAGCTGGCTCAAGAAATGAAACTTCATTACATCATCAAATACCTAGGAAGATGGTAGTCATCTTGCTATAACAGATACATCCAGGAACAAAACCTTTTTGTAAACTACTTAAATAACATTTTCAAATGATCTTTGCATATACACATTCAATCTTTTTGCAGGCATCTGTGTCATTCGTTCAGGAAAAGCCCCACTTAACTCTTCTAAATATCACACTTCAAATAGTTTACTACCAGAGGCCCCAGACACAAACAGGAAATACGGCACGGATTGTGAGCTGGCTTGGTGGATATAAGGTGACATATAGTCATTCTGAAAACATATCAACCATCAATGTCATGGGTAAAACATGCAATTTTTCGAAATTGAAAAGGGGATAATCATAGGCTTTTGGGACAGGGTTGGCAGTATTTTTTAAACAGCGCAGTTTGTGAAATGTTTGCCTCCTGCCGTGGTTAAAGTGTAATGTGACTAAACATACAGCACCATTGCTAATAAATAGAGTTGAAACTGTGGAGCACCACACGCCATTGATCTCTGAGGTGAACATCGACTGCGAAGGTGTGTGAGGGCTAACCAACATGCTACAGTTGAGCAACTTACCGTCCAAACAAAATGAAAGTACAGCGAACCCTATTGCATGACGGGCTCTGAAGCAAACGTCTGGTCACTGCACCCATGCTGACGAGGACTCATCATCAGAAACGGCTTCAATTTGCACAACGATACAGAAATTCAACCTCTTCTTATTAGCAAAGGGTTGCCTATCCTGATGAGTCATGTTTTCTGCTTCATCAACTGGATGGACATTGGCATGTCAGGCACGAAATCTCAGAGAACAAACACTTTGAAAACATTGTTGGAAGAACATAAGCTGGTGGTAGCAGCGTTATGGTCTGGGGATGCTTTCTTGGCATTGTCTGGGTCCACTCATACCTCTGAAATGCCCTCTCAATAGATTGGGTTATCGATCCATCTTTACAGATCAAGTGTTGTTATCTGTCCCCAGGGTAGTAAATGCCCAAAACACCCATAATCTAATACCCATCACTTGTCACAAACCATCTGTCGGGATTAATACGACATATTATTTTCTATATAATATAGAATAATGAATTTTGAGTTCAGAATCAATTTATAGACACATATTCCTTTGTATAAAATAACATTTATTGAAAATACCAAAATCAACTAGTCTAATGATAAAATGTAATATATCAAATCAAATGCAAATAAAACACAGTAATATATCAAAATCAAATGCAGATAAAACACAGTATATCCATCCAGATAATAAAAGAAAATGAATACATCATATTGTAATACTTATTATTTATAATATTTTCTATACAGTCCTAAAATCTCAATACAAAAGTGTATCTCACTCATATGAACAGTAAAACCTGGAATAGCAACCCATAGAACAGAATCATATAAATCAATTAATAATATTCATTCTTAATAACGTTTTAGTATGTACTAACAATGTCTAATGATATTATAATATATAGCTATACAGGAATGTATTGAATATAACACAATATAGTAAAGTATTTTATAATATAATTGATAAGTTAGCTAAGTAAGTTAATTTTTCTGTATTGGTCAAAAAGAAAAATGAGATATCTAATTTTGTATTAAAATTTATATCCGGATTTATAAATTTCAATGACAAAAGGAAATCTAAATAACTTTTTGATAAGAAATAAACCAAACAGAGAAATTATGGTAATGGTTTTCAATTATATCATAAAATAAAATATCTCAATTTATACATTACCAATTATGACAAGATTCCACTGGTTAATTCCAAAGTTGTTTTGGCTTCTCCACAGATAAAAAGTTTCTATCTCTTTCTCCTTGTTTGTCTCTCTCCTCCTCTCTCCTTTTTCTTTCTCTTTTAGATCCTGTTTCTATCCATAATTATACCTCTTGCTTATTTGCCTATCAGAATCCCAAATCAGTTAAAGTATCTAGTAACCAATAGAATCTTTTCATGATGTCATCACCTATTTAAATTTTATAAAGAATATATTTTTCTATAGAGACGTTTATTCCTTTAACCATAAGATGGCGCTCTCGGACCTTTGAATTTTCATCCCTTTTAATTAGGTAATGATCCCTTTGACCCACAACCTATAAACAAGATGAAGTCATAAGAATGTTATCAAATAGGTATCCCTAGACAGATTTATTATTCTGTTTACTAGACTTGGTGTCCATGAAACGAACTTTTCACATGTGAAAATTTAATGAGGGTTTTTATTACCTTGGTAAGCTTAGGAATTCACTCAGATATTTATCTCTTATAGAACAAATAATTATTCAAATCATGGGATAGCTCTTTTGTGGGTAGCTGTGAAAACCTATTTTTCACATATATATATTCACGTAATAGAATTGCATGCATAGGTATATATAAATATACAGCATATAAAATATTAATACAATGGATATAAAAATAGTGGTTAATAATTGGAATATCATATTATACTATAATATGCATATAAGATAGAACTTTATTCATACAGAAGTTCTGACACATCTACTTTGCCCTTCTCCTGTGCCCTCTGGAATGCAAGGTCTGTTTGCAATAAACTTACCTTCATTCATGATCTCTTCATTTCCAACTCCCTCAATTTACTGGCTATCACGAAAACCTGGCTCACTCCATCTGACTCTGCCTCCCCTGCCGCACTCTCTTATGGTGGTCTGCACTTCAGCCACACTCCTAGACCTGGGAATAAACAAGGTGGAGGTGTGGGCATACTGCTATCCTCTCGCTGCACTTTTCACTGCATACCCCCTGTTCCCTCCCTCCAATTCTCATCTTTTTAAGTCCACACTATCCGCATCTTCTCTCCCATCCCTCTGCGAGTAGCTGTGATTTATCGCCCACCTGGATCACCCTCTCAATTTCTGGACAACTTTGCCGCCTGGCTCCCTCACTTTCTCTCCTCCAATATACCTTCACTCATTCTTGGCGATTTCAACATAGCCACTGACACCCCCACCTCCCCAACAACTGCAAAATTACTTGCACTTACCTCTTCCCTTGGCCTCTCACAATGGACAGATTCTGCAACTCACAGTGGTGGACACTCCATTGACCTTATTTTTACTAATCTCTGCACTATCTCCAACCTTGACATCTCCTCACTTCCCCTATCTGACCACCACCTGCTAACTTGCAACCTCACCTCATCTTCCGCTCACCTCCCTTCTTCAAATCCTGCCATCAGAACACGCAGAAACCTGCAAGCACTCAACCCACAACAATTGTCAAATGTACTAAAACCCCTTCTCAGCACCCTCACCACCCTTGCCTGCCCTGACATCGCCACTTCACAGTACAACACTACTCTAACTTCCACCCTTGACTCTCTTGCCCCCATAATCACAAGCAAACGCCCTCGCTCTCACCCACAACCATGGCACACTACACAAACACGCTATCTACAGAGATGCTCACGCACTGCAGAACGACTATGGAGGAAATCTCGAACCTCAGCAGACTTTCTCCACTACAAGTTTACCTTGCGCTCCTACTTGTCTGCCCTCAATCTTGCCAAACAACACTACTTCTCATCACTAATATCAAACCTGTCCTCCAACCCTAAATGTTTATTTGCTACATTTAACACCCTCCTCTGCCCACCCCCGCCTCCTGCCCCTTCCTGTCTAACTGCTGATGACTTTGCCAGCCACTTTAAAACTAAAATTGAAACTATCCGAAATGAGCTCTCCTCCCAGCTTGGCCCTATCCCACCATCCTTTCCACAAGCCAACAACACCCAACATTTACCCTTCCCCAATCCCTCCTCCACTATGGATTCCTTTGACCCTGTTACCGAGGATGAAGTATCTACTTTACTATCAACCTCTCACCTTACCACATGTCCACATGATCCTATTCCTTCACAGCTAATTCCTCCCCTATCCACCGCACTCATCCCAGCTCTCACACATCTATTCAACCTCTCCCTAAACACTGGCAGGTTTCCATCCTCCTTAAAACATGCCGTAATTACACTCATTCTCAAGAAGCCCTCATCTGACCCAGCTTCTTCCTCCAACTACCGCCCTATCTCACTACTTCCCCTGGCTTCTAAACTGCTTGAGCGGCTTGTTTACAATCTCCTCACTCAATTTATTTCTTCCAATTCCCTTCTTGAGCCCTTCCAATCTGGTTTCCGTGCCCAACACTCAACAGAAACAGCCCTCACAAAGTCACCAATGACTTGCTAACTGCCAAATCAAAGGGTAACTTCTCCATGCTAATTCTCCTGGACCTCTCTGCTGCCTTTGACACAGTTGACCACCCTCTTCTAATCCAAACTCTCCGTTCATTTGGCATCCAGGGCACAGCTCTTTTATGGTTCACATCCTATCTAAAAGATCGTACATTTAGCGTCTCCTTCTCTGGCACCTCTTCTTCACCTCTCCCTCTGTCTGTTGGCATTCCCCAAGGTTCTGTCCTAGGCCCCCTCCTCTTCTCCATCTACACCTCCTCCCTTGGCACCCTCATAAAATCCTTTGGATTTCAGTATCATCTCTATGCAGATGATACTCAAATCTACCTCTCTGCACCCGATCTATCCCCCTCTCTTTTAGCTCAAGTTTCCAACTGCCTCTCTAGCATATCCTCCTGGATGTCTACCCGTCAACTCAAACTCAACATGTCTAAGACTGAACTCCTAATCTTTCCACCCTCTTCTATAGCTTCCACTCCTCAAATATCTCTCACTGTTGACAACACCATCATCACTCCCACCTCCCAGGCCTGTTGTCTTGGGGTTCTACTGGATCCCGCCCTCTCTTTTATTCCTCACATCCAATCGATAACTAAATCTTGTCAATTTCACCTAAAAAACATCTCCAAAATTCGTCATTATCTTACACAAGACACAGCTAAAATTCTAATACACTCTCTCATCATATCTCGACTCGACTACTGCAATTCCCTTCTTGCTGGCCTCCCCATCTCTCGTCTGTCTCCCCTCCAATTCATAATGAACGCCTCCGCTAGACTCATCTTCAATACCAAACGCTCAGTGTCTGCAGCTGCTCTCTGTCAATCACTCCACTGGCTTCCCATAGCTTCCCGAATCAAATTTAAAATCATGACCCTAACACATAAAGCCCTCAACAACAGTGCACCACCTTATATCTCTGCTCTTGTTTCAAAATACTCTCCCAACCGCCCCCTTCGTTATTGCTAACGACCTTCTTCTTTCCTCCTCTCTCATCACCTCCTCTCACTCCCGTCTTCAGGACTTTTCTCGTGCAGCCCCTACTATCTGGAACTCCTTGCCTCGCTCCATTAGATTAACTTCCTGCCTCAAAACCTTTAAAAAATTACTAAAAACACACCTATTTAAAAAATCATATCGCCTTCAGCCTTTATAATTACAACTGCACACTCCACAGCTTAAAAACACTCCCCCACACAATCTACAGTACAGCCTACAGACCCCTCCAATTGATTAAACAAATTGCATTCACGTTGCCATTTTGTATTTGTCACCCTCTTGTATCACACCTAAACCCTTAGATTGTAAGTTTGCGAGTTTTCAATTGTGTGTCCGTGTCTTGGAAACAAGCACTATGTACATTTGATTATATGCTCAAAAACAGGGCCCTCCATTCTTTAAGGTGTTAAGTTTGTTTTTTGCCATATACTACTGTACAGCGATACGGAATATGTTGGTGCGATTTAAATAAAGATAATAATAATAATATCTTCCCTGTATCGGAAGGGATCTTCCAGCAGGACAATGCAACATGTCATGCAGCCATAAATGCTACCTGGCTTCCAAATTCACCAGAACTTGAACAACATCAAGGACCTGGGATGACCTTGATTTTCATGTTCGCCATATACTGTAGATCCTACACCTGTTGGATGCAGTGCAGTCTGCATGGCTCCAGATAACCTTGCCAACCTTCCAGCATCTTATTGACTCACTACCATGATATTAGCTAGTGGTCATAGTAATGGAACTCAACCATGTGTGTGTGTGTGTATGTATATATATATATATATATATATACATATACCGTATATACTCGAGTATAAACTGACTTATTCAGCAAAATTTTTTTGATGAAAAAGCGCCCCCCCCCCCTCCCCCCGGTTTATACTCGAGTAAAAAAAAATCCTTCTCCTTCCTTACCCCCCTCATCCTCTAATCCTCTACCATCCCCCCCTTATCGTCCTCCTCCTCCCCCCTTATCATCATCCTCCTCCCCTCTTATCATCCTCCTCCTCCCCCATTATCATCCTCCTCCTCCCCTCCTTATCAACATCCTCCTCCTTCTCCTCCTCCCCCGTATCATCATCTTCTTTCCCCCTCTCCTTACGTGGCGTCACGTCATTAGCAGTCGCCGATACGGAAGACGTGCTGCTGCATCAGGATCAACATCAGCTCATCGGAGCATAATAGCAAGTAAGGAGAGAGGGGGATAGGGATTGGAGAGGGTGCAGTAAGGAGGAGGCTATGGGGGAAAGAAGATGATAATACAAGGAGGAGAAGGAGGAGGATGATGATAAAGGGGGGAGGAGGATAATAAGGGGGGGAAGGAGGAGGATGATAAGGGGAGAAGGGGGAGGATGATCGGGGGGAAGGACCATCTTTTCCACCCTTGGCTTATACTCGAGTTAATACGTTTTCCCACCATTTTTTGTGTGGTAAAATTAGGTGCCTCGGCTTATACTTGGGTCGGCTTATACTTGAGTATATACGATATATATATATATATATATATATATATCACATATATAGTTGTGAGCATGGGGGCTGTTGCTAATGCTGCGGGCTGTTGCTAACGCTGCGGACCTCAACAAATTTACGGAGTTATGAAACAAAAAAACGAAACGCGTTACGAGCCATTACGACCTTGCAAAAAACGCCCGAAACCCACGCACATGAAAACAGGAAAAACACAATAAATATACACAACAAATACATAAAAAGCTTACCTACAGCAAGGGGGGCACCCAGGACCTCGAAAACTGAAGTTACACCTCAATTTAACTCCAAATAAAAGAGTTTAGACACCCAAAAATCCCCTAAGCGAGAGAAAAAATGGCCGCCGAAAAAAACGACAATGAGGCTACAGCACTCTAAAGACACAAAACACCACCAAACACCTACGTATTTTCCGGAAAAGACTTACGAGATCAGAAAACAAGGGCGCAACCCGCGCGACCCGAAAATCATTAGAAACACAATAAATACAAACAGCAAACACATAAAAATCTTACCCACAGCAAGGGGGGGCACCCAGGACCTCTGCAAGTGAAGTTACACCTCGATTTAAGTCCAAAGTTTAGACACCCGAAAATCACCTAAGCGAGAGAAAAAATGGCCGCCGAACAAAACGAAAACGAGGCTAAAGGACCCTAAACACGCAAAACACCACCAAACACCTACAGATTTTCTGAAAAAGTCGGACGAGCATTCGAAAACAAGGACGCTAATTCAGCCACAGCCACATACCATACATTTGGCGCCATTTTAGAACACTAACTTATACAATCCGGAAGCACACAGCTACCCTAATGGATTTTATACCACACTGCACACATTCATGACGCTTACACAGCAGCTCCACAGCACTAATGCTGCAGCACCATGAAAACAGATTGCCAGCTCTTCAACACAATGCTTATATCACAATAGGTAAAGTATATAATAATTACTTATATTATTACTTATTCATTGCCATACCAAAAAAAAACACCAATGCTGCTCATAGCACACAAACAACCAAGAGCCTCGCAATGAGCACTGAAGGCGCTCATTGCGAGCCATGCGATGATCGATGAAGGCGCTCAGCGCGAGGCTCGCAATGAGCGCCGAAGGATCTTAAAACACCAACAAAAATGTTTTCGCACGCAACATTATCTGCCTTACAATCTTATTTCCGTCATATATTGACGGGCAAGTCGCTAGTATATATATATATATATATATATATATATATATATATATGAGTCATATCAACAAAACTCACTATCCAGGCTTATGTCAACAACCGACAGCAGATAAATTAACAGAAATCGCCAAGATAGGTTCTTGAGGGATTTGCACAAACTCGTCATTTTGTCTAGACAGTTTTATGACAGAGATTACTAAAAGGGTAAAGGACACTATGGAATTAGCTTTGCTCACTTCTCACAGAACATTTAAAATGTGAACTGTATTTTTTTATTTAATAGTAGCATCTAAACATCTAAAATAATACCTGTCAAGTGGGCAGTAAGCATGAAGTAAATTTTAACATCAAGAAAGTAACTGAAAATAAGCAGATATCTGACCCAGTTCTTTTTTCACCTCAGTGACCTCTACCATTAGAAGACTGTGCAACAGACCAAATAAAACTTTTTCGAAACACAGTAGAAACATTTAATAGCAGGCAATTCAGTAGGCTGTATCTCTGAGTAACATCTCAGTTATCCCTATGTTTACTCAGACACAATAATTTGATGGTAGTCTCTAGAAATAAACATAGACGTAATAAGAATACAATACCCTATTCACACTGAATATAAATAAAATATGCAGCACAAAAGCTTGTGCCCAAATACCCTTTGATGTACAAAATCTGCAGCTTAAAGGATCACTGAATGAGTCTAACTAAGAGCATAATTAGGCAGTAAAAATATAAGCAAGTAAATAATTAAAAGATAAATAATATTTTCATGCCCCTACTGGAGCCTGGGGATAATGTGTGTCCAGTCTAGATTTGTCTGCACTGGCCCCTAATGTGAATATTAAGATTCCTATCAAGAAAGTCTCTCCCACCCATGGACAGCTGATAGGGGGTGGAAAGTGCTATATCTGATGTGGTCTGAAACTCTATAGCCCAAATTTAAGTTTTAAAAGCTACAATGTCTTTAAATACTTATTATTTTTAATCAGTTATTAAAGGTATATGAAAATGAGCTGGGTTATTAATGCATCTGATAGAGGAGCATATATAGTGTCTGAAAAAAATTGTTTGCATGAAACAATTTCAAAGTAAACAGTTAAACCGTTAGCCTGAAGTTTGCTAAATTTCTTGCTTTTGCAAGCTCTTTTCTCTTAATGTTGACACCCCCTGAAATTCCCAGGCATAATTAGCATAACTTATACAATGTTTCTTTTTGGCCTTGGGATTGTGCAGACATGCTCAGTTAGTACGTGTAGTCTGCCCTACTGTGGGAAGTCAAATAATTTCAGACACTTTCCCTTCCTTTAGCCAATCGGCATGCGCATATGCTGCATATTGGATATCTCATTAAAATGAGATATCTAATATGCAAATCTCAGTTGCTGCGAGTGTCTACATCACCCCCAGCACATTTTTTTTTCTTTTATGCAAAAGTTTTGCATTTTTTCGGGCAAACATTTTTTGCTAGGTGGGTTATGATGCATTCTACAGGATGCATTCATAACCCACCTCACTTTCATATACCTTTATTTACCATGTTTCAAACTAGCTTTAGCTCGTGTTTGATATCACCCTGACCTCATGCAAATGGGAAATTTTAAATCAGAATATGTAACAAAACAGATGTAATTTAAAGTATAGACATTTGAAATAAAGCTTCAATCTTAAGAAGCATGGGCAACACCTCCCAGTTTGTGTGTCTCAAGTACATTGGTGGCTAACACCACTTCATATATGGAAAAAAAACTATCTTAATTTATAATAAACTAAAATCTTTAAAATGTTTAAATCTAGGTAAATGGCTCATGTCATATAGAAACCTCTGTTTTACAGTAATAAATGACCATATATATATATATATATAAAAATATATATATATATATATATATATATATACTGTATCTGTATATATATATATATATATATATATATATATATATATATATATATATATATATTTTACTTATTCAAAAGAGTTTCACAGTCTCATCACTCAACCACAGGCACTGTGAATACTCATAGCTCATGTTTAATGTATGATTCCTGGTTTTTACTGCTTCAATATCATCCAACTAATATCACATCTGCACATTCCTTCTGTCTTCTCGTTCTCTAAGTACTTTACATTTTATGTCTCATGCACATGTGCCATTTATACCTCATATTTATATATAAACATGCTCTGCCATGACAACTTCATTTGTAACCTGTTGCCTGAAGAATGGAACTCGGTATCCTGAATGTTTGAATTATTTATCTTCCAAGCCAATAATCAGAACTAGATGAATGTACGTTTTAATTTAAAAATAACAAATGTTTTTGCTCCCATAATGCATTATTAAGTTAATGTATTGTATTGTATGCTTGCAGCCTTTATAACTTTGGTTTACTTTCTCAATTTGCTTATTGCACGCACTCTAATTTATAATACCTTGGTATATAGTACCATAGAAAATGCTGGTACTTTATAAACTAAGAGCAATAATAATAATGCTCCCCTACTTCAATTCAAAAAACTTGTTTATCCATTACAGACTCTTTTATCCACTCAAAAAAAAAAAAAAATTCTACATGGCATTTTAAATTCCTAAGTTTGATAATGGGGCAAAATCTTTTTAGAAAGCGAAACAAAATACACAGCCTTTACATTTTTAAATACACCGACCCTCATTCAATTGAGCCATTCAAGAGAACAGGGCTCGCAAGTGGAGGTCGCCAGTTATTTTGCTATTCAATTGGCTTCCGTTTGCGAGCTCCGATTGAGTTACGTGCTCTGAGCTGCGATCCATTGCAAATTGTAAAATTGAAAGTCAATGCCCTCCAAGCCTTTGATCTTTCACGGCCGCAAGAGTCCCAAACACTAAAATCGCAAATCGCTATTCAATTGCTCTGATTCCCCCTCACTAACCACTCTGTCAAGCCTGCAAATGGCAAATATCTAACCACAAGTTAATGGTACTAAGGAGGTCTTGCTTAAAGGCTTAATAACAAATCGAAGCACTTTAAAAGCTAATAAAAAAGCAAAACTGTACTTTTATTAAGAGTGAAAGTGATGTTAGGTCTTTGAATTAATAGCACAACATTCTTCAATACTCTATTTCATGTTCAATTTGGTGTTATATCGATCACCGCAATCAATGTGAAGTCTTACGGCTTTAACCTCCAAACCCGTAGGACTTTGAAAAAATGGAGGTTGGATTTCAAAGTCCTACGGGCTTGGAGTTTGAAGCCAGTAGGACTTTGAAAATGGAGGTTGGATTTCAAAGTCCTACTGCCTTCACTTATGAGTTACGGGCTTGGAGGTTGGTCATGATGACGATCTCTGTTTCCATTGGCTGTTTCTGCATCAGGAGTTACGGGCTTGCTCCCATAATATGTTCAAGCCCGAAAATGCTACATCAATGGTTTCTGATTTTCGCTATCGCCCCCTAACTTGCAGGCCTGGCCAATTAAATAGTAGCGTAAAAGTAGAGCAACAGGAGCATGCAACTGTGTTACCAACATTTCAAACGTTGTGAACAGCGCAATAATCCACAACTATATTTGTGATACTTACCTTGCCATTTTGACGCCTAAGGTTCTTACACATATAGATTCTTCACATTGTGTCTATCATGCCATACATTTTACACATATACTCACCTTACCAATCACTTATATTTTCACAGTGGTTATTTTTCTCCACTTTCCTCATCAAAAACCTATATTGGTTTGTTTTCCCCTTGTCTATTCAGTAAAGCAAATTAAATAATCTCCTCACCCATTGAGCCTGTCTATATACATGGAAGATTGCCTTATATATCCCTGATCAATGCGGCACTCTAAATTTTAGGCTTTTAATGTGTAATAAAATGTCTTTTCTTTTTTTATTCTAATTGATATAGGTGCTCATGCACCAATGGATTTTTAATCTTGTTTTTGCTATTATATAACATATTTATTAATGACTTGGAAGTGGGATTGGAGTGTGGGGTCTCCATTTTTGCTAATGACACAAAGTTGTGCGAGGTAATTAAATCTGAAAATGATGTACTTTCCCTCCAAAGGGATTTGCATAAATTAGAGGAATGGCCATCTGAGTGGCAGATGGGATTTAATACCAATAAATGTAAAGGTATGCGTCTGGGAAGCAAAAATAGCCATGCAATTTATAATCTTAATGGAGCAAATCTAGGGGTATCAGATATTGAAAGGGATTTGGTAGTACTTGTGGACAACTGCCTAGTAGTGATGTCGCAAACATAAAATTTTTGGTTCGCGAACCGCGAATGCGAACCGCCGCAAATGTTCGCGAACCGTCGAACCCGTCGAACCGCTATAGACTTCAATGGGCAGGCGGATTTTAAAACCCACAGGGACTCTTTCTGGCCACAATAGTGATGGGAAAGTTGTTTCAACGGGACTAACACCTGGATTGTGGCATGCCGGAGGGGGATCCATGTCAAAACTCCCACGGAAAATTACATAGTTGATGCAGAGTCTGGTTTTAATCCATAAAGGGCATAAATAACCTAACATCCCCCTCCATCATCATCCTTCCCTGTATCTCTTTACCCCCTCCCTCATCATCCTCCCCTGTGTCTCTTTCCCCCCTTCCTCATCACCCTCCCCTGTGTCTCATCCCCCCTCCCTCATCATCCTCCCACCTCTCTCATCATCCTCCCCTGTATCTCTTTACCCCCTCCCTCATCATCCTCCCCTGTGTCTCTTCCCCCCTCTATCATCATCCTCCCCTGTGTCTCTTTCCCCCCTCCCTCATCATCCTCCCCTGTGTCTCTTTTCCCCCTCCCTCATCATCTTCCCCTGTGTCTCTTCCCCCCCTCCCTCATCATCCTCCCCTGTGTCTCTTTCCCCCCTTCCTCATCACCCTCCCCTGTATCTCTTTACCCCCTCCCTCATCATCCTCCCTGGTGTCTCTTCCCCCCTCCCTCATCATCCTCCCCCCTCCCTTGATGAGAGAGACACAGGGATAAGTGTGAGGGGTGTTAGGGTTAGATGTTAGGGTAAGGGCTGTTAGGGATAAGTGTGAGGGGGTATTAGGGTTAGGTGTTAGGTTGATGGGTGTTATGGATAAGTGTGAGGGGTGTTAGGGTTAGGGTAAGGGGTGTTAGGGATAAGTTTGAGGGGTGTGAGGGTTAGGTGTTAGGGTGAGGAGTGTTAGGGATAAGTGTGATGCTTGTTAGGGTAAGGGATGTTAGGGTTAGGTGTTAGGGTAAGGACTGTTAGGGATAAGTGTGAGGGGGTATTAGGGTTAGGTGTTAGGGTGAGGGGTGTTAAGGATAAGTGTAAGGGGTGTTAGGGTGAGGCATGTTAGGAATAAGTGTGAGGGGTGTTAGGTCTTAGGGATAAGTGTGAGGGGTGTTAGGGTTAGGTGTTAGGTTGATGGGTGTTATGGATAAGTGTGAGGGGTGTTAGGGTGAGGCATGTTAGGAATAAGTGTGAGGGGTTTTAGGTCTTAGGGATAAGTGTGAGGGGTGTTAGGGTTAGGTGTTAGGTTGATGGGTGTTATGGATAAGTGTGAGGGGTGTTAGGGTTGAGTGCTAAGGTGAGGGGAGGATGATGATAAGGGGTGAAGAGACACAGGGGTGTCCTTGCAGCAGAGATCAAAAGAGTCCTTCAGGACTGTATTGCACACTGGGTACAGTAGCCTAGTTATGGTTTTCCCTATTGATGCAGTATCACCTACACTCTCCCTCCTCTCAGTAAGACTGCAAGTTAGTTATGATTCCAAAATGGCTGCTGTCCATGAGGTAGAAGGGTCTGGAAGGCAGGGTATGATGCTGATTGGCTGGAATGTGTCTGCTGACTGTGAGTTGCAGGGTCAAAGTTTGCTCAATTAAAAAGTATAGGGGGCGGATCGAACATCGCATATGTTCGCAGTTCACCACGGACGCGAACATGCTATGTTCGCAGGGAACCTATATATAGGGCACACTTGCCACAATGCTGACACTTTCTCCTCAGGTGATGACAGTCTGACAGGACATTTGTTGCTGACGGAAAATCCAAAGAGATTGTTAGCTCTTCAGGATATTGATTCCTGGCTATTCATTATAAATAGGTAAAGTATATTAATTGATTAATTAATTATTAATAAAAAAAAATATTAATAAACAAAAAAAAAAAAAAATATTCCATTTTGCAATGCCTTTACTTTATCACGACATTAATGCTTAACCATTTTAAATATATTTATTAATTTATTATTATTTTTTAATGACATTCATTTATTAATTATTAATTAATCATCATTATGGGAACAAAAATTATATATTTGACTGACTTTATTTTATGACTATATTATTGATTAACTCTTTCTAGTATATTTAGTCATTGACTAATTAGTAATGTTCATAAATTAATTACTAATTAATTAGTCATAATAAAAAATGTATTAAAAAATGTATGAAAAAAATATGTATATTTCACAGTGGACTTTCGGTGTTGCTGCTCAACTATTAATGTTCATTAATTATTTCATTACTCATTAATAAGTAATAAGAATTACAAAAAAAGGTTTCAAATGCATCAAAAGATATGTACATTTTACAGTGCACTTACATTTCAGTGTTGGTGCTTAATTATTACAATGCAGTTATATTTTCTTTTTTAATCTTAATTATTAATGCACTTTTTTTGTGTGTTGCTGCTCAATTATTAATGTTCAGTCATGTTCTTTAACTAATTAATTAGTAATTAATTAGTCATAATAAAACATTTATTCCAAACTGGATAAAAAACATTATATTTGACATGGCACTTACATTTTGGTGAAGCTGCTCAACTATTAATGTTCATTAATTACTTAATTACTCATTAATAAGTAATGAGAAAAAAAGAAAAATTTTCAAATGCCTCAAAAGATATGTACATTTTACAGTGCACTTACATTTCAGTGTTGGTGCTTAATTTTTACAGTGCAGTTATATTTCTGTTTTGATGCTTAATTATTAATGCACTTATTTTTCTGTGTTGCTGCTCAATTAATAATGTTCATCATTAATTACTTAATTAGTCATTCATTTGTAATAATATAAAATAAAATGTGTTAAAATGCCTCACAAAATAGGTAGATTTATTTAATTATATTTATGTGTTGCTGCTCATTGTCTCAAAGGAATAGGATCCTCAAAGCGCTTAAATATTGAAATCACTTTATTACATTATGACACATGCTACATTTAATATTTTATAGTGCATTTATTTATTAATATATCCATGCTTATATTTTGCATGTATGCCAATTAAACATCATACTCTTAATGATTAATGAATGAATTACATACAAATCATTAGAAACAAAAATATTGTCTATTTTACAATGAATAGGACATTGAAAGCATTTCCATATTTAAATCCCTTTATTATATGATAACACTTTATAATAGTTTGGAATGCATTTACTTATGAATATATTGATAATTAGACCTTTACCTTTTGCATGTATGACAAATAAAAAGAATACTTTCAATGATTCATAAATTCATTCCAATAAAATATTAAAAATGATTTTTACATAATTTTACAGATTTATCATATCTTCACCTGCCTGAACACACAGTCACCTCTACAGGATTTCACATCATAGAACATCAACTTTACAGGTATGTGATTTAATGATGATATTCTATAGAAAACCAGGTTTAAGTATTTTTTGTAACATTCACGACACAGTGATTATTTAACGTATTTATTAATTAATCAATAATTAAAACAAACAAAAAAAAAATCAATACATATATGCTTAGCCATTTACATTTTAATAATGAATGACAATTACACATCATAACTTGATTTATTCATTATTTAATAAAAAAAAACTATAAAATACTTTCATGCCAATCTATAGTTTGCTTATAGCTTTTTTGCTTTACCCTTCTTTAGGAAAACAGGATTACCTGTTTATGTTTTGCATTCATGATAGTTTAAAATTATTTAATTAATCTATATTAATTTTATAATTACTTCATAATTCTGTTCATGCTCATTGTCGATTTCAGCTCATAAAACATCAACTTCATAGGTATATGATTTTGTGATGACATTCTTTAGAAAAATAGGATTAAGTATGTTTTCGGTCCATTGATGACAGCTATTGATTAGTTAATTTAAGTAATTAATTTTAAAAAATAAGCAGTAATTACAAGTAAAAAAAAATACATTATGAATACATATATGCTTAGCCATTGATGTTTTAACTAATTACAATTTCACATCATAACTTGGTTTATTGATTAATTCATTTAACACAAAAAAAAATAGTTTTACACCAATCTATAGTTTGCTCATAGCTATTTCCGTTTGCCCTTTTTTAGGAAAACATGATTACCTGTTTAGATTCTGCAGTCATAACAGTTTTACATTCTTTTATTCATGTGTATTATTTTAATAATTAATTCATAATTCTATTATTGCTCATTGTCTAACAGGAATAGGACCTTAGAAGCACTTAAATATTTAAATACTTTTATTATATTAGGAAACTTTCTACCATTTTACAATGCATTTTCTTCGTCATATATTAATGATTAGGATTTACGTTTGCCATGTATGCCAATAAAAAAGGATACTTTCAATGCTTCATAAATTCATAAAAAAAAAAAAAAAAAACATTGCAAAGCCTTTTTATGTCATTTTACAGATCCATCATCTCTGCACCTCCCTGAAGACACAGAGTGACGTCTGTAGGATTTCAGTTGACATCACATCTAATTGACAGGTATAATAAACAGTTGACATTCTTTATAAAAACAGGATTAACAGCCTTATTAAATTGCGATTCGGCCAATTGAATATGGCTCTATATAAGCACAGAGCATATTTTTTTACAGAAGTGACAGTGACATTAATGACAGTTCGTGATTCTTTAATTTATGTAATTAATTTTAATAATTAATCAATAATTAAAAAACAACATTAGCAATTAATATATGCTTAGCCATTTATGTTTACATGAATGAGAATTACACCTCAGAACTTTATTTATTGATTAATTAATTTAATAAAATGATTACTACGTTTCTTCATGCCAATCTACAGTTTGCTCATAGCTCTTTTGGTTTGCCCTTCTTTAGGAAGACATGATTACCTGTTTATGGTTTTGCAGTCATGACACTCTCAGATTCTTTCATTAATGGATATTCATTTATTAATTACTTCATAATTCAATATAAATGTTACCACTATTTTTTTTATAAATATATATATCCTTAGCTATTTAGCTTTTAAGGTATGCAAAATAAAAATAAACCATTGATTAATTCATTTACTTTGGTATTTATGACAGGTTAAAAAATATGTACAATAAAAAAAAAAAATTCTTACATCTGTATTTACAATTACAGATTACAATGACGAACAACGTAGAAGCTGAGAAAGAATACAAAAAAAGAATTGCAAGGGAACGGAAGCAGAGATGGAGAGATGCACAGACCCCTGAGACTTCACAATGTTTAAGAGAAGAAGATCAACAGAGACTTCTAAATAAAAGAAAAATGACCAAAAAAGCCCAAAATGAGTCTGCTGGTGCTTCAAAGAAAAATTAAGCAAAAACATGTCTGTAAAACATTCTCTAATGACCCAATATTGTCGCCTGACACCAATGTTGATAGAGATGACACCAATGTAGATATAGAAAGTTGTACTGAGATCTAAATTGAGGAAGCTCACGATAGTCCTTTATTTACAGCATTAACAGTAGACACTCATTATTGTGGATTAATGAATGTGGTTTGTCAGTTTTGTGGGGCCTATCATTTTCTGAAAGGAAGACCAACTGATGGAGAGTTTATTAGTTGCTGTCAGAAAGGAAAGGTAAGACTTCCAAAAAGACACAAATTTCAAAATATTTAGAAAGTATAATGAGTGATCCAAAATATCGAAATTATTCAAATTTTAAGAAAAACATTAGGTCTTATAACAGTGCAATTTAATTTGCTTCAATGGGTGCAACATTAGCAGAAAATGTCCCAGGACATGGTCCTTACTGTTTTATAGTCCAAGGACAAATATACCACCGGACTTCACATTTACACCCAGAATCAGGAGAACAAAGACATTTGCACAGTTATATGTCCTTGATAAAATGGAAGCTGTTGAACAACGAATGATGCTTCATGAAAATAAACAATGCTTACCCATAGTCTTCCAACAGCTCGATAACATTATGGCCAACAACCCATATAGTAAAGCATACAAAAAATTAGCAGCGGTTGAAAAAGAACAACAGGCAAATGCACAAATAAATCAATTGCCATTGCCAAGAGTAAATATGGTTCTTAAAAGTGATCACCATACTGATCAAAAATGGTATAAATTACCAACAGCAAATAAGGTTGCCATGGTATTTAAAAATGATGATGAGGAACCACCATTTCAGCGGGATATTAGAATATATCCACCTAATCAAGAACAACCTTTTATAAACATAAATATTTTAAGTAGTAATTTGGATCCAATGACATATCCCATTGTCTTTCCAAATGGGGAGCCAGGATGGCAACCAAAATTTCAGTTGCAAAGATATCCCAATAGTAAAGTTTGTGTTAGAAAAAATATTTCTATGCAGGAATATTAAGTGGCACAAACTGCTGTTCAGGATCATTTTAATCCTATTTTATGTCGGGGTAAACTCACACAACAATGGATTATTGATTCCTATCTACAAGTCGAAGCAAATAATCAAAATGTTATCAAATTTCACCAAAACAAGCTTTAAGTAGAACAATATTGTGGATTGATGGATTATGTCGCAAACAGAGACATTCCTGCTGGAAGAGCAATGATTTTGCCATCCTCTTTCCAAGGATCTCCTCGGAATATGCAAGAAAGATACAATGATGCTATGGCTATTGTGACTAAATTTGGCAATCCAGATTTATTCATTACATTCACATGTAAACCACAATGGCCAGATATCAAAGAACATTTCAAACTTGGCCAAAATACTTCTGAGTAACCAGATTTGGTGGCTAGAGTATTCAAAATAAAACTAAATTCATTCATTCATGATATAACTAAAACACACTTATTTGGGAAATGTGTGGCCTTTGTTTATACCATTGAATTTCAAAAAAGAGGCCTGCCACATGCACATATACTTTTAATCTTGCAATAAAAAGATAAATTGAATACAGTAGACAGAGTGGATTCAGTAATTACTGCTGAACTGTCACATACAGAGAAACATTCCAAACTTTATGAAATTGTAACTCACAGAATGATACATGGTCCATGTGGAGATATCATTATAAATTCACCATGTATGGAAAATAAAAAATGCACAAAAGAGTTTCCAAAACAATTTCCATACCCTTTGTATAAAAGAAAAGAAGGTCAAACAGCTATTATCTGTGGCCAAAAGGTTGATAATAGTTATGTGGTTCCATACAATTCAGATATGCTGATGAAGTACAATCACATATCAATGTGGAAGCTTGCACTTCTATCACATTTTTAAATATGTATATATATATATATATATATATATATATATATATATATATATATATATATATATACAAAGGATATGATGCAGCAACTGTTGTTGTGCAAGGTGCACAAAATGAGAAAGACAATCCAATTTTACATGACAAAATTTCAATTTATTTAGATGCTCGCTATGTAAGTGCTCCAGAAGCAATGTGCGTCTTCTCAAATTTGAGATGCATGATCGGTCACATGCTGTGTATCGATTAGCTGTTCATTTGCCAGAAAGTCAATTTGTTTGCTTCACTGCAGGGAATGAAAGAAATGCTTTAGCACAAAGTGAACATAGAGCAACAACACTTACTGCTTGGTTTCAATTAAATTGTCAGGACACTGAGGCCAGACAATTTTTATTCATTGACATTCCAAATCCCTTTGTATTCATAAATGGTGAATGGCGACAACGAAAAAAAATAATAATACAATTATCCCAAGAATTTATACTGTCAGTCCATGAGACATTGAACGTTTCAGTTTAAGATTACTTCTTTTACATCGTTTATGATACTTTCCAATTAGTTACAAGACATCAAAACTTCCTGGCAGATGATACAGAATGGGAGAGATGTTTCAAGGAAGCAGCACTATGTCAATTGCCAAAGCAAATGAGAGAACAATTTGCTTCCATATTTTGCAATGTACCCGATGCATTAACTTTGTGGCAAACATTTAAAATACATATGTGTGAAGATTTCTTGAAACGTTACAAAAAGACCATTATTGGAAAAAGCATTGATGGAAATTCAGGAAATCTTTCTTTGTCATGGATTAAATTGTGCCAACTTTAATCTGCCTGATGCAGGAATTATAGATGAAATTAACTTTGATGAGTATGACACTGACATTGAATACCAAAAAACACAAGAAAAAATTGGAACTTTAAATGCATTACAATTGGAAGCATTTAACTCCAACATAAATGCAATAGATGATGACATGATCAAAGAGCGTTATTTCTATCTGGATGGCCCTGGTGTATCAGGAAAAACGTATCTATATAATTTATTTGATGAGTTGCATTTGAGCACAGGGTCAAATAGCACTGTCATTTGCAACCACTGGAATTGCCGCACTTTTGTTAGAAGGTGGTAGAACTGTGCATAGTGGATTTAAACTGCCAGTTCCCATTCTGGAAATATCAGTGTCGGATATTCGAATGAATTCATTACAAGCAAAAAAAATTCACAAGAGTACATTTATTATAATAGATGAAGCAACTATGATGTCATGTCATGCCCTGCAATGTATTGATCAATTATTAAAATAAGTTATGGGTAATGATTTGCCATTTGGTTTGTAGGTGATGTTGTTAAGAGGAGATTTTAGGCAAACATTACCTGTGGTGCCACATTGCAATAGGACTGACATTGTTGAAATGTGTATAAAGAGAAGTAAGCTGTGGAAAATATTTACACACCTTCAATTAGAAATCAATATGAGATCTGAAGGCCAAAATCAATTCAATGATTGGCTCATTCAGATTGGAGAAGGAAAACAGCCAAAACTAAATAATTTACCTGATGATGCTGTGGAAATTCCATCAGAAATTATTTCCAAAGAATCACCAATCTTCCTCAATACCATCAATAACAAGGATTACTCAGACATTGCAAGCAAAGTCATATTGACATCAAAAAATATAGATGCCTTGAATCTAAATAACAACATTTTGAAATTAATAAATGCACCCCAAAAAAACTATTACAGTTCAGATTCTGTTCTGGCTGATGACAAAGATAGTGAAGCTAACTTTACTATGGAATTTATTAATTCTTTAACTCCCTCTGGAATGCCACATATTTTGCAACTTAAAATAGGGGCAATTGTCATGCTACTGAGAAATATGAATCCCAAAAAAGGACTTTGTAATGGGACCAGATTAATTGTGAAGGATTTAAAGAATAATTTTATACATGTAGAAATTATGAATGGGACCGATAAAGGCGAACCAGTTCTTTACTGAGAATTGATTTGCCTCCAAGTCAGGGTGGTTTGCCTTTTGTGCTTCAAAGGAGACAATTTCCCATTATCATGGCATTTGCCATGACCATCAATAAATCCCAAGGATAAACTTTTAAGTCTGTGGGTATTTTTTTGAAGGAACCTTTGTTTGCACATGAACAACTCTATGTTGCATTTTCAAGATGCAATAATCCAGAGGAAATTAAAGTTCATATTGAAGAAAACCCAAGTCAGGGTGATTTATTAGAAGATGGACGCATTTTTACCAAAAATACTGTGTACTATGAAGTGCTGTAAACATAGAGAACAGTGGTTTCATTTCGAGGACCACATTTTATGAAACTCTGACTCATTTTAGAGGACCACTATTTCACAAGGAAACTCTATATAATGGCAAAAAAACATAGAGAACAGTGGTTTTACTTCAAGGACAACATTTTACGTCACTGGGACTCTTTATAGAGGACCACTATTTCACATAGGAAACTCTATGTGCCATTTGCACAAACTACAACAAGAACAACAAAAAGTTAAAAACAAAACAACAATGAACAGTGTTTATATCCCATATACAAAATTAAAAGTCTGCTGGACTCTTTGTAAGGGAACCACTTGGACAGATAAAAAAAATGCAATGTCTTCATATATAATATAATTGAAAAAGGAACACTTCTCTTATTTCAAATAAGTTATACCACAACAAATATAGAGAACAGTGGTTTTATTTTGAGGACAAAATTTGATGTCACTTGGACTCTTTTTAGAGGACCACTATTTCACTTAGGAAACTCTAGGTGCCATTTTCAACAACTACAACAAGATTGGAATGTGTTAGAACTTACCATTTTACATGACAATTAGGTGGCTTTTTCATTAAATTCAAGGTTAAATTGTATTGTTTTCTGTTACTATTTCACATGTTAACATGGTATTTTAAATGTTGTGCAAAGTTGGTTCATTGTATATTGTATATAGTCAAGGATTTATGTTACTAGAAGTTTAATCATGTCTTAATACATTGTAAAGTATAATTAAATAAATAGCATTGATTCAGGGAGTAATCCGACCGCCAGTTAATGGGGTTCAGGAAGGAATTCATTATTTTCCATTTTTGATACAATTGGCCAAGTTTCTATGTTGTTTTTTTTATTGTTTGCCTTCCTCTGGATTCAATATCTATTTAGTTTAACAAGAATAAAAAAAAATGAATGTTACAAAGCATGTTTAATTGTTCAAAATAGTTATTCACAGAAAGTTTACATAGGGCCTCATTCAATTTGGATTTGGCCAATTGAATAGGGCCCTATATAAGCACAGAGCATATTTTTTCAACAGAAGTTTTTAGTTGGTGAACGTCTATCCAAAAGGAAGGTCTTCACTAACTAAAAACTTCTGTAAAAAAATATGCTATGTGCTTATTTAGAGCCCTATTCAATTGGCCAAATTGCAATTGAATGAGGCTCATAGTCTTCTGTTATTCATGCATAACTATCAATTAAAAATGTTAGCATTGTTAAAAAAAAGGTTAAAAATTGTTTCAGATACAAGTTGCATGTTACAAACTTTTATGTTATGGATTACAATATGTATTCATGAAAACTTCAGCCATTGTTATATTGTTATTCTATATATGACAATTAAAAGAGTTAATATTGAAAAAAAAAACATTCGATACCTGTTGGTTAAATACAAGTTGAAAGTTAAAAAAAATAAATGTTTTATTCAAAATTTGGTATTTCTTTTATAGATACCAAAACGGTTATGAATGTCAGACACTCACATTGTGTGGAAAACACTTTTAACAGCATTACAATGTTATTGCCCAGTCATTTTTGATGGGCAAGTCTCTAGTGTGTATATATATATATATATATATATATATATATCACATATTATAATTTTCAAACTACGAGACGACGTCACGCTTTGCGTGGTGTGTACGAATTAAGCGATGAGCGCCGTTAACTCTGAGCACTTAGACGATGAGCGCCATCGCCTCCTCTCCTCGCATAGCCGTTAAGGCACTAGAACTTGCAGCACTTGGGCGATTCACGCCGAAGGCACTCATTGCCTGCGAGCCTCGCATAGCGAGGCGAGCTGTTAAGGCATCACAACTCGCAGCACTGGGGCGATGAGCACCAAAGGCGGTCATTGCTTGTAAGCCCCGCAAAGCTAGGCGAGCAGCGGAGCCAATGAAACACGCGGGACTTAGACTCCAAACACTTAGGAAACGCGGAATCGCCTTAGGGATCGCCTTCGCAGTTGACAAACGCGGGACTTAGAAAACAAAAATTACGAGACACGGGACTTAGAAAATCAAAATTACGAGACACGGAAAAAAAATATACAAGATAAGAAAATACTAAGTTAACTGCCGAAGCGTGCTAAGCAAAAAACACAAAACACAAAAAAAAACGACAAAAACTTCACACTCAGCACGGGGGAACAGCCAGGATGTCTAGGAGTGAGATGGAACATGAATTTAAATTGATTTTGCCAAATGCTCGTGAACCTCGTAGCACATAGACAAACAACGCTATTTTACAATCCTAACTTGCCACTAATAACATTAAACATCTAAAGTAGTGCTTTACACAAATAAACCAACGGTTTGCCCTCACGCACGCAGCCTATTTCTAATGCACAGTTGGGACATTCATAAAATTATCTCCTCATGTCAGCAACAGTCCAACTGGACATTATATGCTGCAGGACAATAAAAAGAGATTGTTAACTCTTCAGGCTTTTGATTGTTACATATACTAATTACAAAAAGGTAAACTATATTGATTTATTATTCAATTAATTAATTAATTCGTATTTAAAAAAATATAGAGCGGAGTCAAAGGACACGCGAGGAGTGGCTCGCAATGAGCGCCGAAGGTGCTCAGTGTGAGGCTCACAATGAGCGCCAAAGGTCCTTAAAGTATAAAAAGCTTAACATTGTGTGAAACAGGATTGCCATGGCTTCAAATTTTATTGACCGTCATTTTTTGATGGGCACGCCGCTAGTATATATATAAAATATATAATATATAATATATATATAGAATAACCACTAGAAAATGAGACTGTCATAATTACGTAAAACATGGAGGTTACGTGTCAATCAATTAGGTTGGGGGGTTCGATATGCGATGAGACTCGCACAACTTTGAAAATGAAGATTTATGAAAATGAATGCCAATACTATTCTAGTCCATATGGGTGGCCTGATATGTATTAACTCATTTATATGCGAGATCATTTAACCCCGAAATGACACATACAAATAAAACGTATTTCCAGCATTTGTGCGGGCTTGAGACTGTTGTGCAATTAATTTGAATGTCTTTCATTGCTCTCCCGTAATTTACAGTGCAGTAATACTGTTTTATTTGCATTTACAGTGCTATGAATTGTTTTTAACCCCTTTGCGAGTCCTCTCAAAAACATGTAGGATTTTCTCCTCCATTTGCGGTTTACGAGTGTGGATACGTTTGCGAGCTCGGGGAATTGGAGCAATTGAATAACGATTTGCGATTTTAGCCCTGTGAAAGTGACACATCAAAAGCTTCTGGATGGGGTAAGTTACGAGTTGGATGCCGAAATGTTTTCAAGCTTGTAACTCGTAACCCGATCTGAGCCCACAATAAGACGCCAACTGAATAGCAAATTTGACTGCGATCTCACTTACGGGCCTCCAGATCTCAAATTCGGCCAATTGAATGAGGCTCATTGTCTTATTCACTTTTCTTCCTTCATTTATTTAATAGAGCAGGTTGAATGTGGGATCGCCATTAAAAATATGATATGTAGATCATGCAATAATTGGTGCAACGGCATACTCCCTAGTTCATCACTCCCTGCATGAATAATTAATATGTCAGGGGGACCCACTAACCAGGCATACTGCAATACTTCCCTAACGACACACTCCCACTTCATCCCAAGGCCCTCATTCAATTGCAATTTGCCCAATTGAATAGGGGTCTAAATAAGCACATAACATATTTTTTTAAAGAAGTTTTTAGTTTGTAAACATCTATCCAAAAGCAAGGTTTTCACTAACTAAAAACTTATTTAAAAAAAATATGTTATGTGCTTATTTAGAGCACTATTCAATTGGCCAAATCGCAATTGAATGAGGGCCCAAGTATGCCAAACCATTTCACCAACAACTCATTTTTGTTGAAACCGAGCTGCATATCACCATCTTTCTCTAGTGCAGTTCTACCTGCCCAATACATGTAAGAGTGGTCTAGAGTCCATGCAGTCTGAGGAAGTGTGCCTGCGGTAGGATAAAATGACAAATTAGAACTTCATTTATTTAGTTTTTAAGTTTTTTTTTTATTTTTTTATTCAGTTAACAAAACAGTAGCTAGACAACATGGAGGAACTGATATTTATTATCAAAACCTGTTTACAATCACATGTAAATACATAAAACAACCTTTCATCTTTATACAGTATATAATTGTCAATATCTTTTTTTTTTTTTTTTTAAATCAAACCATTAACTCCCCATGTACAATCAGATAAATTAGTAGATAAAACCCAACACCTCACCCACTTATAAATGTTAGGTGATAATAAACTTTATTAAGCAAATACTAACCTAAAGGACTACCCAGGTCCCATAACTGTGCCTGACATGTGGTTGACGTGTTACTTGCTCCTGGTGCAAGCTCCCTGAAGCATTGCCACTGACCCCTTGACAGAGCGTCAGCGATACCGTTAAGCTTACCAGGTGCATGCAGTGCCCTATATAGAATATTCTTTCCCATGCACCGCAATACTAGCTTACTAAGCAAACATACCACTGGCAATGATAGGATGTCAGTTTGTTGATCAACAGGACCATGCCCATGTTGTCACTATAAATATGACATGCTGCTCCTTCAAGTTGTCACCCCATATGTAAATTGCCACGACAATGGGAAATAATTCAAGGAAGACCAAATTCTTGAGCAACCTAGAACTGTGCCATGATGCCGGCCATTTAGACGCACACCACTGCCCCTTCAAATAAGCTCTGAATCCAACACTACCCACTGAATCAGTGTAAAGATCAATATCCTGAGTTAGAGCTTGCCTCGCCATAAAGAAGGACATTGAAGTGTTGCAGAAACTCAGACCGAATACAAAGGTCTTGCCTAACTGATGCGGTAATCCTTATGAAATGATGGGGTCTCTTAATTCCAACTGTAGCCAAAGATGATGTTCTGCTCAAAATTCTACCCATTGGTATGATCCTACATTCAAAATTTAGCTTCCTCAGCAAGGATTGCATTACCTTTAGGTTGACCTTGTTAGCTACTCGAACCTTCCGTATGGCAGCCCTCAGATCCACAGCCTTCTCTAAGGGTAGTGCACACTGTAACTTAACAAAGTCAATTTGAATGCTTAAAAAGGACAATGTAGAAGGAGGACCTTCCGTTTTGTCTTTCGCCAAAGGTATGCTGAAATCCTGTGCTACTTCAACAAAAACCTTCATTAAACCTTGAATCTGTTCCAATGAGAAAACCAACCAAATGGAAGTCATCAAGATAGTGGATCATGGTCATGGAACCTGACACGTGTTCCACTACCCACTGAATAAAGGAACTGAATGTTTCAAAATACGCACAAGAAATAGAAAAACCCATAGGCAAGCAAAGAAATACGCACAAGAAATAGAACAACCCATAGGCAAGCAAAGATCAATGTAATGCTTACCCAAGAAGAGACAACCTAATAACTTATGAGACGTTGGATGAAGTGGCAGTAGACAAAACGCTGACTCAATATCACATTTGGCTATTAAACATTAATGCCCTGCCTTGCGTTCCCGGCTAATCTAAAAAGAAGCATAACATACAGAGGATAATTGCTTATCAATTCTATCATTCACCGATTTTCCTTTTGGAAATGATAGATGGTGGATGAGCCTGTACTAACCTGGCTCAGTTTTTGGGACAACTACTAATGAAGATATTCTTAAGTCTAGAAGTGGTGGATGCAGATAAGGACCTGACATCCTTCCTAGAGCAACCTCCTTCCTGGGCTTTTCCTGAATCACGTCAGGAAATTGCTTAGCTGACACCATATTACATGAAAATAGAGATGGCGACGCATTATAACATGGGATAACATAACCAGAATTGAAACCACATAATAACTGATGCACCTCAAGTGCAAAACCAAACTTACTGGCGTATAGCTTTAGCCATGGTAGCATTTGTTATACCAATATTGGTGTCAGCGCTATTAAAGCAGCGTCCGCTGACCCGATTCCCTTGTTTCTCCTGAAACATCTAACTGTGGGGTGATTGTAGCCGCAGTTAGAGCATCCATGCTTGAACCTACAGTTTCCTTCAATAAATTGAAAGCACATACCCATTTTGGCTGCCGAATTCTGTCCTTGGTCATTGCTCCTATTTCCTGAGACCCGAAAGAAACTACTATATTCCCCTCACTGTACTTTTAGCTGGGGCCACGATCTTTAACCACAATAACATGTCACGCTCATCCCATCTCATGGAAGCGTTGACCACTACGGCATTGTTCATCATAGGACCACCACGCCATGCCCGCATAAGTCCTATGAATGCTCTTTATCTCATCCAGATAGCAAAAGAGAGCCGAACAACACTCAGGATACTTCTTCCCATAGATGCTAGCCATGATTATGTAGGCTTGAAGCCAGTTAGTAAAAGTCTTAGGGAGGAGCCTGTAATGTATCTTCCTTTCCTCCTCCTCCTTCTTAGACACCTTCTTTCTTTCCTTCATCTCAAAATAGTTATCCAGTGAAAGGAGAGAAAATATCTCTATAAATTCCCTCTTCCATAGGCCCTTACTGGCACAACTAGGGTGTTGCAATGGCTGTATCAGTCACAACATGCATCTCATGGTCTTTTAATTTTGGCTTCTCCTTTACTTCCATGTACTGGCCCCCACTCTCAGCTTGAGGTTCCTAAGCCTGTCCAGGATGCACCCAAGCCCTAGCAACTGATGGTTACCTGATCTCCTCTCAACTCATGTAATACAGAATTTAATTTGTCTTCTAAGCTAAGCAGTGTAGGATTGTGAGAAAGAGTAGCATGGGACTCACTGGTTGGTCCTTACTTTGGGAAAGGAAAGATGCCATCCTGCCACCTCTTACTGCTTTCCCTTGGCTTCCACTCATGTCCCGTACCAGTGCTCTTCTCCTGCCCACCTTACCCGACGCTCCTCCTTAGCCAAGGATGGGCATATATACTGCTCCTAGCAGGCCTCATCATTGATCAATTGAATAGGAATTAGGATTGGCATAGATGCATCAACAAATGCACTTTCCAAATCCCCAGTCTGCTCCTGTCTACTCTAGTCTGATGCCCCATCCCCCAGATTAGAAAGGGATGAGATTGATTCCAGATCCAGATCTGATGATCCCATGTCCCCAAACTCACTCCCAACCTCAACTGTCATGCCTATATCAGCAGGATTATTAATGTTGGTAAAAAAATATGTTACATTTAATTGTACCTCTATCCTGCTATCCTCTATGCGCTATCTTCTCTGTGTTCCCTCCCCCCCTTCTTTTCCCCCTCCCAACCTAACACACTGCGACCCCCCAGCCTAGCCTCACTTTCCATATTTCCCTCCCCTTCCATGCCACTTTACCCTCCCAACTCTCTTTCCTCCCATCCCTCCCTTATCTAGGGCCTTATCCCCCCTCCTTGTGTCAGAAGAAGTTTTCTCTATAAAGTGTAACTTTGGTAATTTTTTCTATATAGCCTTTTTAATAACTAAACTTGATAACGGGAAATGTGATTTTAGAAAGCAAACAAATGGATGCATTCTTTACATGTTATTCTCTCAGGTGATTCTGCTGCAATTGTCTCAGGAGGGTATATTCTTGTAACCTAATTAGCTTGGTCATAAAATTCCCATTCCCATTCGACAGATAGAAACTTCCTGTGCATTCACTCTCTTCAAAAAAGGTGCACACTGCAACATGATACGTGTCTAATTTGGTTTACTATATGTACATTTTGAAATGCTTTGAAATTATTATTATTATTGTTTATTTGTAACACACCAACATATTCCGTAGCGCTTTACATGGGTTAAGTCAAAGGCAAAAAACAATAGCAGTATTAACACATTGCAAAACATGGAAGGCCCTGTCTTTGAGCTTAGAATCCAGTGTCTTTAGTGATTTCTCCAAAGCAGCTTGCAAGATTGCATATGTGCAACACTCTTGTATTGCACATATAAAAAAAAAAAAAAGCAAACATAATAATAAACATACAGAATATTGCTAACACAAAAATATTATAGGAGTTTATGAGAGGCATGTCAGGGCAATATAAATGCAGTGCAACTTGAAATCCATCTGCCAAAGCCTGACTTCTATAGCCATTGCAGCCTTTAGGAAAAGACACAGCACAGAAATAGGCGTAGTTTGTGTTTTTAATGATTCTGAAAGCAAAAGATATAGGTGATTATTCAATCGTAATTCTACTTGACATGTTTGCAGCATGGAATATTAATAGAGTAGCTGAGTAACTACTGTAGAATGTTTGGCACTGTCCTCGGCTGTTGCACTCCTACTTCTCTGCACTCAACCTCACCAAACAACACTACTTCACATAATTAATAACATCTCTGTCCTCCAATCCCAAATGTTTGTTCGCTACATTCAACACCCTCCTCTGTTCACCACCACCTCACCTTCACGGCTGTAGATTTTGTCAGCCAATTTAAACATAAAATTTAAGGAATTTGCAACAAATTCTCCACTCACCACAACTCGCACTCTCCCTCCTCTCCACTAATTGACAACACCCAGCCTCCACCGTTCCCCAATCCAATAGCTGCTATGCACTTCTTTGACCCTGTAACAGAGTATAAAGTCTCCAGTCTACGTTCAACCTCCCACCTCACTACCTGTCCTGTGGATCCTATTCTAGCACAGCTTATACCTCCCCTCTCTAATATACTAATGCCAGCTCTCACACATCTATCCAATATTTCCATAAACACAGGCAAGATTCCAAACACTTTGAAACATGCCACAATTACACCCATTCTTAAGAAACCCTCCTCTGATCCAGTTTCTGCTTCTATCTATCGCCTTATCTCTCTACTCCCAATTGCCTTCAAAACTGCTCGAGTGGTTCATCTACAATCGCCTTACCCAATTTATTTCCTCCAGCTCCCTCCTTGATACCTTCCAATCTGGCTTCCGGCCCCAACACTTCACAGAGACAGCTCTCATTAAAGTCACTAATGACCTCTCACTGCCAAGTCAATAGGTCACTTCACTATTCTAATTTGTATGGATCTCTCTGCTGCCTTTGATACAGTTGACATCCACCTAATATTCCACATTCTCCACTCCCTTGGCATCTCTTGGTTCATATTTTACCTACAAGACCGAACCTTTAGTGTCTTCTTCTCTAGCTCCTCTTCTTGTCCTCAACCTCTGTCTGTTGGCATACCCCAAGGTTCAATTGTAGGCCCCTTTCTCTTCTCTATCTATACATCCTCACTTAGTACCCTAATAAAATCATGTGGGTTTCAGTATCATCTCCATACAGATGACACTCAAATCTCTGTGCAAAGTGCTCTTTGATAGGCATTTGTGATGACATTATTACTGTACAAAAATGAAAGAAAAAAGACTTCCTATATAACCAGTATCCTCTTTCAAATATCATAGATATATAGTACATCAGCTGAAAAATAATAGCACCATGTAATTAAAATAAGATCTTTATTAACAATGTTTAAAATCTCCACAAAATAAAGAAAATGTTGCATTGGTAGACAATCACAAATCGTAGGTATCAGTATAGATACGATCAACAAAGGTCCACATAATTCGAACTATGGTATTCCCAGCAGAAACTTACAGATGTGAGAGATGGACCACAAAGAAGTCTGAGCGCCGTAGAATTGACGCCTTTGAATTGCAGTGTTGGAGAAGACTGCTTAGAGTCCCTTAGACAGCAAGAAGATCCAATAAATCAATACTTCAGGAAATCAAGTCAAACTGTATACTGGAAGGTATAATCATGAGGCTGAAGCTCAAATATTTCGGCCATATCATGAGACGGCAGGATTCCCTAGAATAGACTCTGATAGTGGGAAAGATTGAAGGCACAAGCAGAAGGGGAGGACAGAGACGGGGATGGATAGATGAGGTCACTAAAGCAATGAACATGAACTTGATGGAGCTCAGAGGGGCAGTGACTGAGAGATGCCACGGAAAGTCGGACACGACTGAACAACAACAACAACAACAAAGTAGTCAACAGCCATGGTTGCTACTTTTTTTAAAATACATATATTAAAATATGTTAAAAATACACAAAAAATTTGATAAGTGTGAAACGCGTTTGACTGATTGGGCTGCAGCTTCTTCAGTTACAATGTAACCTGGTATAGCCTGTGATGGCATTTCTAGGGCCTAGATCCTCCCAGGGCACATGAAAAGGAGCTGATGTGAAACTAATTTAGGTAATGTACTCCTTTTAAAATAATTATTTTAAATAAATTAAATATATTAGCTTAAAATTAAAAGTAATTCATATAAAAATCAATAAAGCTAAAAGATAATTACTATGACAGTCAGTTTGAATGTTATGTATGTTGTTTCTTTTAGGAGGGCTTTAGGAGCTATACAAGCAATAAGTAAAAATCTTAGTCAATTCATGAATAATTAAAAAAATGAAACAACTTTTCCTGATGCTTCTCCACCTTATGTCTGATGATGAGAAATACATATGATGACAGTACTCCTTTAACAAACAGAACAGGCACAACTAAACATTACACTCTATTGTTTGAAGGTGTGCACGCTATACTACAATATAGCTCAACTGATTCCACTTAAAAAACAACAAAGATAAAACTGATGAAGTGGTCCATAAAGACTCTTACAGTCCCATTAAACTTGAAGCCCGTATCGACATCAGCAAATTCGCAAAGGCTGCAACCTTGAAATTTGGCTGTGTTATAGAGCTATTGAATTGAACCATGCAGCTAGTTATGGGCCGTAGATGCAAACCCATAAACCATTCTTGCGCAAGTTGGATGTGATCAATTAGTCAACATGATCAATTAGTCAAACCAGTAGTTACAAATTTAGTGGGTGCCAATGGCAAATGAGATCGTCATCATTATGTCACTGAAAAATGGAGGTTAGATTTCAATCCCTTACCGGTTTCAATTACGTGTTTCGATAGGACCCACATTCCAGAAATAATGCAATATTAATAAATCAGTAAATATTATATTCTAGTCCATGAAAGTTTCATTATATGTATTAACACATTGATTGCCGGGATCGATATAACATGGAAATGAAACAGAAATAAAAGTATTTTATATTGCAGATTTGCGAGCTTGAGAATGTTGTGCTATTAATTTTAATATCTAACATCACTTTCCCCCATCATTGAAAATACAGTATTTTCTGTATATTGGCATTTACAGTGCTACAGATAGGTCTTTAACACCCTTGCAGGTCCTCTCTAATAACTGTTGGCTTTTTGGCTCCATTTGCGAATTACGGATTTGAACACCAGTGGATTTGTAGCAATTTAATAGCTATTTTCGTACGTAACAGTAACAGGCTTGAAAGTTCAAAGGATTTGCAGTAGCGGAGTTCAAATTTCAACATCCCATAGGGTTTTTTCACCCTTAACCCGCAAGTCGTTTGCGGGTAGCTTTGAGAGGCCAATTTAATTGCACTAAGTCTTGAGGGCTACGTTTTGCAAGTTCATGGAATTTAAAATGGCTGTTAGTATGTTTCAAGAAAGTAAAGTCTCTCAAAGTATTACCACTTGAAGGTGCCCACAGCATAATTATAACTTTAACAAAAAAAAAATGTCTTTAAATGTACTCAAATTCTGTGAAAAAAAACTAAACACAATATTGAAGATAAAACCTTTATTAAAACGGGCAATTAAAACAACTTTCAGGTATTTGATTGGATCAAAGATATCAATCTATTTGATGTGAAATATGAATTGCACAAGTATGCTGTTAAGAGTCAACAATAATGAAGGGCACAAGGATCAAACGGATCTTCTGTGCCTTAGAAACTTGGAAATATAATTAATATAATTAATATAATATATATATATATAAATTATATACCGACACACATTGGTTTAGTTTCTTCACAGAAGTTGAGTGCTTGGCACATCCAAGAGATCCTGGGAAAAAGAGTTTGGGAGACAATGGCGTAATCCAAAATGCTTATGTTTATTGAAATGTTTTAAAGCATTATTTACCATGTACTTAAGTCAAATCACTAATGCTGGAAAATTATAAATGTACTTTTCTCTGAGAGGCAGAATGCATTTTACTGAAAATTTTCATTGATTAGCCATGTTTAGCAAAAATAAGCTTCATGCAAACACTAATGTTTATTGACAAGTGATGTCAATAGATTTTAAAAGGTAAGCATAAGCAGCCTGAAATTAAATCAGTTTACACATCCTTGAAAAATATTTCAAGTTTCATGTGTATTGGTACCTGACCCAATGAGATAGACATTTTAATCAGTTAATAAATCTCCCAGAAGCAGCTGAAGATCTGTGTGGTTAGTCTACAGGCGACCTTTCTATTGTATATAATAAAACATACTGTAGGAGATAGGAGAGAATGTATTTTTGCTTCCTTTTTCTGGCATATTTTATACTGAAATATGTTTAAAAAGATATAGAAACACCCATGTTAAGAAAGTGAATACAAGTTGCAAGTCTGAATGTTATGTCTATTGACTTTACTTAGATTTTAAATGACATTTTGGTGCATATAACATGTTTGAATACAGTATTGTGTTTATATATTTGTATAAAACCTATAATATCAAAAATGTAATGTGATTTACTCTATTGAATTGTGCTTTGAAGAAATGAAATACACAATATAATACAAGGGTAATAGATTTAATGAGCGTTGAATAAAAAGCAACATAGTACAGATAATAATTGTTTCCTAACTGTAATGATTTATCCTTCAAAGAATGTCCTTAGAAATTAATGGGTTAACGTGAGCATTGAAGTTACAATCAATGTGGTCACAGACAAAATGTAATACTAGTTGAGTTTCAGTAATTTTTATCATTTACTATTGAAATATTTAATGGAAGAGCACATGCTAAAGCACTCATTGGATAAGTACTTTACCTGTAGTATTTTCTTTTTGAAATACATAGTTAATACAAAGCAATAAGACTCTATGAAAGCAACAATGTTAAGATCCCTTCTTCAGAGTATTTAGAGCTTAAAGGCATAATTTGAAATGCAAAACAGGAGGCTAGCAGATCCATGATGCTCCATTAATTATATTATATATTACTTGAAATGAATAATAAACTTGAAAATATACTAATGTTGAACTCAAGTGTGCAATTCTTCAAATATTTATCCAGTAAGGAAAGACAAAAACACATTATAAATATACTTATTTGTCTGAAGCAGTTTTCGTGAACTCACTTCTCAAAGTTCCAACTGGTTCTAAGTATTTTTGGTAGTAACATGCAAATAAGACACAAAATGTACCACCTTTTTTCATCTGGCACACTTTATATGGGATCTCAGACAGGGTTCAGAAAAGTCATATAATAAGGTACAGTGACAGAACCCATCAATGATGTTCTTCTTTAATAAAACAAACCAACACACATGCATACTTTATCTCAATTAATAATTAAACAAAGTGAGTTTAGAGTAGAGAACCTTAAGGGGTTACATTTTAATGAGAAGATATGATATTTTATTAAAGAAAAATTACAGATATAATTAAAAAAATGTGTCTTCTCTGGCACTTTTTCTTCCCACTCGCTCTCACTGTTAGTGTACTACACAGTTCAGCTCTAGGCCCTCTTATTTTCTCCATCTATAAAGCCTTTCTTGGTTCCCTAAGACAATCGTTTGGATTTCAATATCATCCATAAGCAGATGACACTCAAATCTGTCTTTCAACACCAGATATATCCCATCTGTTTTAGCACGTCACCAACTGCCTATCAAACATACCAAAGCCTCTGCTAGACTCATCTAACACGTTCAACGATCAGTGTATGCAGAACTCCTCTATCAGTCACTCCATTTTGTTTCTCAAAACCCTTTGTTTCTCAATATAATGTAAAACACTGACATTAACATATAAAGCCCTTAACAGTACACTCCCATATATTTCTGCCCTTGTCTCTAAACACTTCCCCAACTATCTTCCTCGCTCTGCTCATGGCTTTCTTGTTTCAACTTCCTCTCATCTCCTCTCACTCCCTCTTCAGCACTTTTCTTTAGCTGCATCTATTCTGTGAAACTCAATGCCTCAGATTATTAGCCCTATTAATTTCCCTCAAAGTTGAAAACCGTAGCCCATAATGTAGCCCGCAAGACTTACAGCTATTAAATTGGCCCCGTAAAGCAACCCACTGAAGACTTGCGGGGTAGGGGCGATAAAATCCTACGGGACGTGAGAATTCGCCCTGCGAATCCTTTGTTATTTTAAGCCCGTAACTGTTATGTTCCAATCACGCTATTAAATTACAACAAATTCACTGGCGTTCAACCCCGTAACCTGCAAATGGAGCCAAAAAGCCTATCCGTAGCACTGTAAATGCGAATATACACACAATACTGTACTTATATTAACAGGGAAAGTGATGTTAGGTATTAAAATTAATATATTAATATATCATATTTACGGCTTTATTAATATTGCATTATTTCTGGAATACGGGTCTGATCAAAACTTGTGATTGAAACCCGTAAGAGATTGAAATCTAACCTCCATTTACCAGTGACGTAATGATGACGATCTCTTTTACCATTTTCTCCGTCCAAACCCGCAACTACGGGTTTGACTAATTGATTGTGTTCAAGCCCGCACATCCAACGTGCGAAAAATGGTTTATGGCTTTGCGTCTCTGGCCCATAACACGAGGCCTGGTTTAATTTAATAGCTCTGTAACATGGCCAAATTTCAATCCCGCCGCCGTTGTAGGTCTCATGTTGCACTTACGGGCTTGGAATTTAACATGGCTATGTTTTTGGCTCAAAGCTTTGAAAACTCGCTAAAAATGTACCTGTTTAAAGAAGCTCATCACCTTCACCCTTAACATTATAACCTACCTTGATCATTACCATCTGTCACTCTCAACCTTACATTCTAGGTTGTAATCTCTTCTAAGAAGGGACCTCAAAAATTGTCTTTTGTCCTATTGCATTTAATCTGTTATTTTACTAATTTTATCCACTCTACTTTGTTGTACTTTTGTAAATAGTGCTATGGAAAATCTTGGTGCTTTATAAATAAGTAATAATAATTGTCATTGCACTCTGCTGGGTCATTATTCCTTGATAGATATAAGACAGTTGAATGTTGGAGTCGCTGTTTGTATTTGTTATATAGACATATAGCATTCTATTAGTATATAAACGTATTTGCATTTCTTATTTCTTTTAGGTTTTGTTGGAAATATGCTGGATATCTTTTTTTCCCTTTTACAATGCAGAATACTGCTTTGCTTGTTTTGTGTGGATTAAATGCCTTCTATCTCCGGCTCCCATTTCCTATCTTCTCTTCCAGTCATTTTTCATACTAGCTTTTCAGCTTACAAAGTTAATTCAATTTTTTCTTGCTCTTAGCTTTGCTGTTTCAGGTAGCTTATAAATTTTATGTTGGCTCTTTTGTACTTCAGATATCATTCATGCTTACTAAAACCTAGGTTACGGAAAAAAAATCTCATTTTAGTACATTTCAAAACCTAGTAAAACTATGTCACTTAAAAGTCCAATGTATTGTAAACACTCATTCTGGTACCAATATCACTGTATAAATCCGCTCTGTTCAACTCTCATATGTCAAACAATATAAATGTGAAGACATGGATTCAAAATATGTGCATACAATTGAATGTAGAACCAACAAAGGTGTTCAGCTTTTTTATATATGAACTCTGTTGCTAATATGTCATGATTGCATATGCTTAGAAGTAGCATCATCACATAAAGAGTAAGAGTGTTTCAGAATGCAGATTACAAAAAAAGTGAATAGGTACTGTATATACACCAATATACAGTATATGCAACAATGATTGTACACTGCACTCAAAATAGATTGTTCACATTCTGGTTGGTGAACTCAACACTTTTAATAAATATATTCATTGGCCTTGTAGATTTGTAAAAACATCACAAATTTGTACAGTATGTTACACACTAACAACTCTAGCATCTATGAAAGCATTTTTAGAGAGAATACTAATTTTACTAGAGTCTGTATCGTCTGGGCTTGGTCACATGGCTCCCGTAAGGACTCTTGCGAGTGGAAAGTTTGCATAAACCCTTATCAAATGCTTCCTGGTACAAACCTTTAAATATCAACCCTAAAGAGTGTTTGCTATGTGTGATATTGTCCATGTTCTACATTTGTTTCTACCTAAACTGCTATTACATGGTTGCCATAGGAAATCTTGCCTAATCCTACATGATCTCATAAAGTCCTGTGGGTGTTCATAGTGAGCCTAAACATGTAAACTGAATCACCCCTAGTACCAGCTAAACTTCTACTGAGAGCTGTTAAGGTATATGTAAAAGTCCTTAGTATAATGAAAGTAATACCCTTCCTTGCGACAATCACTGCAGGGTTGGTATTACATTGTAATAAAACTGAATTCAGAGGTTTATTCCTTGTTACCCCCTTCAGCTATCATATGAGGCCTGGTTTAGCTTCAGAACACCCCCCCCATCCACTTGTGTTTTAGGGTGTGGGGGATCATGAACTTCTCATTAACCCTTACCTATCCACACTAAATAAATAGATAAGCGAACGCATCCAATCTAGATAATTCACCCCTCATTTTGGTCAATGACAAAGTCCATCAATGGTGCCACTGATCACCAGTAGAGGCTAACGTATAATTTAACTCCCTTTTCCCAAACCAGGTATTGTTTTTCATGGTCTGTATTTATGTCTTTGATCTGTAGTTTTTTTTTATTTTTTATTTACAGTGAGGATGGTATTCTTTTCACTATAGGCCATGTTGACCCTTCTCCAAACATAGCGCTTATGGTTATGACCATAAAACTCTATTTTGGTCTCCTCACTCCAAACTACAGTGTGCCAGCTGTGAGACGTGTCAAGGGATTGTCAGGCATATTGTAACCAGGCTTTTTTGTGGCATTGGTGCAGTAAAGGCTTATTTTTGGTAAATCGACCATGTAGATATTTTTTTTTCAAGTATCGTATTGTGCTTCTTGAAACAACTACACCATTTTTTTCCAGAGCAGCCTGTATTTCTCCTGATGTTACCTGTGGGGTTTTCTTTGTATTCCGAATATTTCTCATGGCTGAAAACCTTCTTGATCTACCTGACTGTGGCTTTGTATCAAGACATCCCAAAATGTTCCACTTCCTAATAAGTGATTGAACAGTACTGACTTGCATTTTCAAGGGTCTGGATATCTTTTTATATCCTTTTCCATCTTTATGAAGTTCTATTACCTTGTTACGCAGGTCTTTTGCCAGTTTTTTTCTTCTCCCCATGGCTCAGTATCTAGCCTGCTGAGTGCATCCACATGAGAGCTAACAAACTCATTGACTATTTATACACAGACATTAATTGCAATTTAAAAAGCCACAGGTGTGAGAAATAATTTTTAATTGCCATTTTAATCTGTGTGTGCCACCTTGTGTGTCTGTAACAAGGCCAAATATTCAAGGGTATGTAAACTTTTGATCAGGGCCATTTGGTTGCTTTCTGTTATTACTATGATTTAAAAATGAGCCAAACAACTATGTGATAATAAACAGCTTTATATGATCACTATCCTTCAATAAAATACATGTTTATGCATGATCACTCATATTTTCAAAATAAATGCCAAAATGTCATAATTTCTGCCAGAATACGCAAACTTTTGAGCACAACTGTAATATTGATCTAAACTGTTATTTACTGAAATTGGATACAATGATTCATCTCTGCACTTGTAGTTGCAGTGGCTTTTCATTATTAGACTACATTCCAAGTATACTGCAGGCAAGGAAAAAACTATGCAGGACTGACATGACAGTTCCATCCTTTCAACCTCCCAATTAATTTCCCCTGCTCTTTACTCGAATTGTGCTGCTTTTCTCTGCTTCACTCTGAACCTGTCCTCTTCCTTTCTGTACCTATGTCCCTTTCCCTCTCTGTTCTTTTCTCCTTACTACCCCTATTCCACCCTCTTTTACCCCCCCCCCCCCCACTTATGCAACTGGTAACACAATATGTGATATTGTAAAATATATATAATACTAGCGACTTGCCCATCAAAAATTACGCAATAAAAAGTGAAGCCTGGCAAAGCTGTTTGCCACACAATGGGAGCCTCTCACCCCTCTACTTTACTGGCCTCGCGATGAGCTCCTTCGGTGCTCATTGTGAGCCTCCCCTTCCCCCTCTACCTCTCCTGCCCTCTACTTTACTGACCTCGCATTGAGCGCCTTTGGCACTCATTGCAAGTCTCTCCCCCTGTCTACTTCCTCCCTTGTGAAACACACATGCGTCGTTTTCCTTCTCCCCTGTGTCTTTTTCCTCCTCCCCCGTGTCTCTTTTCCCCCGTCGCCCTCCTCTGTTTCTCTTCTTCCTCGCCTGTGTCTTTTTCCCCCTTGTCCCCCCGTGTCTTTTACCCCACCTCCCTTGTATCTCGTTCCCCCATTTTCCTCCCCTGTGTCTCTTCCCCCCTCTTCTCCCTCCCCTGTGTCTCTTCCCCCTTCTCTCACTCCCCTGTGTCTCTCCCCCTGCTCCTGCTCCCCAGTGTATCTTTCCCTCCCTCCTCCCCTGTGTGTCTTTCCCCTCCTCCCCTGTGTGTCTCTCCCCTCCTCCCCTGTGTGTCTCTTCCCTCCCCTGTGTGTCTCTTCCTTCCTTCTCGCCCTCCTGTGACGTATTGCGCATGCGCGGATGATGCTGAGCAATGCGAATGTGTGGATGATGCCCTCCAATGCGCATGCTCTGATGACACCGTGCAATGCGGATGCGCAGCTAACAGCGTGTACTGCGTCTGCGCAGCTAATGTTGCGATCAATCGGTTGTCAAACTACGATTTGTCGCAAAGCGTGACGACGAATCACAGTTTGAAAATTATAATATGTGATTTAATAAAATATGGTGCAATTGGTAACATTGTAAAATATGTCTTATATACAGGTAATTTTTAACATGACTTCAATGTGTATTTTATAAATATAACTTATTATATACAACTAGTGTTAGCAATTGGTTATTAAAATTGTGTGTTTGTATCAAGACATTATACCTCCTGTCTTTTTGGTGATATTCCCACAAATGCATTTATTTATTATTTATATATGTGTATGTAATGTCAACAAGGGAAATGGCAACAGGTGCAGGTAGCCTCACTCAAAATAACTCAGAGAATCACAAATGGTCTTATTTACAGTAAAAACAGCAGGAAGGTGTATAAAAGACATGTGTACATTTTTAGACAACTGACAACTGGTGAAACTCAAAATCCAACTTATTACCATGTATGACATATAGAGAGGGTGGGACATAGCTCAAAATCTGATATAAAAAGGCAAGAATCTATGGCACGGGCACAGTAACTGACGGGCAAGGGCACAGGAAGGAGAGGGGCACAGAGTCTGATGGACTGATGGACAAAGACACACACAGTCCCGAGTCCAGTGTGGCAAAAGAATGTCAGAAGAGACTAGTTGTGCAGAGCAATCCGGACCAGAGAACCTGATGGAGAGTGAACTTCAAAAGCTGACTATAGGAGGTAGTATACTGTATCTTTATAGTACTGTACATAATGTAGAATTATTTTAAGTATTATATTTGTAAATACTGTCTTATTATTTATTGTCTGTTATCTGTTTTGTTGAAACCCATTGTGGAAACGTATCTTGATTTATATAAAATATATCTTTTTAATTATACCTTACTTGTCTGCTTGTTTATTGACCTGTCCAAAATAACTTATGATTTATGGAAATTACATATTAATTTATTACTACAATATTAGCTATTTTATGAAAGAATACGTCTATATTCAAACATATATTATTTTAAGGATGTTTGGGAGTATGAATTAATGCTTACATTAATGGGGAATAGTGGCTTCTTGTAAATGAAATATGTAATTAATAATTAATCAGGCTGAAGAGGGTATTTAAAATTTACTGTATGTAAATAAGTTTAGGAGCTTGTGAAGTGAGAGCATACGTTTTTAGCACTCGGGATAAGCATATAGTGCGTGAGAAGTGGTGCTGAGTGTACTTCCTGCCTATGGTATTGCCTGGGTTATTGTCCAAATACCATTTAAATTAATTTAACTATTAAAAATATATTTTAATGAGCCAGTTGATGGGCTTGCAGAACTTTGTGCAAAGAATCTCCCCTACTGCTAATAATGAAGGGGAAACCTCCAGCTGTAGGCTGGCAGGGGTAACTCTCCATTGAAACTTGGTCAGCTAACCTGCTTTGTCTCTTTTTTGTGTTTGAGCTCGCCATTCTGTCACCCACAAACTCAGCTGTGTCTGTAAGCACCCTGGCTTCAGGATCAAAGAGCAGTCTCCCTGCATAGGTCTCTACCTGCACTGAGGTTCCTTGCAATCTCTCACTGTGCTTCCCCCAGGGCTATACATACAGCCACTTGCTCTCCCGCCTGATACTAATGCAGTTCCCCCACTTGGGAGTGACCTATGCTCAAGGGAACTCCCAATACCCCATCTCCCCTGTACATTCTAGTCCACAGTACTGACTACAATTTTATACCTCTGTATCACTTATGGATCCTCCTGCCTTCTGTGGCTGCCCTCATATTTCTCTGCTGCTGGAAGTGTGCATGTCCTGCTGCTCCTCCCCTGCCAATGAACAAGAAGTGATAATAGGCAGACTTGAACGGGGAGAGGGGCTTAGGTAGGGGCATACGTCTTGGGATTTTAGCTATCATGATGGACAGATTATAGGGGTAGTCCTATCGCTGGTAGACAGTCACAGGCAAGGCTATTGCAAAGGATGATCATGGGGGTTGTAAACTTGGAGAGTAGAGGAGGGATGTATCAACTGTGGGGAGGAGTTATGAATAATGCCTCCAGGGCTGAATCAATTCACCTGGGGATGTCCAAGGTCTTCTGCTATAGATGCTGAGAAGAGTTAGCCTATGTGAAGCCCAACAATTGAAGTCTAGAGATTTTTATGGATTCCCCAGTGAAATTAGTTGAAGTTGTACTAGTGATTTAGAAATTGTAGTCAATATTTGTCATTGACAATGTCATAAGTGGTCACAGACACCAAATGCACAGTACATTATGGTTGTTCCTGATCATTAGCCTGTTTGTACAAGAAACAGACAAAAATGGTCAAAGCTGTTGAGAGTGGGCTCAGTGGCACATTGAGAGACAGCACAATATTTGCCTTACTACTACAGATTGTTGCCTTCATTTGTCTTAAGCCTGTTGGCATCTCCTGAAGCTTGATAGTCTAAATTCATTCTTTGAAAATCAGGAATCTGCCTAAGAAGAGTGGCTGATATGTGCTATTGGCTAAGCAATAGATTAACTCGCTGAAGTACTGTATTCTCTAATTTACCATTTATCTAAAACTGATGAAAGCAAGTGGCAATAAGCAACTCTAAAACTTTGTGGTAGGCATTGAATGTGACATCAAGTTAGTTAATTTAATGATGCAAAATTAACCATAACTCTCAACATAACCCTAAAGAAAGAAGTCACCAACACCGATTGACGATTTTCACCACATAGATTCACAATGTTCTATTCAATGTGAACTTACCTGGCTCATCTAATGCTGTCAATAGGAAGTGGGGAGTGGGCACAGCCTTACTACATAATTATTTTGTCAAGTGCCTAAATGGATGATTTAAAAAAAGGAAAGTGTATATTAACACTATATATTCTCTATCTATTAGGCTGTATAGTATGTCTCCAGCCAAAGGTAGCATATGAAAAGGATATGTTCTGTTTTGAAGCATTCCCACATAATAATTACTTACAAAATAATAAATATATAATATTATGCACATTATGTGGCTACCATTCTTATAAGAAACATGTTAGTAAAATTCTTGCTTCCAAGCCACGCAATATATGTGCTGTGAAAAACAGTCATTACTAATTGAACTAATTAAATAATGTTTTTTTAGCAGATTAAAATACAAAGTTAAAACTTTACAGTTGGCTTTTATTTTCTCAGCTTTGCAGACAAATTAAACACACTTAAATAAAGAAACTCATTTGTACCAAATGTTTCATTAACATTTAAAAGAATATTTTTAACATTTAAATTTTTTGCCCGTTTTAAAGATATTTAAGTTTGTTTGCAACAACTAGTGTTTTTTTAGTTTTCATTGGTGGGTGGGCATGACTCATGCAGCTTTATTATTAGCCTGAGGAAAGCCCCCTTAAATTATGTCTTGTTTTCAAAGAAGAATTGATTTTCCATAGTCTGCTATGCGCACACAAGATATGTCTTCATAGATTTATAGTGTATTTGTGCTATTATCACAATGCATGTTCTGAATACAATAGAAGGAGGCTATAATGGATCAAAGAGGGCAATGTCTCAATAGAGTGCTCCATTCAATCTCAGTTATGTATAAAATCACTTTTAGCAAAGATAATGAAATCTGTGTTGTCTCTTTGTATGAATGTACAGTATTTTGCCACTAGTATATAACAGCTTATTATTTTTGGAATCTCAATAGAGGCCATCAGAAAGATCATACTGTACGTAATGTACTGGAGCAAACTTAGTTACTCGTTATGATCCTTTGCAATTATATGTTTCCTAAAATAATCTTATAGTTTTGAATTGATATGATTTTTCATTTTGATTACAATTAATTTCCCACATACTGTATATGCTTGTAAATGTGTTTTTTTGTCAATGTGTCATACTTACAGTAAAGTGTTTTGAATCACCTTTCTAGCCATCATTAAAAATGTGTGGATTTGTCTTGATTATCCATTTCATATTTACTTACTGTGGATGCAAATAAGACTCTCACTAATTATTTAAACATTGGATAAAATAGCTGTCTGTGACTAGCAGCCCCATTAAATTCAACCAACTGAAGAATTTGTAGCCCGTAAAGGAGTCTGCAAGACTTACTGCTCTTAAATTGGCCTCTTTCAGCTACCCGCAAATGTTCTGCAGGTTGCAGGTGGAAAAACCCTACAGGCTTGCAAAATCAAGGCATTTAATGGAATTTAATGGGGCTATAGGTCTTATTACAATTTACTTTTAACCCAAGCTTCAAAAGTTATGTTATAACATATGATCATAATGGCCAAGCATAAAATAAAAGCCAACCGGTGATACATTGCAAGGATGATTCAAATTATTATTATTATTATCTTTATTTGTAAGGCGCCAATATATTCTGTAGAGCTGTACAGGGGTTGAGTACATGTCAAAAACAAAATTAACACTTTATATAGTACGGAAAGCCCTGTTTTTGAGCTTAAAATCAAATGTACATAAGATTTGTTTCCAAAGCACAGACACAAGACTGAAAACTTGCAAACTTACAATTTAAGGGTTTAGGTGTGATACAAGAGGGTGGCAAATACAAGATGGCAATGTGAAAGCAATTTGTTTAGTCAAGTGGAGGTGTCTGTGTGTTATACTGTAGATTGTGGGTGTAAGTGTTATTAAGCTGTGTAGTGTAAAGTTGTACATATTAAGGCGATAAGATTTTTAAACAGGTGCGTTTTTAGAAATATTTTAAAGGTTTTGAGGCAGGAAGATGTTATAGTTACATAGTTACAAAGTAATTGAGGTTAAAAAAAATCAATCAAGTTCAACCTTTTTAGATCTCCTCTGATCTGCAAAATGCAGATTAAATGTTAATTAATCCAAAGGAAAGCAAACAGAAAAAACCCAAGTGAAACTTTGCCAATTGTCACAAAAAGGGAACAAAAATAAAATTCCCTCCTGACCCCAGATACTGTTGATTAGATTCCTCCCTGGATCAATACTCCCTCCCTAATTATCCAGGATTACCCTGAATGCCCTTTCATTACCCAGAACCTACACCTGCTACTTAATTATGCTCTTGTCTACTGCATTCAAATGATAAATGCTTACAGTAATTAAACAATGATAGACACAAATGTGACCTCTAGAAAGTTAATAAATAAAATGGGGAACTTTCGGCCATGAAATTATTTGGTCTGGGACTTCCCCCTCTGCGCAGGTGTCAGAGATAGCAATGTGCAACGTCAAATGACGGAAAGCTAAAGACATGCGCATGGAAAGAGACACAACATCAGGAGAGAGAAACAGCACCGGGAGACAGAGAGAGAGCGAGAGACAGGAGAGAGAGATACACAGGTCAGGAAGAGACACAAGGATAGAGACAGAGAGAGACATACACAGGACAGAGAGAGATGGATAAAGAGAGAGAAGGAAAGAGAGGAGAGAGAGGGACAGGAAAGGGAGAAAGGAAAGAGATAGGAGAGAGAGGGAGGGAGAGAGACAGGAAAGAGAGAAAAGGGAGATAGAGAAAGGAGAGAGAGACAGGAGAGAGAGAGAGACAGGAGATAGATAGATAAGAGAGTGAGAGACAGGAGAGATAGAGATGCCTAGGGAATGAGTGAGTGTGAGTGAGAGAAAGAAAGAGAAGACAGGAGAAAGAGACACCCCAGGGAGAGAGAGACAGAGACAGGACAAAGAGAGAGAGAGAGACAGACCCAGGACATAGAGGGAGAGTCAGAAAGCAGTGAGACAGACATGAGAGAGAGGCAGGAGAGAGAACATTCATTGAGAAAAACAAAACATAGTAATAAAAAATAGTATATTTAAAAAAAAAAAAAGAAATAGATGCATATTCATTTTCAGCTCATTATATGTACCACAACATACTATTCCATATAGACGATGGAACGCACCACTGACAGAGGCCTTGTTATGATATTAGAAAAGGGTAAATATAAATATAATTGATATGGATATTGTTAGTCATTTAAGACAAATTTAATATATGTAAGCAGAACTCTAAAAAATGTCACATGAAAGCAAATACCTATAATATTAAGGTATATAGAAATAACACAAATAGCATTCTAATGAAATTTCCACTCTTATTGATGTACTGAATATATTAGTCTAAAGGTAGCCAATGCACCATACAGCAAGTCTCACGTAGAGTGACCCATCCTAGCGTAATTTATGCACATAACGCTAGAAACTTCTCTTACATAGTTACATAGTTACATAGTATTTAAGGTTGAAAAAAGACTTTCAGTCCATCAAGTTCAACCTTGTAAGATCTCCTCTAATCTGCAATATGCAGATTAACTAATAATTCATTAGTTGTTAATTAATTATTAATCAATTATTTAATGTTTTTTTTATTTATTATTATTAATTAGTCCAGAGGAAGGCAAATAGAAAAAAAAAAAAAACACAAGTGAGACTTAGCCAATTGTCTCAAAGGGAAATGTAAAAAATTTGGATCAATACTGTCTCTCTAATTATCCATGATAACCCTGAATTCCCTTTTTAATTAGAAATAAATCTAGTCCCCTTTTAAAGTTATCTATCGAATCCGCTGTCACCACCTAATCTGGTAGAGAATTCCACAGATTAACCACCCTTACTGTGAAGAACCCTTTTCTTTCTTTGAGGTGGAATCTTTTTACTTCTAACCTCAAGGGATGTCCTCTTGTCAGCTGAAAACCTCTTGGCACAAAAAGCTCCCCTGACAAATCTTTATACTGACCCTGGATGTATTTATATAAGGTAATCATATCTCCTCTTAGACGCCTTTTTTCTAGAGAAAATAAGTTTAATTTGGTTAGTCTTTCTTCATAACTTAGCCCCTCCATTCCCCTTATTAGTTTTGTTGCCCTTCTCTGTACCTTTTCCAGCTCTAAAATGTCATTTTTATGAAGTGGTGCCCAAAATTGTACTCCATATTCCATATGAGGGCGTACTAGAGATTTGTATAGTGGCAGAATTATATTTGCTTCCCTGGCTTCTATACCCTTCTTAATACATGCTAATATTTTATTTGCCTTTGCAGCTGCTGCTTGGCTTTGAACACTGTTACCTAGGTTGTTGTCCACCAGCACTCCCAAATCCCTTTCAATATCTGATACACCTAGATTTGCTCCATTAAGATTATAAATTGCATGGCTATTTTACCTTCCCAGATGCATAACCTTACATTTATTCGTATTAAATCTCATCTGCCATTTAGATGCCCATTCCTCAATTTTATCTAAATCCCCTTGGAGGGAAAGCACATCATTATCGGATTTAATTACCTTGCACAACTTTGTGTCATCAGCGAAAATGGAGACCCCACACATCAATCCTACCTCTAAGTCATTAATAAATATGTTAAAAAGGAGAGGACCTAATACTGAACCCTGAGGAACCCCACTTACCACATTAGTCTAAACAGAGTATGTTCCATTTACAACAACCCTTTGCTTCCTGTCTTTTAGCCAGCTCTCAATCCATGAGCAGATATTTACTGCAATTCCTGTATCCCTTAGTTTGGCCAATAGTCTCCCATGTGACACTGTATCAAAAGCCTTTGCAAAATCCAAAAAGACTACATCCACTGAGTTGCCTTGATCCAGGTTCCTACTAACCTCCTCATAGAAACGAATTAGATTTGTTTGACATGACCTATCCCTCATAAATCCATGTTGACTCCTACTTATAATCCTGTTGAAATAGACATATTCTTGTATATTATCCCTTATTAACCCTTCTAAAAGCTTCCCCACTACAGAAGTGAGGCTCACTGGTCTATAATTCCCCGGATTTGTTCTTGCTCCCTTTTTAAATATAGGCATCACATCAGCTTTACTCCAGTCATCTGGTAGAGACCCTGTGTTGAGTGAATTTTGACAAATTAAATATAATGGTTTGGCTATTACAGAACCCAGTTCCCTTAGTACCCTTGGATGTATTCCATCAGGACCCGGGGCTTTATTAATTAATTATATGTTTCCTAAAATAATCTTATAGTTTTGAATTGATATGATTTTTCATTTTGATTACAATTAATTTCCCACGTACTGTATATGCTTGTAAATGTGTTTTTTTTGTCAATGTGTCATACTTACAGTAAAGTGTTTTGAATCACCTTTCTAGCCATCATTAAAAATGTGTGGATTTGTCTTGATTATCCATTTCATATTTACTTACTGTGGATGCAAATAAGACTCTCACTAATTATTTAAACATTGGATAAAATAGCTGTCTGTGACTAGCAGCCCCATTAAATTCAACCAACTGAAGAATTTGTAGCCCGTAAAGGAGTCTGCAAGACTTACTGCTATTAAATTGGCCTCTTTCAGCTACCCGCAAATGTTCTGCGGGTTGCAGGTGGAAAAACCCTACAGGCTTGCAAAATCAGGGCATTTAATGGAATTTAATGGGGCTATAGGTCTTATTACAATTTACTTTTAACCCAAGCTTCAAAAGTTATGTTATAACATATGATTATAATGGCCAAGCATAAAATAAAAGCCAACCGGTGATACATTGCAAGGATGATTCAAATTAATATTATTATTATCTTTATTTGTAAGGCGCCAATATATTCTGTAGAGCTGTACAGGGGTTGAGTACATGTCAAAAACAAAAATTAACACTTTATATGGTACGGAAAGCCGTGTTTTTGAGCTTAAAATCAAATGTACATAAGGTTTGTTTCCAATGCACAGACACAAGACTGAAAACTTGCAAACTTACAATTTAAGGGTTTAGGTGTGATACAAGAGGGTGGCAAATACAAGATGGCAATGTGAAAGCAATTTGTTTAGTCAAGTGGAGGTGTCTGTGTGTTATACTGTAGATTGTGGGTGTAAGTGTTATTAAGCTGTGTAGTGTAAAGTTGTACATATTAAGGCGATAAGATTTTTAAACAGGTGCGTTTTTAGAAATATTTTAAAGGTTTTGAGGCAGGAAGATGTTATAGTTACATAGTTTACAAAGTAATTGAGGTTGAAAAAAATCAATCAAGTTCAACCTTTTTAGATCTCCTCTGATCTGCAAAATGCAGATTAAATGTTAATTAATCCAAAGGAAGGCAAACAGAAAAAACCCAAGTGAAACTTTGCCAATTGTCTCAAAAAGGGAACAAAAATAAAATTCCCTCCTGACCCCAGATACTGTTGATTAGATTCCTCCCTGGATCAATACTCCCTCCCTAATTATCCAGGATTACCCTGAATGCCCTTTCATTACCCAGAACCTACACCTGCTACTTAATTATGCTCTTGTCTACTGCATTCAAATGATAAATGCTTACAGTAATTAAACAATGATAGACACAAATGTGACCTCTAGAAAGTTAATAAATAAAATGGGGAACTTTCGGCCATGAAATTATTTGGTCTGGGACTTCCACCTCTGCGCAGGTGTCAGAGATAGCAATGTGCAACGTCAAATGACGGAAAGCTAAAGACATGCGCATGGAAAGAGACACAACATCAGGAGAGAGAAACAGCACCGGGAGACAGAGAGAGAGCGAGAGACAGGAGAGAGAGATACACAGGTCAGGAAGAGACACAAGGATAGAGGACAGAGAGAGACATACACAGGACAGAGAGAGATGGATAAAGAGAGAGAAGGAAAGAGAGGAGAGAGAGGGGCAGGAAAGGGAGAAAGGAAAGAGATAGGAGAGAGAGGGAGGGAGAGAGACAGGAAAGAGAGAAAAAGGAGATAGAGAAAGGAGAGAGAGACAGGAGAGAGAGAGACAGGAGAGAGATAGATAAGAGAGTGAGAGACAGGAGAGATAGAGATGCCTAGGGAATGAGTGAGTGTGAGTGAGAGAAAGAAAGAGAAGACAGGAGAAAGAGACACCCCAGGGAGAGAGAGACAGAGACAGGACAAAGAGAGAGAGAGAGACAGACCCAGGACATAGAGGGAGAGTCAGAAAGCAGTGAGACAGACATGAGAGAGAGGCAGGAGAGAGAACATTCATTGAGAAAAACAAAACATAGTAATAAAAAATAGTATATTTAAAAAAAAAAAAAAGAAATAAATGCATATTCATTTTCAGCTCATTATATGTACCACAACATACTATTCCATATAGACGATGGAACGCACCACTGACAGAGGCCTTGTTATGATATTAGAAAAGGGTAAATATAAATATAATTGATATGGATATTGTTAGTCATTTAAGACAAATTTAATATATGTAAGCAGAACTCTAAAAAATGTCACATGAAAGCAAATACCTATAATATTAAGGTATATAGAAATAACACAAATAGCATTCTAATGAAATTTCCACTCTTATTGATGTACTGAATATATTAGTCTAAAGGTAGCCAATGCACCATACAGCAAGTCTCACGTAGAGTGACCCATCCCAGCGTAATTTATGCACATAACGCTAGAAACTTCTCTTACATAGTTACATAGTTACATAGTATTTAAGGTTGAAAAAAGACTTTCAGTCCATCAAGTTCAACCTTTTAAGATCTCCTCTAATCTGCAATATGCAGATTAACTAATAATTCATTAGTTGTTAATTAATTATTAATCAATAATTTTTTTTTTTTTTTTATTATTATTAATTAGTCCAGAGGAAGGCAAATAGAAAAAAATAAAAAAACACAAGTGAGACTTAGCCAATTGTCTCAAAGGGAAATGTAAAACATTTGGATCAATACTGTCTCTCTAATTATCCATGATAACCCTGAATTCCCTTTTTAATTAGAAATAAATCTAGTCCCCTTTTAAAGTTATCTATCGAATCCGCTGTCACCACCTAATCTGGTAGAGAATTCCACAGATTAACCACCCTTACTGTGAAGAACCCTTTTCTTTCTTTGAGGTGGAATCTTTTTACTTCTAACCTCAAGGGATGTCCTCTTGTCAGTTGAAAACCTCTTCGCACAAAAAGCTCCCCTGACAAATCTTTATACTGACCCTGGATGTATTTATATAAGGTAATCATATCTCCTCTTAGACGCCTTTTTTCTAGAGAAAATAAGTTTAATTTGGTTAGTCTTTCTTCATAACTTAGCCCCTCCATTCCCCTTATTAGTTTTGTTGCCCTTCTCTGTACCTTTTCCAGCTCTAAAATGACCTTTTTATGAAGTGGTGCCCAAAATTGTACTCCATATTCCATATGAGGGCGTACTAGAGATTTGTATAGTGGCAGAATTATATTTGCTTCCCTGGCTTCTATACCCTTCTTAATACATGCTAATATTTTATTTGCCTTTGCAGCTGCTGCTTGGTTTTGAACACTGTTACCTAGGTTGTTGTCCACCAGCACTCCCAAATCCCTTTCAATATCTGATACACCTAGATTTGCTCCATTAAGATTATAAATTGCATGGCTATTTTACCTTCCCAGATGCATAACCTTACATTTATTCGTATTAAATCTCATCTGCCATTTAGATGCCCATTCCTCAATTTTATCTAAATCCCCTTGGAGGGAAAGCACATCATTATCGGATTTAATTACCTTGCACAACTTTGTGTCATCAGCGAAAATGGAGACCCCACACATCAATCCTACCTCTAAGTCATTAATAAATATATTAAAAAGGAGAGGACCTAATACTGAACCCTGAGGAACCCCACTTACCACATTAGTCCAAACGGAGTATGTTCCATTTACAACAACCCTTTGCTTCCTGTCTTTTAGCCAGCTCTCAATCCATGAGCAGATATTTACTGCAATTCCTTTATCCCTTAGTTTGCCCAATAGTCTCCCATGTGACACTGTATCAAAAGCCTTTGCAAAATCCAAAAAGACTACATCCACTGAGTTGCCTTGATCCAGGTTCCTACTAACCTCCTCATAGAAACGAATTAGATTTGTTTGACATGACCTATCCCTCATAAATCCATGTTGACTCCTACTTATAATCCTGTTGAAATAGACATATTCTTGTATATTATCCCTTATTAACCCTTCTAAAAGCTTCCCCACTACAGAAGTGAGGCTCACTGGTCTATAATTCCCCTGATTTGCTCTTGCTGACATTTTAAATATAGGTATCACCTCTGCTTTTCTCCAGTCATCCGGTAGAGACCCTGCAGTGAGTGAGTCTTGAAAGATTATATATAATGGTTTGGCTATTACAGAACCCAGTTCCCTTAGAACCCTTGGATGTATTCCATCAGGTCCCGGGGCTTTATTAATTAATTATATGTTTCCTAAAATAATCTTATAGTTTTGAATTGATATGATTTTTCATTTTGATTACAATTAATTTCCCACGTACTGTATATGCTTGTAAATGTGTTTTTTTGTCAATGTGTCATACTTACAGTAAAGTGTTTTGAATCACCTTTCTAGCCATCATTAAAAATGTGTGGATTTGTCTTGATTATCCATTTCATATTTACTTACTGTGGATGCAAATAAGACTCTCACTAATTATTTAAACATTGGATAAAATAGCTGTCTGTGACTAGCAGCCCCATTAAATTCAACCAACTGAAGAATTTGTAGCCGTAAAGGAGTCTGCAAGACTTACTGCTATTAAATTGGCCTCTTTCAGCTACCCGCAAATGTTCTGCGGGGTTGCAGGTGGAAAAACCCTACAGGCTTGCAAAATCAGGGCATTTAATGGAATTTAATGGGGCTATAGGTCTTATTACAATTTACTTTTAACCCAAGCTTCAAAAGTTATGTTATAACATATGATTATAATGGCCAAGCATAAAATAAAAGCCAACCGGTGATACATTGCAAGGATGATTCAAATTAATATTATTATTATCTTTATTTGTAAGGCGCCAATATATTCTGTAGAGCTGTACAGGGGTTGAGTACATGTCAAAAACAAAATTAACACTTTATATGGTACGGAAAGCCGTGTTTTTGAGCTTAAAATCAAATGTACATAAGGTTTGTTTCCAATGCACAGACACAAGACTGAAAACTTGCAAACTTACAATTTAAGGGTTTAGGTGTGATACAAGAGGGTGGCAAATACAAGATGGCAATGTGAAAGCAATTTGTTTAGTCAAGTGGAGGTGTCTGTGTGTTATACTGTAGATTGTGGGTGTAAGTGTTATTAAGCTGTGTAGTGTAAAGTTGTACATATTAAGGCGATAAGATTTTTAAACAGGTGCGTTTTTAGAAATATTTTAAAGGTTTTGAGGCAGGAAGATGTTATAGTTACATAGTTACAAAGTAATTGAGGTTGAAAAAAATCAATCAAGTTCAACCTTTTTAGATCTCCTCTGATCTGCAAAATGCAGATTAAATGTTAATTAATCCAAAGGAAGGCAAACAGAAAAAACCCAAGTGAAACTTTGCCAATTGTCTCAAAAAGGGAACAAAAATAAAATTCCCTCCTGACCCCAGATACTGTTGATTAGATTCCTCCCTGGATCAATACTCCCTCCCTAATTATCCAGGATTACCCTGAATGCCCTTTCATTACCCAGAACCTACACCTGCTACTTAATTATGCTCTTGTCTACTGCATTCAAATGATAAATGCTTACAGTAATTAAACAATGATAGACACAAATGTGACCTCTAGAAAGTTAATAAATAAAATGGGGAACTTTCGGCCATGAAATTATTTGGTCTGGGACTTCCACCTCTGCGCAGGTGTCAGAGATAGCAATGTGCAACGTCAAATGACGGAAAGCTAAAGACATGCGCATGGAAAGAGACACAACATCAGGAGAGAGAAACAGCACCGGGAGACAGAGAGAGAGCGAGAGACAGGAGAGAGAGATACACAGGTCAGGAAGAGACACAAGGATAGAGACAGAGAGAGACATACACAGGACAGAGAGAGATGGATAAAGAGAGAGAAGGAAAGAGAGGAGAGAGAGGGGCAGGAAAGGGAGAAAGGAAAGAGATAGGAGAGAGAGGGAGGGAGAGAGACAGGAAAGAGAGAAAAAGGAGATAGAGAAAGGAGAGAGAGACAGGAGAGAGAGAGACAGGAGAGAGATAGATAAGAGAGTGAGAGACAGGAGAGATAGAGATGCCTAGGGAATGAGTGAGTGTGAGTGAGAGAAAGAAAGAGAAGACAGGAGAAAGAGACACCCCAGGGAGAGAGAGACAGAGACAGGACAAAGAGAGAGAGAGAGACAGACCCAGGACATAGAGGGAGAGTCAGAAAGCAGTGAGACAGACATGAGAGAGAGGCAGGAGAGAGAACATTCATTGAGAAAAACAAAACATAGTAATAAAAAATAGTATATTTAAAAAAAAAAAAAAAGAAATAAATGCATATTCATTTTCAGCTCATTATATGTACCACAACATACTATTCCATATAGACGATGGAACGCACCACTGACAGAGGCCTTGTTATGATATTAGAAAAGGGTAAATATAAATATAATTGATATGGATATTGTTAGTCATTTAAGACAAATTTAATATATGTAAGCAGAACTCTAAAAAATGTCACATGAAAGCAAATACCTATAATATTAAGGTATATAGAAATAACACAAATAGCATTCTAATGAAATTTCCACTCTTATTGATGTACTGAATATATTAGTCTAAAGGTAGCCAATGCACCATACAGCAAGTCTCACGTAGAGTGACCCATCCCAGCGTAATTTATGCACATAACGCTAGAAACTTCTCTTACATAGTTACATAGTTACATAGTATTTAAGGTTGAAAAAAGACTTTCAGTCCATCAAGTTCAACCTTTTAAGATCTCCTCTAATCTGCAATATGCAGATTAACTAATAATTCATTAGTTGTTAATTAATTATTAATCAATAATTTTTTTTTTTTTTTTATTATTATTAATTAGTCCAGAGGAAGGCAAATAGAAAAAAATAAAAAAACACAAGTGAGACTTAGCCAATTGTCTCAAAGGGAAATGTAAAACATTTGGATCAATACTGTCTCTCTAATTATCCATGATAACCCTGAATTCCCTTTTTAATTAGAAATAAATCTAGTCCCCTTTTAAAGTTATCTATCGAATCCGCTGTCACCACCTAATCTGGTAGAGAATTCCACAGATTAACCACCCTTACTGTGAAGAACCCTTTTCTTTCTTTGAGGTGGAATCTTTTTACTTCTAACCTCAAGGGATGTCCTCTTGTCAGTTGAAAACCTCTTCGCACAAAAAGCTCCCCTGACAAATCTTTATACTGACCCTGGATGTATTTATATAAGGTAATCATATCTCCTCTTAGACGCCTTTTTTCTAGAGAAAATAAGTTTAATTTGGTTAGTCTTTCTTCATAACTTAGCCCCTCCATTCCCCTTATTAGTTTTGTTGCCCTTCTCTGTACCTTTTCCAGCTCTAAAATGACCTTTTTATGAAGTGGTGCCCAAAATTGTACTCCATATTCCATATGAGGGCGTACTAGAGATTTGTATAGTGGCAGAATTATATTTGCTTCCCTGGCTTCTATACCCTTCTTAATACATGCTAATATTTTATTTGCCTTTGCAGCTGCTGCTTGGTTTTGAACACTGTTACCTAGGTTGTTGTCCACCAGCACTCCCAAATCCCTTTCAATATCTGATACACCTAGATTTGCTCCATTAAGATTATAAATTGCATGGCTATTTTAGCTTCCCAGATGCATAACCTTACATTTATTCGTATTAAATCTCATCTGCCATTTAGATGCCCATTCCTCAATTTTATCTAAATCCCCTTGGAGGGAAAGCACATCATTATCGGATTTAATTACCTTGCACAACTTTGTGTCATCAGCGAAAATGGAGACCCCACACATCAATCCTACCTCTAAGTCATTAATAAATATATTAAAAAGGAGAGGACCTAATACTGAACCCTGAGGAACCCCACTTACCACATTAGTCCAAACGGAGTATGTTCCATTTACAACAACCCTTTGCTTCCTGTCTTTTAGCCAGCTCTCAATCCATGAGCAGATATTTACTGCAATTCCTTTATCCCTTAGTTTGCCCAATAGTCTCCCATGTGACACTGTATCAAAAGCCTTTGCAAAATCCAAAAAGACTACATCCACTGAGTTGCCTTGATCCAGGTTCCTACTAACCTCCTCATAGAAACGAATTAGATTTGTTTGACATGACCTATCCCTCATAAATCCATGTTGACTCCTACTTATAATCCTGTTGAAATAGACATATTCTTGTATATTATCCCTTATTAACCCTTCTAAAAGCTTCCCCACTACAGAAGTGAGGCTCACTGGTCTATAATTCCCCTGATTTGCTCTTGCTGACATTTTAAATATAGGTATCACCTCTGCTTTTCTCCAGTCATCCGGTAGAGACCCTGCAGTGAGTGAGTCTTGAAAGATTATATATAATGGTTTGGCTATTACAGAACCCAGTTCCCTTAGAACCCTTGGATGTATTCCATCAGGTCCCGGGGCTTTATTAATTAATTATATGTTTCCTAAAATAATCTTATAGTTTTGAATTGATATGATTTTTCATTTTGATTACAATTAATTTCCCACGTACTGTATATGCTTGTAAATGTGTTTTTTTTGTCAATGTGTCATACTTACAGTAAAGTGTTTTGAATCACCTTTCTAGCCATCATTAAAAATGTGTGGATTTGTCTTGATTATCCATTTCATATTTACTTACTGTGGATGCAAATAAGACTCTCACTAATTATTTAAACATTGGATAAAATAGCTGTCTGTGACTAGCAGCCCCATTAAATTCAACCAACTGAAGAATTTGTAGCCCGTAAAGGAGTCTGCAAGACTTACTGCTATTAAATTGGCCTCTTTCAGCTACCCGCAAATGTTCTGCGGGTTGCAGGTGGAAAAACCCTACAGGCTTGCAAAATCAGGGCATTTAATGGAATTTAATGGGGCTATAGGTCTTATTACAATTTACTTTTAACCCAAGCTTCAAAAGTTATGTTATAACATATGATTATAATGGCCAAGCATAAAATAAAAGCCAACCGGTGATACATTGCAAGGATGATTCAAATTAATATTATTATTATCTTTATTTGTAAGGCGCCAATATATTCTGTAGAGCTGTACAGGGGTTGAGTACATGTCAAAAACAAAATTAACACTTTATATAGTACGGAAAGCCGTGTTTTTGAGCTTAAAATCAAATGTACATAAGGTTTGTTTCCAAGGCACAGACACAAGACTGAAAACTTGCAAACTTACAATTTAAGGGTTTAGGTGTGATACAAGAGGGTGGCAAATACAAGATGGCAATGTGAAAGCAATTTGTTTAGTCAAGTGGAGGTGTCTGTGTGTTATACTGTAGATTGTGGGTGTAAGTGTTATTAAGCTGTGTAGTGTAAAGTTGTACATATTAAGGCGATAAGATTTTTAAACAGGTGCGTTTTTAGAAATATTTTAAAGGTTTTGAGGCAGGAAGATGTTATAGTTACATAGTTACAAAGTAATTGAGGTTGAAAAAAATCAATCAAGTTCAACCTTTTTAGATCTCCTCTGATCTGCAAAATGCAGATTAAATGTTAATTAATCCAAAGGAAGGCAAACAGAAAAAACCCAAGTGAAACTTTGCCAATTGTCTCAAAAAGGGAACAAAAATAAAATTCCCTCCTGACCCCAGATACTGTTGATTAGATTCCTCCCTGGATCAATACTCCCTCCCTAATTATCCAGGATTACCCTGAATGCCCTTTCATTACCCAGAACCTACACCTGCTACTTAATTATGCTCTTGTCTACTGCATTCAAATGATAAATGCTTACAGTAATTAAACAATGATAGACACAAATGTGACCTCTAGAAAGTTAATAAATAAAATGGGGAACTTTCGGCCATGAAATTATTTGGTCTGGGACTTCCACCTCTGCGCAGGTGTCAGAGATAGCAATGTGCAACGTCAAATGACGGAAAGCTAAAGACATGCGCATGGAAAGAGACACAACATCAGGAGAGAGAAACAGCACCGGGAGACAGAGAGAGAGCGAGAGACAGGAGAGAGAGATACACAGGTCAGGAAGAGACACAAGGATAGAGACAGAGAGAGACATACACAGGACAGAGAGAGATGGATAAAGAGAGAGAAGGAAAGAGAGGAGAGAGAGGGGCAGGAAAGGGAGAAAGGAAAGAGATAGGAGAGAGAGGGAGGGAGAGAGACAGGAAAGAGAGAAAAAGGAGATAGAGAAAGGAGAGAGAGACAGGAGAGAGAGAGACAGGAGAGAGATAGATAAGAGAGTGAGAGACAGGAGAGATAGAGATGCCTAGGGAATGAGTGAGTGTGAGTGAGAGAAAGAAAGAGAAGACAGGAGAAAGAGACACCCCAGGGAGAGAGAGACAGAGACAGGACAAAGAGAGAGAGAGAGACAGACCCAGGACATAGAGGGAGAGTCAGAAAGCAGTGAGACAGACATGAGAGAGAGGCAGGAGAGAGAACATTCATTGAGAAAAACAAAACATAGTAATAAAAAATAGTATATTTAAAAAAAAAAAAAAGAAATAAATGCATATTCATTTTCAGCTCATTATAAGTACCACAATATACTATTCCATATAGACGATGGAACGCACCACTGACAGAGGCCTTGTTATGATATTAGAAAAGGGTAAATATAAATATAATTGATATGGATATTGTTAGTCATTTAAGACAAATTTAATATATGTAAGCAGAACTCTAAAAAATGTCACATGAAAGCAAATACCTATAATATTAAGGTATATAGAAATAACACAAATAGCATTCTAATGAAATTTCCACTCTTATTGATGTACTGAATATATTAGTCTAAAGGTAGCCAATGCACCATACAGCAAGTCTCACGTAGAGTGACCCATCCCAGCGTAATTTATGCACATAACGCTAGAAACTTCTCTTACATAGTTACATAGTTACATAGTATTTAAGGTTGAAAAAAGACTTTCAGTCCATCAAGTTCAACCTTTTAAGATCTCCTCTAATCTGCAATATGCAGATTAACTAATAATTCATTAGTTGTTAATTAATTATTAATCAATATTTTTTTTTTTTTTTTTTATTATTATTAATTAGTCCAGAGGAAGGCAAATAGAAAAAAATAAAAAAACACAAGTGAGACTTAGCCAATTGTCTCAAAGGGAAATGTAAAAAATTTGGATCAATACTGTCTCTCTAATTATCCATGATAACCCTGAATTCCCTTTTTAATTAGAAATAAATCTAGTCCCCTTTTAAAGTTATCTATCGAATCCGCTGTCACCACCTAATCTGGTAGAGAATTCCACAGATTAACCACCCTTACTGTGAAGAACCCTTTTCTTTCTTTGAGGTGGAATCTTTTTACTTCTAACCTCAAGGGATGTCCTCTTGTCAGTTGAAAACCTCTTCGCACAAAAAGCTCCCCTGACAAATCTTTATACTGACCCTGGATGTATTTATATAATGTAATCATATCTCCTCTTAGACGCCTTTTTTCTAGAGAAAATAAGTTTAATTTGGTTAGTCTTTCTTCATAACTTAGCCCCTCCATTCCCCTTATTAGTTTTGTTGCCCTTCTCTGTACCTTTTCCAGCTCTAAAATGACCTTTTTATGAAGTGGTGCTTAAAATTGTACTCCATATTCCATATGAGGGCGTACTAGAGATTTGTATAGTGGCAGAATTATATTTGCTTCCCTGGCTTATATACCCTTCTTAATACATGCTAATATTTTATTTGCTTTTGCAGCTGCTGCTTGGTTTTGAACACTGTTACCTAGGTTGTTGTCCACCAGCACTCCCAAATCCCTTTCAATATCTGATACACCTAGATTTGCTCCATTAAGATTATAAATTGCATGGCTATTTTACCTTCCCAGATGCATAACCTTACATTTATTCGTATTAAATCTCATCTGCCATTTAGATGCCCATTCCTCAATTTTATCTAAATCCCCTTGGAGGGAAAGCACATCATTATCGGATTTAATTACCTTGCACAACTTTGTGTCATCAGCGAAAATGGAGACCCCACACATCAATCCTACCTCTAAGTCATTAATAAATATATTAAAAAGGAGAGGACCTAATACTGAACCCTGAGGAACCCCACTTACCACATTAGTCCAAACGGAGTATGTTCCATTTACAACAACCCTTTGCTTCCTGTCTTTTAGCCAGCTCTCAATCCATGAGCAGATATTTACTGCAATTCCTTTATCCCTTAGTTTGCCCAATAGTCTCCCATGTGACACTGTATCAAAAGCCTTTGCAAAATCCAAAAAGACTACATCCACTGAGTTGCCTTGATCCAGGTTCCTACTAACCTCCTCATAGAAACGAATTAGATTTGTTTGACATGACCTATCCCTCATAAATCCATGTTGACTCCTACTTATAATCCTGTTGAAATAGACATATTCTTGTATATTATCCCTTATTAACCCTTCTAAAAGCTTCCCCACTACAGAAGTGAGGCTCACTGGTCTATAATTCCCCTGATTTGCTCTTGCTGACATTTTAAATATAGGTATCACCTCTGCTTTTCTCCAGTCATCCGGTAGAGACCCTGCAGTGAGTGAGTCTTGAAAGATTATATATAATGGTTTGGCTATTACAGAACCCAGTTCCCTTAGAACCCTTGGATGTATTCCATCAGGTCCCGGGGCTTTATTAATTAATTATATGTTTCCTAAAATAATCTTATAGTTTTGAATTGATATGATTTTTCATTTTGATTACAATTAATTTCCCACATACTGTATATGCTTGTAAATGTGTTTTTTTGTCAATGTGTCATACTTACAGTAAAGTGTTTTGAATCACCTTTCTAGCCATCATTAAAAATGTGTGGATTTGTCTTGATTATCCATTTCATATTTACTTACTGTGGATGCAAATAAGACTCTCACTAATTATTTAAACATTGGATAAAATAGCTGTCTGTGACTAGCAGCCCCATTAAATTCAACCAACTGAAGAATTTGTAGCCCGTAAAGGAGTCTGCAAGACTTACTGCTATTAAATTGGCCTCTTTCAGCTACCCGCAAATGTTCTGCGGGTTGCAGGTGGAAAAACCCTACAGGCTTGCAAAATCAGGGCATTTAATGGAATTTAATGGGGCTATAGGTCTTATTACAATTTACTTTTAACCCAAGCTTCAAAAGTTATGTTATAACATATGATTATAATGGCCAAGCATAAAATAAAAGCCAACCGGTGATACATTGCAAGGATGATTCAAATTAATATTATTATTATCTTTATTTGTAAGGCGCCAATATATTCTGTAGAGCTGTACAGGGGTTGAGTACATGTCAAAAACAAAATTAACACTTTATATAGTACGGAAAGCCGTGTTTTTGAGCTTAAAATCAAATGTACATAAGGTTTGTTTCCAAGGCACAGACACAAGACTGAAAACTTGCAAACTTACAATTTAAGGGTTTAGGTGTGATACAAGAGGGTGGCAAATACAAGATGGCAATGTGAAAGCAATTTGTTTAGTCAAGTGGAGGTGTCTGTGTGTTATACTGTAGATTGTGGGTGTAAGTGTTATTAAGCTGTGTAGTGTAAAGTTGTACATATTAAGGCGATAAGATTTTTAAACAGGTGCGTTTTTAGAAATATTTTAAAGGTTTTGAGGCAGGAAGATGTTATAGTTACATAGTTACAAAGTAATTGAGGTTGAAAAAAATCAATCAAGTTCAACCTTTTTAGATCTCCTCTGATCTGCAAAATGCAGATTAAATGTTAATTAATCCAAAGGAAGGCAAACAGAAAAAACCCAAGTGAAACTTTGCCAATTGTCTCAAAAAGGGAACAAAAATAAAATTCCCTCCTGACCCCAGATACTGTTGATTAGATTCCTCCCTGGATCAATACTCCCTCCCTAATTATCCAGGATTACCCTGAATGCCCTTTCATTACCCAGAACCTACACCTGCTACTTAATTATGCTCTTGTCTACTGCATTCAAATGATAAATGCTTACAGTAATTAAACAATGATAGACACAAATGTGACCTCTAGAAAGTTAATAAATAAAATGGGGAACTTTCGGCCATGAAATTATTTGGTCTGGGACTTCCACCTCTGCGCAGGTGTCAGAGATAGCAATGTGCAACGTCAAATGACGGAAAGCTAAAGACATGCGCATGGAAAGAGACACAACATCAGGAGAGAGAAACAGCACCGGGAGACAGAGAGAGAGCGAGAGACAGGAGAGAGAGATACACAGGTCAGGAAGAGACACAAGGATAGAGACAGAGAGAGACATACACAGGACAGAGAGAGATGGATAAAGAGAGAGAAGGAAAGAGAGGAGAGAGAGGGGCAGGAAAGGGAGAAAGGAAAGAGATAGGAGAGAGAGGGAGGGAGAGAGACAGGAAAGAGAGAAAAAGGAGATAGAGAAAGGAGAGAGAGACAGGAGAGAGAGAGACAGGAGAGAGATAGATAAGAGAGTGAGAGACAGGAGAGATAGAGATGCCTAGGGAATGAGTGAGTGTGAGTGAGAGAAAGAAAGAGAAGACAGGAGAAAGAGACACCCCAGGGAGAGAGAGACAGAGACAGGACAAAGAGAGAGAGAGAGACAGACCCAGGACATAGAGGGAGAGTCAGAAAGCAGTGAGACAGACATGAGAGAGAGGCAGGAGAGAGAACATTCATTGAGAAAAACAAAACATAGTAATAAAAAATAGTATATTTAAAAAAAAAAAAAAGAAATAAATGCATATTCATTTTCAGCTCATTATAAGTACCACAACATACTATTCCATATAGACGATGGAACGCACCACTGACAGAGGCCTTGTTATGATATTAGAAAAGGGTAAATATAAATATAATTGATATGGATATTGTTAGTCATTTAAGACAAATTTAATATATGTAAGCAGAACTCTAAAAAATGTCACATGAAAGCAAATACCTATAATATTAAGGTATATAGAAATAACACAAATAGCATTCTAATGAAATTTCCACTCTTATTGATGTACTGAATATATTAGTCTAAAGGTAGCCAATGCACCATACAGCAAGTCTCACGTAGAGTGACCCATCCCAGCGTAATTTATGCACATAACGCTAGAAACTTCTCTTACATAGTTACATAGTTACATAGTATTTAAGGTTGAAAAAAGACTTTCAGTCCATCAAGTTCAACCTTTTAAGATCTCCTCTAATCTGCAATATGCAGATTAACTAATAATTCATTAGTTGTTAATTAATTATTAATCAATAATTTTTTTTTTTTTTTTTATTATTATTAATTAGTCCAGAGGAAGGCAAATAGAAAAAAATAAAAAAACACAAGTGAGACTTAGCCAATTGTCTCAAAGGGAAATGTAAAAAATTTGGATCAATACTGTCTCTCTAATTATCCATGATAACCCTGAATTCCCTTTTTAATTAGAAATAAATCTAGTCCCCTTTTAAAGTTATCTATCGAATCCGCTGTCACCACCTAATCTGGTAGAGAATTCCACAGATTAACCACCCTTACTGTGAAGAACCCTTTTCTTTCTTTGAGGTGGAATCTTTTTACTTCTAACCTCAAGGGATGTCCTCTTGTCAGTTGAAAACCTCTTCGCACAAAAAGCTCCCCTGACAAATCTTTATACTGACCCTGGATGTATTTATATAATGTAATCATATCTCCTCTTAGACGCCTTTTTTCTAGAGAAAATAAGTTTAATTTGGTTAGTCTTTCTTCATAACTTAGCCCCTCCATTCCCCTTATTAGTTTTGTTGCCCTTCTCTGTACCTTTTCCAGCTCTAAAATGACCTTTTTATGAAGTGGTGCTTAAAATTGTACTCCATATTCCATATGAGGGCGTACTAGAGATTTGTATAGTGGCAGAATTATATTTGCTTCCCTGGCTTATATACCCTTCTTAATACATGCTAATATTTTATTTGCTTTTGCAGCTGCTGCTTGGTTTTGAACACTGTTACCTAGGTTGTTGTCCACCAGCACTCCCAAATCCCTTTCAATATCTGATACACCTAGATTTGCTCCATTAAGATTATAAATTGCATGGCTATTTTACCTTCCCAGATGCATAACCTTACATTTATTCGTATTAAATCTCATCTGCCATTTAGATGCCCATTCCTCAATTTTATCTAAATCCCCTTGGAGGGAAAGCACATCATTATCGGATTTAATTACCTTGCACAACTTTGTGTCATCAGCGAAAATGGAGACCCCACACATCAATCCTACCTCTAAGTCATTAATAAATATATTAAAAAGGAGAGGACCTAATACTGAACCCTGAGGAACCCCACTTACCACATTAGTCCAAACGGAGTATGTTCCATTTACAACAACCCTTTGCTTCCTGTCTTTTAGCCAGCTCTCAATCCATGAGCAGATATTTACTGCAATTCCTTTATCCCTTAGTTTGCCCAATAGTCTCCCATGTGACACTGTATCAAAAGCCTTTGCAAAATCCAAAAAGACTACATCCACTGAGTTGCCTTGATCCAGGTTCCTACTAACCTCCTCATAGAAACGAATTAGATTTGTTTGACATGACCTATCCCTCATAAATCCATGTTGACTCCTACTTATAATCCTGTTGAAATAGACATATTCTAGTATATTATCCCTTATTAACCCTTCTAAAAGCTTCCCCACTACAGAAGTGAGGCTCACTGGTCTATAATTCCCCGGATTTGTTCTTGCTCCCTTTTTAAATATAGGTATCACATCAGCTTTACTCCAGTCATCCGGTAGAGACCCTGTGTTGAGTGAATCTTGAAAAATTAAATATAATGGTTTGGCTATTACAGAACCCAGTTCCCTTAGTACCCTTGGATGTATTCCATCAGGACCCGGGGCTTTATAAACATTTATTTTTTCCAACCTCTTTTGGATTACTTCTTGTGTTAACCAATTATTTGGCAAAGGTAGTGTAGCCCCATTATGTTGCAGTGTCCCAACCACTTATACCTCCTTTGTGTATACTGAAGAAAAGAACCTATTTAGCTCATCTGCCTTTTCCTGGTCACTAATTTTCACACAGCCTGTGTCACATTCTAATGTTTCTATAGCTTCCTTCCTCGCCTTCTTCCCATTAATATACTTAAAAAATATTTTAGGGTTAGTCTTACTCTCTCTGTCCCCTCTTGTTTGTATAATTTAAATGCCTGTTTTTTACTCTGTATCTTGATCTTTAAATCATTGTTAAGCACCATGGGTTGTGATTTACTCCTTTTACTTTTATTCCCACACGGTATATGCCGATGTGTATGTATATTTAGTAAAGATTTCAATGTTGTCCATTTATGTTCAGTGTTTTTAACTATCAGTTCTCTGTCCCAGTCTATACTTTGTATTGCTGCCCTTAAAACCTTTAAAATCTGCCCTTTTAAAATTAAGAGTTTTTGTTGGCCCCTTAAAATGTTTTTTTTTTAATTCAATCTCAAATGAGACTGTGTTGTGATCACTGTTTCCTAAAGGTTGCCCTATTTCAACATTTGATACTATATCAATATTATTTGTGATGAGTAAATCTAAGATAGCTTCATTTCTAGTAGGCTCCTGTATAACCTGGGCCAGAAAATGATCCCTGAGTTTACTCAAGAACCTGCTCCCCTTAGCTGAACTGCTGGTCTCATTTATCCAGTTTATTTCAGGGTAATTAAAGTCTCCCATTATTAGAACTTGCCTGTGCTTAGCTGCATTTCCAATCTGTAACAATAATTGTATTTCCTCACTTTCAGCTATATTTGGGGGTTTATAGCATACTCCTACTAATATTCTTTTGCAATTTGCTGCTCCGCTATTTAACTCTACCCACAAACATTCAACTTTATCACTAGGTCCACCATAAATATCTTCTCTGACTATAGCCTTAAATTCAGGCTTAACATACAGACAAATCCCTCCTCCTCGTTTACCATTGCCTCTATCTTTCCTAAATAGGTTATAACCATCCAGATTAACAGTCCAGTCATGAGATTCATCCCACCACGTTTCGGTAATGCCTATTAAATCCCATTTTTCATTAATTGCTAATAATTCTAACTCTCCCATTTTTCCTGGCAAACTTCTGGCATTAGCAAGCATACACCTTATGTTATGAGTCTGTAGTTCTGAAGTGCCTGCCACTGTACTTGAATTACTTAGTACTACCTCCCTATTGACTATATTACCCCTCCCCCATCTCCTCCCCTATGAGTTGTTAATTCATCCCTTATACCCTCTACACTTTCTACCCCATTACTTATATCTAGTCCCTCCCCCCCACCTACTAGTTTAAAAACTCCTTCAGCCTTTCTACCATCCTATCCCCTAGTACAAAAGCTCCCTCATCATTAAGGTGCAATCCATCCCTACTGTAGAGATTGTACCGAAGTGAGAAGTCAGCCCAGTGCTCTAAAAAGCCAAACCCCTCCTTAGTGCACCACATCTTTAGCCACGCATTAACCTCCCTAATCTCCTTCTGCCCCTAGCCCCTCCATTCCCCTTGTTAGATTTCATGCCCTCTTCTGTACCTTTTCCAACTCTAAAATGTCCTTTTTATGAAGTGGTGCCCAAAAGTGTACTCCATATTCCAAATGAGGGCGTACTAGAGATTTGTATAGTGGCAGAATTATATTTGTTTCCCTTGCTTCTATACCCTTCTTAATACATGCTAATATTTTTTTTGCCCTTGCAGCTGCTGCTTGGCTTTGAGCACTGTTACCTAGGTGGTTGTCCACAAGCACTCCTGAATCCCTTTCAATATCTGATACACCTAGCTTTGCTTCATTAACCTTATAAATTGCATGGCTATTATTCCTTCCCAGATGAATAACTTTACATTTATTTGTATTAAATCTCATCTGCCATTTAGATGCCCATTCCTCAATTGTATGTAAATTCCTTTGGAGGGAAAGCACATCACTATCTGATTTAATTACCTTGCACAACTTTGTGTCATCAGCGAAAATGGAGACACCACACTCCAATCCTACCTCTAAGTCATTAATAAATATGTTAAAAAGGAGAGGACCTAATACTGAACCCTGAGGAACCCCACTTACCACATTAGTGCAATCAGAGTATGTTCCATTTACAACAACCCTTTGCTTCCTGTCTTTTAGCCAGCTCTCAATCCATGAGCAGATATTAACTGCAATTCATGTATCTCTTAGTTTGCACAATAGTCTCCCATGTGGCACTGTATCAAAAGCCTTTGCAAAATCCAAAAAGACTACATCCACTGAGTTACCTTGATCCAGGTTCCTATTAACCTTCTCATAGAAACTAATTAGATTTGTTTTTACATGACCTATCCCTCATAAATAATCCATGTTGACTCCTACTTATAATCCTGTTCAAATAGACATATTCTTGTATATTATCCCTTATTAACTAGTTCTAAAAGCTTCCCCACTACAGAAGTGAGGCTCACTGGTTTATAATTCCCCAGATTTTCTCTTGCTATTTTTTTAAATATAGGTATCACATCTGCTTTTCTCCAGTCATCTGGTAGAGACTCTACTAGTGTTGAATACATCTTGAAAAATTAAATATAATGGTTTGGCTATTACAGAACCCAGTTCCCTTAGTACCCTTGGATGTATTCCATCAGGACCCGGGGCTTTATTAAAAAAAAAATTTCCAACCTCTTTTGGATTACTTCCTGCGTTAACCAATTATTTGACAAACGTAGTGTAGCCCCATTTTGTTGCAGTGTCCCAACCACTGGTATCTTCCTTGTGTATACAGGAGAAAATAACCTATTTAGCTCATCTGCCTTTTCCTGGTCACTAATTTTCAGATGGCCTGTGTCACATTGTAATGTTCCTATAGCTTCCTTCCTCACCTTCTTCCCATTAACATTTTAGGGTTAGTGTTACTCGTTTGCAATTAATTTTTCATTTTCTATTTTAGCTAGTCTAATAGCGCTTTTGTAAGCCTTAATGATTTCCTTGTACTCCCGTAAAGCAGTCATTGACCCCTCTTGTTTGTATAATTTAAATGCCTTTTTTTTTAAATTGTTTAAACCTTATTGTGTATATTGGGATAGTAGAATGTTTCATAAAGGTGTAACCAAATGGGAACAAGATATTTACATGGCTACTATAGAACCCAGAGAACAAACACCCTCAAACATTGTTGGAATCAGTTCATGTGCTGCACTAGTGAGCTTAAGTGGCAAATATTAAGTCATTCAAATAAAAAGGTGAGGTTCTTAAGTGACGTTTAACATAGGTTTGCACGTGAGAAACAATGATGAGGTCCAAAATAAGGTACTGTAGTTTGTAACACTGCATATACACATGATTGTGAATGCTGGAATTTACTCCAATCATTTAGTTATAGTAGGCTTATGATAAAGGTATGATAAACTAATTATGATAACTAAATCATATATCTTATACAGTACTAAAAAATGTTGGTATATGTATAGTGCTGCAATTAATGTAAAGAAATAGAAATGCTTATCTTTTACTCCCAAGCCATGCTGTGAATATTACAAAAGCTTTACAGTGTGGAATACGTAATACAACAAAGTAATGCAACAAACAGATTGCATGTTAGATAAAGACCACAAATTATTGCTCTCATTCATTCCCTGTTGTTGTAGTGAATTAATCAAATAAATCCACACTGTTTCTTCTTAAAAGTTCAATATCACCATCACTAATGCCTGGTTTTAAGGCTTCCAAGCCCTAGCATTTAAAGTATGTTGGGCTACCAGCATGATGTTTTGAAAAAAATGACTGGCTAACAATGTAACCCGTTTCTTCAGCTTTATGTCTCTTTTACTCAGTAATTTGTTTACTTAGTTGTCTAGTGAACATATCCACACAGGAGCAAGAAATACAGGATATCACGTTTTCTCTGCCACAATTGATATAATCACAAATCGGTCTTTTATTCCCAAATCTGTCAGTCGCAACAGTTTTTGGCATGTGGGGATATAAACTACAGCCCTTGCATGCAATGGGCAGCTGATATAGGGGATTTACATTCCTCCAGTGTTGGAAGCGGCTTTGGACCTGCATTTCTTTAAATGTTTTCCGCATCTATAGCCAAATAAAGTTTTTTCTGGTATTAATTAATTTAAGATCTCATTATTTTTGAGGATGTGCCAATATATGGCTACATTATTTTTAACTATATAGGACTGTGAAGCAAATGTTGCTTTAATACAGATGCATTAGGCTTGGTTTTAGGGTTTAGTAAGTTAGATCTATTTTTCCCTATTGCTTTTTTACTAAGGCTCTTCTCAGAGATTTTTTCAGCATATCGTTTCTACTAGTCTAATTTTGACGTCATCAGCTTATTTCTCTAATATCTCCAAATTATAGCAGTTTCTTCTTATTTTCTGTCTTTCTCCTATTGGGATGTTTTCAATCACAAAGTCCAGATGTGCACTAATAGCAAGAAAAATTTTGTTAGTAGCAGTTGGTTTGCGATATAATGAGGTCTCAATCTGTCCTTGATTACTTCTCTATATTTTGATATCTAAGAGCTCAGCAACATATATGCACCTAGTGAATTCTTCCATGGATGGTGGGAAGACAAACAATTGCTCCCACCATTAGAGATGTTGCAAATAGTTCGCCGGCGAACTGTTCCCGGCGAACATAGTATGGTTGTGTTCGGGGCGAACTGCGAACATATGCAATATTCGACCCTCCCCCTATACTTTATCATTGCGCAAATTTTGACCCTGCAACTCACAGTCAGCAGACACATTCCAGCCAATCAGCATCATACCCTGCCTTCCACACCCTTCTACCTCATGGACAGCAGCCATTTTGGAATTCTAACTAACTTGCAGTCTTACTGAGAGGAGGCTGAGTGTAGGTGATACTGCATCAATAGGGAAAACCATAGCTAGGCTACTGTACACAGTGTGCAATACAGTCCTGAAGGACTCTTTTGATCTCTGCTGCAAGGACACCCCTGTGTCTCTTCCCCCCCTTATCATCATCCTCCCCTAACCTTAGCACCCAACCCTAACACCCCTCACACTTATCCCTAACACTTAACCCTAACATGCCTGACCCTAACACCTAACCCTAACACCCCTTACACTTATCCCTAACACCCCTCACCCTAACACCTAACCCTAACACCCCTCACACTTATCCCTAATACACCTTACCCTAACCCTAACACCCCTCACACTTATCCCCCCTTAACCTAAATCTAACACCCCTCACACTTATCCCTAACACCTAACCCTAACATCCCTCACCATAACACCTAACCCTAACACCCCTTACACTTATCCCTAACACCCCTCACCCTAACACCTAACCCTAACACCCCTCACACTTATCCCTAACACCCCTCACCCTAACCCTAACACCCCTCACACTTATCCCTAACACCCCTTACCCTAACCCTAAAACCCTTCACACTTATCCCTTACAGCTAACCCTAACATCCCTCACCCTAACACCTAACCCTAACACCCATTACACTTATCCCTAACACCCCTTACACTAACACCCCTCACACTTATCCCTAACACCCCTCACCCTAACACCTAACCCTAACACCCCTCACACTTATCCCTAACACCTCTTACCGTAAACCTAACACCCCTCACACTTATACCTAACACCTAACCCTAACATCCCTCACCCTAACACCTAACCCTAACACCCCTTACACTTATCCATAACACCCCTCACCCTAACACCCCTCACACTTATCCCTAACACCTAACCCTAACATTCCTCACCCTAAAACCTAACCCTAACACCCTTACACTTATCCCTAACACACCTCACCCTAACACCTAACCCTAACACCCCTCACACTTATCCCTAACACCCCTTACCCTAACCCTAACACCCCTCACACTTATCCCTAACACCTAACCCTAACATCCCTCACCCTAACAGCTAACCCTAACACCCCTTACACTTATCCCTAACACCCCTCACCCTAACACCTAACCCTAACGCCCCTCACACTTATCCCTAACACCCCTTACACTAACACCCCTCACACTTATCCCTAACACCCCTCACCCTAACACCTAACCCTAACAACCCTCACACATATCCCTAACACCCCTTACCCTAACTCTAACACCCCTCACACTTATACCTAACACCTAACCCTAACATCCCTCACCCTAACACATAACCCTAACACCCCTTACACTTATCCCTAACACCCCTCACCCTAACACCTAACCCTAACACCCCTCACACTTATCCCTAACACACCTTACCCTAACCCTAACACCCCTCACACTTATCCCTAAAACCTAACCCTAACATCCCTCACCCTAAGACCTAACCCTAACACCCCTTACACTTATCCCTAACACCCCTTACCCTAACACCTAACCCTAACACCCCTCACACTTATCCCTAACACCCCTTACCCTAACCCTAACACCCCTCACACTTATCCCTAAAACCTAACCCTAACATCCCTCACCCTAAGACCTAACCCTAACACCCCTTACACTTATCCCTAACACCCCTTACCCTAACACCTAACCCTAACACCCCTCACACTTATCCCTAAAACCTAACCCTAACATCCCTCACCCTAACACCTAACCCTAACACCCCTTACACTTATCCATAACACCCCTCACCCTAACACCCCTCACACTTATCCCTAACACCCCTTACCCTAACCCTAACACCCCTCACACTTATCCCTAACACCTAACCCTAACATTCCTCACCCTAACACCTAACCCTAACAACCCGTACACTTATCCCTAACACACCTCACCCTAACACCTAACCCTAACACCCCTCACACTTATCCCTAACACCCCTTACCCTAACCCTAACACCCCTCACGCTTATCCCTAACACCTAACCCTAACATCCCTCACCCTAACACCTAACCCTAACACCCCTTACACTTATCCCTAACACCCCTCACCCTAACACCTAACCCTAACACCCCTCACACGTATCACTAATACCCCTCACCCTAACCCTAACACCCCTCACACTTATCGCTAACACCCCTTACCCTAACATTAACACCCCTCTCACCTATCCCTAACACCTAACCCTAACATCCCACACCCTAACACCTAACCCTAACACCCCTTACACTTATCCCTAACACCCCTCACCCTAACACCTAACCCTAACACACCTCACACTTATCCCTAACACCCCTTACCCTAACCCTAACACCCCTCACACTTATCCCTAACACCCCTTACACTAACACCCCTCACACTTATCCCTAACACCCCTCACCCTAACACCTAACCCTAACACCCCTCACACTTATCCCTAACACCCCTTACACTAACACCCCTCACACTTATCCCTAACACCCCTCACCCTAACACCTAACCCTAACACCCCTCACACTTATCCCTAACACCCATAACCCTAACACCCCTCACACTTATCCCTAAAACCCCTTACCCTAACCCTAACACCCCTCACACTTATCCCTAACACCCCTTACACTAACACCCCTCACACTTATCCCTAACACCCCTCACCCTAACACCTAACCCTAACACCCCTCACACTTATCCCTAACACCCCTTACACTAACACCCCTCACACTTATCCCTAACACCCCTCACCCTAACACCTAACCCTAACACCCCTCACACTTATCCCTAACACCCCTTACCCTAACCCTAACACCCCTCACACTTATCCCTAAAACCTAACCCTAACATCCCTCACCCTAATACCTAACCCTAACACCCCTTACACATATCCCTAACACCCCTTACCCTAACACCTAACCCTAACACCCCTCACACTTATCCCTAACACCCCTTACCCTAACACCCCTCACACTTATCACTAAAACCTAACCCTAACATCCCTCACCCTAACACCTAACCCTAACACCCCTTACACTTATCCATAACACCCCTCACCCTAACAACCCTCACACTTATCCCTAACACCCCTTACCCTAACCCTAACACCCCTCACACTTATCCCTAACACCTAACCCTAACATTCCTCACCCTAACACCTAACCCTAACACCCCTTACACTTATCCCTAACACACCTCACCCTAACACCTAACCCTAACACCCCTCACACTTATCCCTAACACCCCTTACCCTAACCCTAACACCCCTCACACTTATCCCTAACACCTAACCCTAACATCCCTCACCCTAACACCTAACCCTAACACCCCTTACACTTATCCCTAACACCCCTTACCCTAACACCTAACCCTAACACCCCTCACACTTATCCCTAACACCCCTTACCCTAACCCTAACACCCCTCACACTTATCCCTAAAACCTAACCCTAACATCCCTCACCCTAAGACCTAACCCTAACACCCCTTACACTTATCCCTAACACCCCTTACCCTAACACCTAACCCTAACACCCCTCACACTTATCCCTAAAACCTAACCCTAACATCCCTCACCCTAACACCTAACCCTAACACCCCTTACACTTATCCATAACACCCCTCACCCTAACACCCCTCACACTTATCCCTAACACCCCTTACCCTAACCCTAACACCCCTCACACTTATCCCTAACACCTAACCCTAACATTCCTCACCCTAACACCTAACCCTAACACCCTGTACACTTATCCCTAACACACCTCACCCTAACACCTAACCCTAACCCCCCTCACACTTATCCCTAACACCCCTTACCCTAACCCTAACACCCCTCACGCTTATCCCTAACACCTAACCCTAACATCCCTCACCCTAACACCTAACCCTAACACCCCTTACACTTATCCCTAACACCCCTCACCCTAACACCTAACCCTAACACCCCTCACACGTATCACTAATACCCCTCACCCTAACCCTAACACCCCTCACACTTATCGCTAACACCCCTTACCCTAACATTAACACCCCTCTCACCTATCCCTAACACCTAACCCTAACATCCCACACCCTAACACCTAACCCTAACACCCCTTACACTTATCCCTAACACCCCTCACCCTAACACCTAACCCTAACACACCTCACACTTATCCCTAACACCCCTTACCCTAACCCTAACACCCCTCACACTTATCCCTAACACCCCTTACACTAACACCCCTCACACTTATCCCTAACACCCCTCACCCTAACACCTAACCCTAACACCCCTCACACTTATCCCTAACACCCCTTACACTAACACCCCTCACACTTATCCCTAACACCCCTCACCCTAACACCTAACCCTAACACCCCTCACACTTATCCCTAACACCCATAACCCTAACACCCCTCACACTTATCCCTAAAACCCCTTACCCTAACCCTAACACCCCTCACACTTATCCCTAACACCCCTTACACTAACACCCCTCACACTTATCCCTAACACCCCTCACCCTAACACCTAACCCTAACACCCCTCACACTTATCCCTAACACCCCTTACACTAACACCCCTCACACTTATCCCTAACACCCCTCACCCTAACACCTAACCCTAACACCCCTCACACTTATCCCTAACACCCCTTACCCTAACCCTAACACCCCTCACACTTATCCCTAAAACCTAACCCTAACATCCCTCACCCTAATACCTAACCCTAACACCCCTTACACATATCCCTAACACCCCTTACCCTAACACCTAACCCTAACACCCCTCACACTTATCCCTAACACCCCTTACCCTAACACCCCTCACACTTATCACTAAAACCTAACCCTAACATCCCTCACCCTAACACCTAACCCTAACACCCCTTACACTTATCCATAACACCCCTCACCCTAACAACCCTCACACTTATCCCTAACACCCCTTACCCTAACCCTAACACCCCTCACACTTATCCCTAACACCTAACCCTAACATTCCTCACCCTAACACCTAACCCTAACACCCCTTACACTTATCCCTAACACACCTCACCCTAACACCTAACCCTAACACCCCTCACACTTATCCCTAACACCCCTTACCCTAACCCTAACACCCCTCACACTTATCCCTAACACCTAACCCTAACATCCCTCACCCTAACACCTAACCCTAACACCCCTTACACTTATCCCTAACACCCCTCACCCTAACACCTAACCCTAACACCCCTCACACTTATCACTAATACCCCTCACCCTAACCCTAACACCACTCACACTTATCGCTAACACCCCTTACCCTAACCCTAACACCCCTCACACTTATCCCTAACACCTAACCCTAACATCCCTCACCCTAACACCTAACCCTAACACCCCTTACACTTATCACTAACACCCCTCACCCTAACACCTAACCCTAACAACCCTCACACTTATCCCTAACACCCCTTACCCTAACCCTAACACCCCTCACACTTATCCCTAACACCTAACCCTAACATCCCTCACCCTAACACCTAACCCTAAAACCCCTTACACTTATCCCTAACACCCCTCACGCTAACACCTAATACTAACACCACTCACACTTATCCCTAACACCTAACCCTAACATCCCTCACCCTAACACCTAACCCTAACACCCCTCACACTTATCCCTAACACCTAACCCTAACATCCCTCACCCTAACACCTAATCCTAACACCCCTCACACTTATCCCTAACACCCCTCACCCTAACCCTAACACCCCTCACACTTATCCCTAACACCTAACCCTAAAATCCCTCACCCTAACACCTAACCCTAACACCCCTTACACTTATCCCTAACACCCCTCACCCTGACCCTAACACCCCTCACACTTATCCCTAACACCTAACCCTAACATCCCTCACCCTAACACGTAACCCTAACACCCCTTACACTTATCCCTAACACCCCTCACCCTAACACCTACCCCTAACACCCCTCACACTTATCCCTAACACCCCTTACACTAACACCCCTCACACTTATCCCTAACATCCCTCACCCTAACACCTAACCCTAACACCCCTCACACATATCCCTAACACCCCTTACCCTAACTCTAACACCCCTCACACTTATACCTAACACCTAACCCTAACATCCCTCACCCTAACACCTAACCCTAACACCCCTTACACTTATCCCTAACACCCCTCACCCTAACACCTAACCCTAACACCCCTCACACTTATCCCTAACACCCCTAACCCTAACACCCCTCACACTTATCCCTAACACCTAACCCTAACATCCCTCACCCTAAGACCTAACCCTAACACCCCTTACACTTATCCTTAACACCCCTCACCCTAACACCTAACCCTAACACCCCTCACACTTATCCCTAACACCCCTTACCCTAACCCTAACACCCCTCACACTTATCCCTAAAACCTAACCCTAACATCCCTCACCCTAAAACCTAACCCTAATACCCCTCACACTTATCCCTAACACCCCTCACCCTAACCCTAACACCCCTCACACTTATCCCTAACACCCCTTACCCTAACCCTAACACCCCTCACACTTATCCCTAAAACCTAACCCTAACATCCCTCACCCTAAAACCTAACCCTAATACCCCTCACACTTATCCCTAACACCCCTCACCCTAACCCTAACACCCCTTACACTTATCCCTAACACCCCTCACCCTAACACCTAACCCTAACACCCCTCACACTTATCCCTAACACCCCTCACCCTAACCCTAACACCCCTCACACTTATCCATAACACCCATCAACCTAACACCTAACCCTAACATTCTCACACTTATCCCTAAGACCTAACACCCCTTACACTTATCCCTAACACCCCTCACCCTAACACCCCTCACACTTAGCCCTAACACCCCTCACCCTAACACCTAACCCCCTCACCCTTATCCCTAACACCCCTTACCCTAACACCCCTCACACTTATCCCTGTGTCTCTTCCCCCCCTTATCATCAAGGGAGGGGGAGGATGATGAGGGAGAGGGGAAGAGACACAGGGGAGGATGATGAGGGAGGGGGGAAACAGACACAGGGGAGGATGATGAGGGAGGGGGTAAAGAGATACAGGGGAGGGTGATGAGGAAGGGGGGAAAGAGACACAGGGGAGGATGATGAGGGAAGGGGGGAGAGACACAGGGGAAGATGATGAGGGAGGGGGAAAAGAGACACAGGGGAGGATGATGATGGAGGGGGGAAGAGACACAGGGGAGGATGATGAGGGAGGGGGTAAAGAGATACAGGGGAGGATGATGAGGGAGGAGGATTATGGATTAAAACCAGAGTCTGCATCAACTATGTAATTTTCCGTGGGAGTTTTGACATGGATCCCCCTCCGGCATGCCACAGTCCAGGTGTTAGTCCCCTTAAAACAACTTTTCCATCACTATTGTGGCCAGAAAGAGTCCCTGTGGGTTTTAAAATCCGCCTGCCCATTGAAGTCTATGGCGGTTCGCCGGGTTCGCCGGTTCGCGAACATTTGCGGCGGTTCGCGTTCGCTGTTTTGCGAACCGAAAATGTTATGTTCGCGACATCACTACCCACCATCCAAGGAATAGGTTTGCATAGGTGGGGGCACATGATGTGCCCATTGCAATAACCTGGATCTGGAGGAAAAAAAGAGTTGCCAAAAACAAAATACATGTCAACACGTGTACAAGTTTGTCCAGTGCAATGAGAGACTCAATAGTCTCAGGGCATTACTGAGGGCTTAGATAGATTTTTAATTTTAATATTTTTTTTAGTAATCAATTATACTCTTTGTCAATCATGTCTTTATAACTAGTGACACATTCTGTAGTAGGATTACTAAACAGTGGCATATAGCAATAGTGATTATCTAATTGCATTTTAGCCTTTTTCACATAGAGGTCTTTAGACCAAAGGACCACATTACCACCACATTATCACTTGTTTTAATTAATACCTATTCCCATGTCCTTTTGTCTTTTAATGCTAGAGTTTCCTCATTAGATGGATCATGTTCTTCAAACTTGGCTTTAATGATCTCATTGGACACAAGATTGAGGAATACATGTACTGCTGGAGGAATAGATTGAGGAGGGGTAAAGGTGCTAGTAAGTTTTAATCTGTCCAACCAATTTTCATGGGTCAGGCTGTTTATTGGAAAAATACTTTTTTTTCTAATTTTATTTTTGTTATTAGAAGTTGTAGTATTTATTTCTACATGTATAAAAATTGTCATGGTAAGTTTTATACATTAGATTCTATATCATTAACATTTTATTGCTATTGATATATTTGAAAATAAAGATTAACATAAACTATAATAAAACTTTATCATTTTAATATTTTCAATTTTGTTATCCAAACTTATTTGTCATTTTAACTACACCTCCATTCCCATGCCTGCAAGCTATGTTATAGTATTTGGGTGAATTTTGGCAATACATCTTTTACACTTTCAAAGTTGTTGAGCTGGAACAAATGTAAATCTTGTACTTAGAACCTCAGTATGTATAGGTGTTAAAGATCTTTCTGACATATTAACAACTCTTAACGCCTGCCCCTCCTCCAATTGTGAACTTGGTACATTGGATTGGGTGCCTGAACTCTGATCTCAAGTTTCTCCTTCTGCCCCCTTCTAATACGTCTTCTATATTCAGTAGAGTTTGAGGTGGCAGTGGGAATAAAGAGGATCTCCCACTATTCAAACTAGATTCCGTATATGGCTTGTCAATGTCTAATGTCTTAAAATCAGTGGGATATTCAAATTCATTACAGTATCTAGTTCATGTAGGTATTTTAAGTCCCCATTTATAAATGTTTCCCTGATCACAACCCTTTCTATCCCTTTAAATTGTCTTCCTTTTCAATTCACTAATGCTTTGGGTACATTTGGAAAATACTAACTGCATTTTATTATAAGCAACCTTTAATTCTTTTAATTCCTTAAACTGTTTCAATTTAGTACAAATGATATCTAGAATTAATATATTTTTGTTAACTTCTCTTTTTTCTTCATTTAGCAAAAGTTCCATGAGTGGTGATGGTCTCACTCTGTCACAATATCTAGAATTATTTAGTTTAGTTCTAGTGAACTGTTTAGCCATGGATGCTCTCCTTGGAGTACTTGAACATTAGTAGAGTGAATATATCTAGAACAGGGGTGGAGCGCTGGTCCCGGTAGTGCAATGCACCAGGACCCTTCCTGTGGATATATATATATGTGATGTATGCAAGGTCCTATTCCATCACAGTTACTCCCTCGCCTCTCTACCACAATAACCCGTGCTCTCACACATATATTCAACCTTTCCCTAAACACTGGAAAGTTTCTGTCATCTCTAAAAAATGCTATAATTACACCTATTCTTAAAAAAAAAACTCTTCTGATCCAGCTAATGCATCTAATTATTGCCCTATATCACTACTTACCCAGGCTTCAAAACTGCAGCTCATCTATAATCGCCTTACCAAATTGATTTCCTTCAATTCTCTTCTTGACACCTTCCAATCCGGTTTCCGACCTCATCACTCCACAGAGACATTTCTCACAAAAGCAACTAATTTTTTTTTCACCTCCATGTCAAAGGGTCATTTCTCTATTGTAATCCTCCTAAGGCTCTCTGCTGTCTTTGTCACAGTTGACCACCCTCTTCTAATCCAAATTCTCTACTCTCTTGGCATCCATGACTTTGCTCTTTCATGGCTCACATCATACCTACAAGGTTGTCCCCTCTTCTCCATTTATAATTCCTCACTTGGAATAAACTCTTTCAGATTTTAATCATCTCTATGCAGACAACACAAACATTTACCTCTCAACACCAGATCTATCTCTCTCTATTCTAGTGCAAGTCTCTAACTCTCTAGAATATCCTCCTGGGTGTCCGTCCACCATCTCAAACTTACATTTTAAAAACTAAGTTCTTTATTCTTCTACCCTCTGCAACAGCATCCATTCCTCAAATATCTCTCACTGTGGACAATGCAGTTTTCACTCCCTCCCCCCAAGCCTATTGTCTTGGGGTTCTTCTTGATCCTGTCCACTCTTTCATTCCTCATATAAATCTTGCCTAGTTCATTTTAAAAAAATATCTCCAAAATATGCCACTATCAAGACACAAATTAAATTCTAATTTATTCTCTCATCATATCTCATTTCAACAACTGCAACTCACTCCTCTCTGGCCTCCCCATCACCTGCTCCAATCTATAATAAATTGGTCCGCTAGACTCATCTACAATACCCAACACTCAATGTCAGCATCAGCACTCTTTCAGTCACTCCACTGTCTCCGCATAAACACCAGAATAACATTTAAAATCATGACCCTAATGTATAGAGCCCTCGATAATAATGCACCCCCTTATATCTCTACTTTTGTCTCAAAATACTCCCCCCACCTCAGTTGTGCTAATGGACTTCTTTCCTCCTCTCTTATAGTTTCTTCTCATTCTCCCCTTCAGGACTTTTCTCGTGTGCCCCCTATTCTTTGGAACTCATTACCTCACTACACTAGACTTTCCTCCTGTCTCAAGTCCTTTAAAACCTCATTAAAAGCACATGTATTTAAGAGGATCAATCACCTTCATATTGAATATGCCCAATTTATCTATCACCTTTCAAATCAATTAGATTGTACAGTAAGTTTGCAAGTTTTTAATGGTGGATGCTTGAAAAGTACTCTATATGCAAGATTATAAACTAAAAAACAGGGCTCTCTATTTATTTAATCTGTATTTATTATGTTTTTATTCTCTGTTTCATCCTGTGTATGGTGCTGTGGAATATGTTGGCGCATTATAAATGCTAGATAATTATATATATATACAAGACATATATACTGTGTATATATATATATATATATATATATATATATATTTATATACACACTATAAATTAACTAGCGACTTGCCTGTCAAAAATGACAGGGCAATAAAATTTGAAGCCATGGCAATGCTGTTTGACACACAATGTAAAGATTCTTCTACTCTGAGGACTTTCGACGCTCATTGCAAGCCTCTCCTCTTGTATACTTTTCCTCCTCTGAGCACCTTCGTCATTCATCACAAAGACAGATATATATTTATCTATATTTTGTTAACTAATACTGAGTTAGTTACTTAATAAATTAATATACTTTACCTATTTGTAATTAATATATCCAGCAATCAATAGCCTGAAGAGCTAACAATATGTTTTTATTTTCCAGCAGCATACAATGTACAGTTTGAGTGTTGGTGCCCTTATGATAAAGTGTAATGAATATCCCAACTACGCATCAGAAATATGCTGCACGCGGGGGGGGGGCAAACCCTTGGTTTAGTTGTGTAAAGCGCCATTGTAGATTTGTAATGTTATTAATGTGTTAAGCCGCTCGCAAGCATTTTCCGTCATTTGTAATAGTGTATTTTGTACCTTGTACATTCATGTGTGAAAGTGCTATGTGGTTGGCAGTGTTTTACGCAGTCCGGAGTCGTGTAGCCTTGTTTTCATTTTTTGGGGCAGTAATTTTTTATTGCTTAGGAGATTTTCGATTGCCTAAACTCTGCAAAATCGACTTAAATTCACGTTCCACTTCACTCCTGGACGTCCTGGCTGTTCCCCCATGCTGTATGCAATGTTTTAATCGTATTTTTATTTAAATTATTTTATTTATTTAAAATAGTTTTTTGCGTTTTTGGTTTTTGCGGTTCGGCCGTTAACCTCGTATTTTCCTATCTCGTATTTTTTTTTTTTTTTTTAAGTCCCGCGTCTCGTAATTTTTTTTTTCTAAGTCCTGCGTTTGTCAACTACTTGCAGGCTGGCGATCCCACGTTTACAAAGTGTTTGGTGTCTAGGTCCCGCGTGTTTCATTGCCTTTACTGCTCGCCTCGCTCTGTTAGCGCTGTTTATTATTTGACTTTCTGTTTTAAGGGATTTTCTGTTTTAAGGGATTTTCCTATTGTCCTATCTATTTTGGCATCTAAGACCATATTTAAATCCCCACCTATCATGTATTTTAAAATATTTTACTTGTTTGCTGTTAGGCACATACAGATTGATTAATGTAAACATCTTACCATTTAGAACCTAGCCATACAATTAATCTTCCCTTACTGTCTATTTCTTGTATTCCCTTTATTATTTTAAGCTTTTTCTGAAAAGTATTGATACTCCACATGATTTAGAGTTAAGTTTAGAATGGATTTGACAGGGACATTCTTTATTCATAAACTTAGGTTTAAATTCTTCCTTCCAATGTGTTTCTTGCAAAAATATTATCAACCTTATTAAATTGCGATTTGGCAAATTGAAAAGGGCTCTATCTAAGCACATAGCATATTTTTTTACAGAAGTTTTTAGTTAGTGAACTTCTATCCAAAAGCAAGGTCTTCACTAAGTAAAAACCTGTGTAAAAAAATATGCTATGTGCTTAAATAGGAGCCGGGGGTTTACTTGGAGTACACCCCGCTGCAGGGCTTCTATTTATTCTAGTTTGGGACCCCCGCAGCAAGCGATGGTGTGGGGAGCCTGCAAGATTGTCTTGCAGGCTTTCATGTGCCATGACGGATGGCTGTGCTGCATAGCTCACATGATGCTCGCAGCAGGTCTAATTTAATACCATTGTAACTTTGTCAAATTTGATAGGGCTTAGGTTCAAACCTTGTATATACAAGGCTGGAATTTAATGGGGCTAATACTATGTTATAGTAGCCACTGTGTACACTACGTAATTCTTTTGATATACAGCCTTTTCTCAGAGTGTTATAGAATGATAATTAGGTACACCTTTTACTATTTAGTTTCTGATGAGGCCAAAAAGATCTACCATGCTACTGTGCATTTATGAATTTTATGCAGTCAGATTCCTTTTGCCACCCTAATCAAGTTGATTCCATTAGTATACATAGGCCTCCATTCCATGACTCCTGTAAGAACTGAACTGAGTGAAGTTCACTTGTAAATCACCACCAAGACATCATATCTTACCTCAGATACATCCTGAGCACACAGATGGAATTTCTCAAATAATGTAAGACCCAAGTAGGTGTCTCATAACTATTTTAAAAATTAAAATCACATGCCTCCCATAACAATATCCAATCTTTCTGAAGTTTGATATTCTAGCCTTTTGGGGTACCCAAATAAATAAAAAAAAAGCCTACAGGTACGTTTAACCCCATCATATAGGCTGAAAGATGCCACACAAGCCAAGATGCTTTAAATTTGTAGCTATAAAGAAGCTAAGACTGTAACTGTGTTGGATTTGAGCCTTGATTGCTCAGACACAATTACGGAGTTATTAATGCTACCTCTGGCTTCCAACTCAATACTGTCATGAATCAGCCAGTGGCCATATTGGATTTGGCGTGAACTGTGCCGTGGCCATTTTGTGACTGGCACAGCCATCCTGTGACTGGCAGCAGTGGTCACAATGGGAGCCATATTGGGACTGGCAGCAGAGGCCACACCCAGTGGCCATATTGTGGTTGGACAAAGTTCATGGCTCAGGCGGCAGCCATGTTGGGACTGGCAGTATTGGTCACACCCAGGGGCCATCTTATCATGAGCTGTTATCTTCCACATGCTGTGGAAGAAAAGGTTTGGGGCCCACTTGTTATTGTTATATTATGTTATGTGATTTAAGGGATGAAAACTGTTGGTAGGCCATGTAAGAGAGGTGTCACCTAGCATAACCGTTAAACCGTTAATAAAGTATAGTTACGCATATAGCAGTTCTATGTTAGGTGCGCCTTTACGCTTTGCCTCAACCAGGGGTTCACGGGATGTTACATGTTTTATAGTATTATATTGTATTGAATTGTAGAGTGGCATGGCTGGTGAGTGATGGGAACATATATGAAAATGAGTAAGGAATGTTTCTTAGGCTAAATACCATCCCCCATGTGTGAGCAATAAGCCAGGAGCTTGCCCATATGGTCCTGAAGGTAAACACTTGAAATGATAGTAGTCAGGAACAATAGGGTCCCTTACGGACACTGAGGCACCATAACCACAGGGGGTCTACAGGGATTCCCACTCAGAGAATCAGGGCAAAGTCCAGAGGGCAGGAAGATGTCTCTCTCTTGGGAGCTAGAGCCAAATGAATTAGTTAGCCCCACCTAATGGGTGGACCTGGGGAGGAGTCTCATGGTTCCCACGTAGGGACCCTGCATGATTGGCCAGAGGTCATTTGGGGCTGGCTAAGGGTAGCCACTCCCCTATCCTTGAGTGCTGTGTTTAAATATGTTGTTCCAAAATAAAACGTTGTTCATAATTTTCATCAAGACGTGGCGTGTAGATGTATTATTTACCCGGAGACATATGCTTCCAGTAAGATTCGTCAGACTTACTGTCAATATTGCTCAGTCTAACCCAAGGCTGAGACATGATGTTTCTGTAATCAAAGCTACCTAGGTCCAGAGTCACCCAAATCCAACAGACCCCAGCCAGAGAGTGGGTCGTGATAAATACCACTACACTCTATCCTGTATGAGCCCAAGTATCCCCAGGATACCCGTATGATCCAGGGGATCCCCAACTAAAATATAACCATGAGGGTTAAAATAGTAATTTTACCTTTGGACTGCCATGGTCCCTACCATTAACTCATATTCCATGGGTATCTCAACAGGCCTCCATGGTTTACTAATCTATGAACATGGGGGTCCTCATAAAACTCTGTGGCACATTAAGGATCCCCATGGCATCCTTCTTACCACCACAGGTGTCCATATTTTAGCTTATAGACCATAACCCTTATAGTCCCTAACACTATAGAAACTACAGGATTATAAGTAGGAGTCAACATGGATTTATGTGGAATAAGTCCTGTCAAACTAATCTAATTAGTTTCTATGAGGAGGTTAGTAGGAAAGTGGATCAAGGCAACTCAGTGGATGTAGTCTTTTTGGATTTTGCAAAAGCATTTGATACAGTGCCACCTGGAAGACTATTGTGCAAACTAAGGGATACAGGAATTGCAGTTAATATCTGCTCATGGATTGAGAGCTGGCTAAAAGACAGGAAACAAAGGGTTGTGGTAAATGGAACATACTCAGATTGGACTAATGTGGTAAATGGGGTACCTCAGGGCTCAGTATTAGGTCCTCTCCTGTGAGGAATTGACTCTGCTGGGTTTTGAACCCTGGTCCCCAGGCTGCTATACCTCTTCCCTACCACTGCGCCAGCCTGCCTTTTGTGAATTCCATTGAGACCTTATAAGCTTGACTCTGCTAGCAATTTTATCAGTACCTAAGTCTATTCAGCTGTGTCTGGTCAGGTGTCTGGTCCTTGGCCTATATAAGACACTTCCTGTCAAATGTACCTTGCCAGATTATTGTTGGTTCCTGATCCCTTCAATAAAAGCTTGTTCCTGTTTAACCTACTAGTTGCTGAACCGGATTATTGCTGACCTTGGCTACTGGTCTCCACAACTTTGTGATTCCTATATCATTACATCTCCTTTTAAACATAATTATTAATGACTTAGTAGCAGGACTGGAAAGTAGTGTCTCCAGTTTTGCAAGCCCCACGGCAAGTGCCTTTGGCGCTTATCACTAGTCTCTACCATGTCTACTTCCTCCCTTGTGTCTCATTTCTCTCCTCCTCTTCCTAATTTTAAGCCTGCAAATGCGGACCCTCGCAAAGCGAGGGGCCGCATTTGAGGAGGCTCCCACCACGACTGCAACATTTACGAACTTAGCATCCACAAATACGAGCCGCGCCACTTACAAAAAAAATATTACGACCTCGCAAAAATACGACATTAGCGGCCGAAACGCGCGGACATGAAAACAGGAAAACCACACAAAATACACAAAACAAACACATAAAAAGCTTTCCCACAGCAATGGGGCACCCAGCACCTCTAAAAGTGAGGTTACAAGTCAATTTAAGTTGAAATTAAAGAGTTTACACCACTGAAAATCCCCTAAGCAAAAGAAAAAATAGCTGCCGAAAAAAGCGAGGGGCCGCATTTGAGGAGGCTCCCACCACGACTGCAACATTTACGAACTTAGCATCCACAAATACGAGCCGCGCCACTTACAAAAAAAATATTACGACCTCGCAAAAATACGACATTAGCGGCCGAAACGCGCGGACATTAAAACAGGAAAACCACACAAAATACACAAAACAAACACATAAAAAGCTTACCCACAGCAATGGGGCACCCAGCACCTCTAAAAGTGAGGTTACAAGTCAATTTAAGTTGAAATTAAAGAGTTTACACCACTGAAAATCCCCTAAGCAAAAGAAAAAATAGCTGCCGAAAAAAACAAAAACGAGGCTACAGGACCCTAAACACCCAAAACACCACGAAACACATACAGATTTTTCAGAAAAGCCGTACGAGATCGAACAACAAGGACGCAAAATCAGCCACAGCCGCGTACCACATACAGTACATTAGGCACCATTTTACAACACTAACTGACACAATGTGGAAGTACACAGCTACCCTAACGGATTTTACTCGCGCGCACACACACTATTTACACTACACACTGCACACATAGCTGACACTTACACAGCAGCTCCACAACACTGAAAACACACATTGTATGCTGCGGCAACATCAAAACAGATTGTCAGCTCTTCAACACAATCCTTCCTGCATATATTACTTCCAAATAGGTAAAGTATGTTAATTTATTTATGTATTATTTATTTGATTACCATACACCAAATAGCATTAGCTCACTTACAATTCCATTGCCGTCATTTATTGACGGGCAATATTCTAGTATATATATATATTTATATATACTGTGTGTGTGTGTATATATATATATATATATATATATATATATATATATATATATACTGTATATTAATATTACCGAAAATATAAAAAGAATGAAACCTGTAAGGGAAAAAAATATACTTTACATATCCTGTTGATGGCCTCCAGCGATAATGACTGAATCCCTTGAACTCAGTTTTCAGCCCTGGAAAAGGAGCCACTTTCATGCCATCCTCTTCTTTCTTGATTGAAGTCCTTCGTCCTCATCTTCGGTCCGTGGAAATTGGCATCCACCTAAAAAAACTTGCTGCTCTCTAAACGAAACTCCACCTCTGAGGAGCTTCCACGCCAACTAACATTTTTCTGAGCTGTCCTTCACCTTATATAATAATTTCCCCGGATTCTGATTGGCTAAAAATGCTTAAAAAATTGGCTATTCAAAATACTTCCTCCCCATATCTAATTGGTTAAAATTCTAACCAGGCATAATTCATAGATGCAAGAATCCCCATGCTATAGAGTTAATGTTAGGTAAAATGGGGGTCATAAGGACCCCTATGTTACATGGGTTAATATCAAATACCATGGGGCTCCAAAGGGGCCTCCATGGTTATACTTTAGATTGCAAAGGGGGTCCATAGAGAACCCAATAGAAATGTTTTAATATTTGGTTCCATGGGGCTTATATATGGTAGTAGGTATAGAGGGCAATCCTGGGAGATCCTCTGGCTTATGAAGGAGAAATCATGGGGGATACCCGGGCTCATAGGGGTATCGGATCATAAGCGGAGAAGTTCTAAACCAGGGGGTATCGGATCCTAAGCAGAGAAGTCATAAACCTCCAGCATTCATTTTTATTTGTATTTAATCCCTCCCTGGCCTGGGAAGGGGTTCATATAGATAGATAAGGATAAGGGAGGATGTTAGTGCTAGAATAGTGTGTTCAAATTAGTGGGTACTATTCTGTAGCATTGGTAGAAACTGCTGAGTTATATGTTAGAGCTAGAGAGCTCAGAGCAAACTCCATGGCTACAAGATTCTATTTTTCATAGAATAGGTCTGGTAATTAACTTTTCAAAACTCCCGTAGCTGCATGTCAGCCTTATGAGACTTCTTACAGGAGCCATGGAATGGAGGCCTTAAGCAGTGATTGTCACACAGAAAATATAGGGAGTTTAACCAGAATTATTTCGTTTGTTACAAATTAACAGTACAGTGTATAAATCAATATTAATGCTCTTTTCAGGTAAAGTGGTATGAGAAATCCAATTTAACATCATAGCTGTTCTGTTTTACCTTGGTGTTTAGTCCTCTGTTGGTGCCATGTATCATTGTGGTATTAATGGGGTGTATTTATATGAAGCAAGTGCCTCCCTATTTCAGTTAGTGTGTCTTCAAAATAGATTGATGAAACCTTTTAGCAGATACTTTTCATTAAGCCAGATACTTAAGGGAGATATGCATTAGTGCGTCCTGAATATTCTTCTATACATCAATAATCACCTACCATTCAAACTTGAATCTTCCCTGCACTAAGTCATCTACTTAAGTTCATGAACTTTACTGAAATATCGAATTCAGACGTTCTTTACTCTGCTTTCCTGTTTTGCTTTTTATATTTGTATATTAGTGTATAATATATAGCAAAGGACACAACAGCATTCCCTATTAATGTGCACAACCTATATAACTCAAAATGAGTTAAAAAAAAGATAGATAAAACTTAGCTTTTAATAAATAGTATAAAAGAGTAATCTTTAAAAATATATGCAGAGGCAGGGTGTGCAATTTGAAATCACTGAATATCATATAGAGATTCCTGATAAGGACAGGGAAGTGTACCAAGTGCATACATCTATACACATGGTATAAAAAGTGCTAAATCTGAAAAAGTGTAAACAGTGCATAAAGTGCTAATCTTAAATAATATGGAACCAAACAATTGTTTATTTGGTTCTAAAAAGTGCTAGAGTGTTATAATGTACAACTTGGTATATATCTATTGCAGTGGTGCAAGTTCCCTTATTTATCAGGAAAAAATATATTGTCACTTATTCCATATAACTTGTGGAATTCTCCAATATATGGGTCTTATGGTTGAAATAAAGTGACTAGTGCAATTATTTAGAATAATGGTTCACTTTGCCTCATTGCTGTTAAATAATATATCATAGGGCTTAGAGCTCCGTTTTTTGTCAGCTCTGTCTTATAGACAGTTATATCGAGGGTAGGAACTGGTATTTGTCGTGGCTGAATAGCTAAAGTGACTAAATGAGACTCCTATCGTTATATATTAACTTCTCCGGTGAGATATTTAGGAGCTCATGCACAGCGTCCCACGAGGAGGAGCGCACACGCAGGCTGATGACGTCATAGCTAGGCGTCTCAACCTCGTGGTACGCTGTGCATGAGCTCCTAAACAATATCTCACCGGAGAAGTTAATATATAACAATAGGAGTCTTGTTTAGTCACTTTAGCTATTCAGCCAAGACAAATACCAGTTCCTAACCTCGATATAACTGTCTATAAGACAGAGCTGACAAAAAGCAGAGCTCTAAGCCCTATGATATATTATTTAACAGCAATGAGGCAAAGTGAACCATTATTCTAAATAATTGCACGAGTCACTTTAGTTCAACCATAAGACCCATATATTGGAGAATTCCACAAGTTATATGGAATAAGTGACAATATATTTTTTCCTGATATATAAGGGAACTTGCACCACCGCAATAGATATATACCAAGTTGTACATTATAACACTCTAGCACTTTTTAGAACCAAATAAACAATCGTTTAATTCCATATTATTTAAGATTAGCACTTTATGCACTGTTGACACTTTTTCAGATTTAGCACTTTTTATACCATGTGTATAGATTTATGCACTTGGTACACTTCCCTGTCCTTATCAGGAATCTCTATATGATATTCAGTGACTTCAAATTGCACACCCTGCCTCTGCATATATTTTTAAAGATTACTCTTTTATACTATTTATTAAAAGCTAAGTTTTATCTATCTTTTTTTTAACTCATTTTGAGTTATATAGGTTGTGCACAATAATAGGGAATGCTGTTGTGTCCTTTGCTATATGTTACTATATTATCCCTAGTAGCACCCTATAAGTTCAATTTACTTGCCCTACCTAGAGCCACGTCTTGTTCTATTTTTTGTCTATAAGGGCCTCATTCAATTGCAATTTGGCCAATTGAATAGGGCTCTATATAAGCATATAGCATATTTTTTTACAGAAGTTTTTAGTTAGTGAACTTTTATCCAAAAGCAAGGTCTTCACTAACTAAAAACTTCTGTAAAAACAATATGCTCTGTGCTTATAAAGAGCCCTATTCAATTGGCCGAATCGCAATTGAATGAGGCCCTTAGTGTATAATATATCCCTGTTCCCCTTATCATCAAGGGAGGGGGGAGGATGATGAGGGAGGGGGGAAGAGACACAGAGGAGGATGATGAGGGAGGGGGGAAACAGACACAGGGGAGGATGATGAGGGAGGGGGTAAAGAGATACAGGGGAGGGTGATGAGGAAGGGGGGAAAGAGACACAGGGGAGGAGGATGAGGGGGGGAAGAGACACAGGGGAAGATGATGAGGGAGGGGGAAAAGAGACACAGGGGAGGATAATTTTGGAGGGGGGAAGAGACACAGGGGAGGATGATGAGGGAGGGGGTAAAGAGATACAGGGGAGGATGATGAGGAAGGTGGGAGGATGATGAGGGAGGGGGGATGAGACACAGGTGAGGGTGATGAGGAAGGGGGGAAAGAGACACAGGAGAGGATGATGAGGGAGGGGGTAAAGAGATACAGGGGAGGATGATGATGGAGGGGAATGTTAGGTTATTTATGCCCTTTATGGATTAAAACCAGAGTCTGCATCAACTATGTAATTTTCCGTGGGAGTTTTGACATGGATCCCCCTCCGGCATGCCACAGTCCAGGTGTTAGTCCCCTTAAAACAACTTTTCCATCATTATTGTGGCCAGAAAGAGTCCATGTGGGTTTTAAAATCCGCCTGCCCATTGAAGTCTATGGCGGTTCGCCAGGTTCGCCGGTTCGCAAACATTTGCGACGGTTCGCGTTCGAGGTTCGCAAACCGGAAATTTTATGTTTGCGACATCAATATTCATCAAATATAAAATCAAAATCTCATAATATTCACTGGCATCTAGCTTGCACAACTAACTTTTGATATGCACATAAGGCTGAAGTGTGATAAGTAACGGGTTGCTTTTGTTATCTTTCTGGATTTGCAATAAAAATCATATACTGCATATAAGGCATTTGTCAGGTGGAGCTACCGCAGGTGAAGCAGATGCAGGGCATTGTGGTCCTCTACGGGGTAGATTTCTGCTGCTACTGGCAGCAGTCTGGAGTAAAGGGGAACTTGTAATTTAAGAAGAGAAGAGGATGGCAAATTTGTGTCAATTTAAAGATTAATTGGATTGCAGAATTTTAATAATACAATATAAAACTGAAAATATATATACAACAAATATAGTAGGGAAAGAGAGGCCCTGATGTTGTGAGAGTTTACAATATAAGGGGTGAGAGAGCCAAAGAAATAAGAGAAGAGGGGACTTTATAATGAGATGTTCTCTGATAGTTATCTATGGTGACAGAGTACTGTATGTTGTGGATATTAGTGAGGTAGGTAGAGAGAGTTGGAAAGCTGTAAGATGACTAGGAGCAGCAGGGTATTTCACATTCTATTGGGAGACAAGGGGTCAATGGAGTAGCCCAAACATTGAAGTCCAAAGACGAAGGTTAAACAGTAGACTAGGTTGGGCTGTTAGTGAGACTATAGTAGTCTATCAAAATGAGTGCGGCATTGGCATGCATAGGGAAAAAGAAGTATGGAGAAAGAAGCTGAACGGAACATAAGATGATAATACCTCTCCATTATCGGTCTCCTGGTCTAGGTACTGTATGTGGCAGAATTCTAGGCAAAAGAGAAGATAATCAGGTTTGCATGAAAGAGGCAGCCACAAGGGTTAACAAAATGATTTTAATCTCTGCACAAATTGCTTTTGGAGCAAATATAGGAATTCCTTCCTCTAGGTTGTCTCAAAGAACTGCACAAACTGAGTTATAGGTCTGATTAGAAAAAAACTCAATTCCTCCCTCTATTGGTTTAGCCCGCTAAAGAAAAAAAGGAGTATAAAATAACATTTTAACCAATTCAGGACTCATTTTTTATGCAAAGAGGAAACTGTAGTAATGTCTAAAATTGATTTATAATGTAATAGAAAATGTATACTGTAACTGATGGCTCTTTATTATAATGCTTTGTCATATTAAAAAAATACTATTTTGAAGAAACTATAATTAAAAAAAGGAAAATAATTTTAAACTGTAAAAAAAAAAACGTAGCCTATAATTGATTGATAAGGAAATCACACAAAGCAACTACAGTAGGTGGGTTCTAGAGTGAAAAGATAACATAGGAACACATTTAAGGCAAAGTTATAAGGCTTGTTATAAGGAAGTGTTGTATGGGGCGGGCAGCCATGAAGTCATTCTACATTAGTTATAGTTAATTCCCTTAAGATAACCTCTCGTTTGGCTGAGAAAGCTTCTCAGATGATGAATATTATTATGATCACCGCTACTAGTGAGACCAGGGAGCCGATCCAAGATAACTGTGTTTCAAAGATTGTAGGTGTCTGGGTAGTCGGAATAACGAGGAGGCATGCCGGCTGATCTGAGGAAGTGTTGGTGGAAGAATGTTAGATTGACTCGCGCAAACATAACTCCGAAGTGGATTTTTGTTCAGGTTTTGTGAAGGGTGTAGCCGGTGAATAGGGGAATCAGTGCACAAACCCGCCCATGATCGCAAAGATGGCTCCTTTGGAGAGCACATAGTGGAAGTGAGCAACAACATAATAGGTGTCATGAAAGACGATATCTAGGGATGAGTTTGCAAGGACAATTCCAGTTAGGCCTCCTACTGTGAATAAGAAGTTGAAACCAAGAACCCATAGCATAGAGGCATCCCATTTAATAGTTCCACCGTGCATTGTGGCTAGTCAGCTAGATACTTTTACCCCTGTCGGAATGGCAATAAATATTGTGTCGGAGGTAAAAAGAAGGGTTGAGGTAATTTTCGTGTGGCTTTGCGTGCAGTTAGAGAATTAATAGGGCGTCAAATGTTGTTGATAAGAATAAGGTAAGGTAGGTTTTAATCAGGCCTTGTTGAATATTTGTAGTGGCTTTGATCATTGGCAGTTATTGGTGGACAAATCCTTGAGGCCCGGCTTTTTCATACCAAGAGAGATCGACGAGGTGGGTTGGAATATTTTGTCCAATGTTGAGGTTAATTTTTGGAATGGTGCAGTGGATAATTGTTGGAACACATTTAAGGCAAAGTGATAAGGCTTGAATAATTGTTACCTATGGGCTTCACAAACATATTCTTAATTAACAGCTTATAAATAATTAGTATTGCATTTAGCATTCTATAACTTCTATTATTTTAAACATTTGGATAATTAATAAAAGAACGCATAACAATGTGGCTTTATGGTATCAGTTGGTGAACAATATATTTTGAAATTAATAGATTTTAGCTCTTACATTTTTAGTCCTGGCAGTATATCAAGTCATTAAACTTTTCTCTGAAAACAATAGATCTGTTTGAAAGTTCATGCAGCTAGATTTGACAGTTTACCACTGGGGCTTGTGCAAATTGATTAAACCCAGATCAATCAATAGTGTCTGGATGTTAGAGATCGGTGCCAAGGTAATGACTTGGTTCACATTCCAGTCTACATTTTAACGCAATAAAAGAGTCATATAAAGGAAGAATAAAAGGGAGACATAGACACAGTGTCTGTTATTTCTTTTTAATATGGCACTTTCACAATGATTTCTACAGGAAAGGGTAAATTGTATGTGAAATTAGTAATGTATGCATATATATATATATATATATATATATATATTTATTTATACATAAACTGTATGAAATATTTTGTTATATAAATGTCTATTACTGAAGTGCGAAACTGAACGCTCTATTGGTTTAACAAGTTTCAAATCCAATGCAAAACAAATAAATTAATTTAAAAAAAAACTTGATGCTGGGACATTCTGTAAAAGATCAAGGTACCTAATGTTCTCTTTGCATGTTTATATAGCCAGTAAGTGCTCTTTGTGTTTCAAGAGACATATGTTGAATCGGAGTTATGCACTTTATTAAGAACTTCGGACTGTTTGTGAATAATTCATTGTTAAATAAATTTGATGAAACTATTTAAAGGGACACTGTCACTCCAACAGCAAGTTTGTTTCATATTAAAAGCATTACAAACTATAAATTGTATTACATAGTAAACAATATCTAATATATTTTTCATTGTTTGTGTGGTTCCTATATGATAATGTATGGCTTAACATACTCATTTTGATACTAGATTGCATGATAAGAGTGACTTGATAATGTGTGGCCTAATATACTAATTTTGGATTCAGAGTTCTTGATAAGGGGGTGGGGGTCGGGGGGGATCTAAGTGCATGATAATCTTGGTGTGGAATTTTCTTTTCCACCACAGAGACAAACAAGTAGGATGCAATCCTATGGCTCCAGTACATGCCATCTCATAGCAGCGAGAAATAGCTCTCTTGTAAACAGCAAGGGGCCATTTTCACATGCAAGGGGCCATTATATTGCTAGTCGCCGAAAACGTCTTACCAACATAGGTGACACGCACCAAGGAATATTTTCCCAATCCTCTCTAGTCCTAATGTGTGCACATAGCCTGAAGCTCAGTAGTCTCCATAGCAATGCTGCTCATTGGTACCCAACACTGTAGCACACTACACTAGCCCTAACATCCTACGCTTATTTATCTACTAGAATATTGCCCGTCAAAAAATGAGGGCAATGAAATTGTAAGTGAGCTAAGGGTGTTTGGTGTATATAATGTGGCTGAGGTAGCGTTCGTTTTCTATGTCGTGCGAGTTTTTCGGAATATTTGTAGCTGTTTTGCTTGTTTATGGTAGTGTTTTATGTGTTTAGGGTCATTTAGCCTCGTTTTCGTTTTGTTCGGCAGCCTTTTTCTCTCTCGCTTAGAGAAATTTTTAGTGTCTAAACTGCTTTAATTTCAGTTAAATTGAGGTGTAACTTTAATTTTCAAGGTCCTGGATGCTCCCTCTTGCTGTAGGTAAGCTTTTTATGTATTTGTTGTGTGTATTTGTTGGATTTTTGATGTTTTCATGTGCGCGTGTTGCGGACGTTTTTTGCGAGGTCGTAACGTGTCTCGTATTTTGTTTGAGTTATGACGTAAAGTTCGCGAGGGTCGCAGATGCTGGCAAGTAGCGCCTTCGGTGCTCCTTGCCAGCAACTGTGACTCTCGCTTCGCGAGGGCCGCGGCTCGCTGCGCGAGCCCGCAAGCATGAGCAACGGCTCGTATGCTCACAACTATTATAGTGATATAAACATCTTCCCATAGAAGAGAAGTGGTTATACAATGAAAACAAATACAGGGCATTAGTGACCCCTCTGCCTATCACCTTTTACTCTCTATAAACCCAGGGATCCCTGTGATTTCTCCCAATACCCATTATAAATCGCCCTTCCCATGTGCTATGAGCTGGGGGAATCCCGGGGATTACCCCTTCCAACTTGCTCTCTCAGGGGATCTTCTCTAACTATGACTAGGGGGGTCCCTATAAACCCCCATAGCACCTAAAATGTAACTCCTTGCCAAGGAAGTCCTTAAAAGACCTCCATGGTAACTAAATATTAACCCCAAATGCTATGTATGTCCTGTAAGCAGCCCCATGGCTCATTAACCCCTATGCCACAAAGGTCCTGTTAGGACCCCTGTGGCATCTTCATGGTACCTAAAGTTAACCCCTTACCATGTCATGATACATCAATATTAAAACAACAATCCTGCAAATGATTAGGAAACATAATAAAACAAATGTAATGCTGAAGAAAATATAAACCCATAGGCCCTCATTCAATTGCAATTTGGCCAATTGAATAGGGGTCTAAATAAGCACATAACATATTTTTTTAAAGAAGTTTTTAGTTAGTAAACATCTATCCAAAAACAAGGTTTTCACTAACTAAAAACGTATTTAAAAAATATATGTTATGTGCTTATTTAGAGCCCTATTCAATTGGCCAAATTGCAATTGAATGAGGTCCATAGAATATATTAATAAGAAGACACAAAGAATTTTAATTGTAGTTTTCATCTTGTGAGCAAACGTTTCATGAGAAATGACAGAACCAATTAGAGTATCAAAAGCTGGTTCATTGTGTGTTCTAAGACAACAAATATCATGTTTGAATTAAATGCAGATGCTTATGTTTACTGCTTTTTAAATGAATTGTTAACCACCTGCGTCTTTCATTGCTTGCTGCATTTATTTAAATGACAACAGGTGGGAAGACAAAAGACTGGGGCATTTTACATTTTGTTTTGCATATATTTCTCACATACTCAAAATATTCGCTTAATATGTCTTACAATGCCTTGCAAGGTTGAGCACATGTCAGGCATTTACAAAGAGAAGAATGTTGTAATATTTTCCTTTACTTGGGTTGCTATTGGTATTACTGTGTTTCTGGGATATGAATCACAACTTCACACTCGTATCTGCTTACATGTACTCATAAGAACACTTGCAGGTCTTATAAGCTATTTTCTATTACGTGAAAAGCCCACTTCCAACTGGGATTTACTTCTGAAAGTAAAGGTTGTTTCTTTTTCTGTGTGCACTAATTACTGTGGTGAGTAGTCAGAATAAACAGGGGAAGGAGCTAGCTAGTGACCTTACAGGCAGTTATAATACAAGTACAGTTTTAGTATAAGTGTGGGAGTTTAAATAGAATGAGGGAGTGCAAAGTAAAAAGGTTAAATTGTAGTGCAGAAAAGAGAAGAAAAAAGCAGAAGGAACAGTAAAAGAGAAAGGAAAAAGAGAAAGAACAAATTGGCAAGGGAAGATATATCTTATAAATATACTAGTGACTTGCCTGTCAAAAAATGACCTTCAATAAAATTTGAAGTAAGGGCAATGCTGTTTGACACATAATGTTAAGCTTTTTATACTCTAAGGACCTTTGGTGCGCATTGCGAGCCTCGCCTCGCGTCTCCTTTGGCTCGTCTGTACATTTTTTAAAATACTAATTAATGAATTAATTTAATTTCATCATGTCCTAAGTGTTTGGAGGCTAAGTCCCGTGTGTTTCATTGCCTCCAATGCTTGCCTCGCTTCGCGAGCCTCGCAGGCAATCATCGCCCAAGTGCTACGAGTTTTAGTGCTGTGAGTTAATGGCGAAGCGAGTTGAGCAGGCGATGAGCACCTTTGGCGATCATTGTCCAAGTGCCGCAAATTTTCCTGCAAAGCGAGGGACGCAGTGTGCCCCGCAACTGCGGCCCTCGCGGAATGAGGGACGTAGTTGTGGCGGTGGAGGCCTGCAGGACATGCAATGAGCGCAGAAGGCACCGCAGGAGGTTGCAATGAGCGCAGAAGGCACCGCAGGCAGTCATCACGAGCCCCATGAGGCCTGCGGGACTTAGCTGCAATGAGCGCCTAAGGAAGGACTTACGAGGCACTCAATACTTTCTGGCCCGCAATACTTTATCAGTCAAGTTTAAGGCCCGTAATACTTTATCGGCCAAGCGCATAACTCCATGATGACAGTCAATAGCTGGGGAATAGGGGGGGGGGGAAAGATCTGGAAGAGGGGGGGGGGGGGGGGGGGAAACAGACACAGGTACAGCATTCCCAGCCTTAAAATGTTATTGTCGTAATTTTTGATGGGCAAGTCATTAGTGTTTGTATATATATATATATATATATACTAGTGACTTGCCCGTCAAAAATGATGGGGCAAAAAAAATTGAAGCCTTGGCAGTGCTGTTTGCCACACAATGTAAAGCTTTTTCTACTTTGAGGACCTTCGGCACTCATTGCGAGCATCTCCTCTCGTGTACTTTTGCTCCTCTGAGAACCTTCGGGGCTCATCACAAAGACAGATATATATTTATCTATATAAATACTGAAGAGCATACAAAGTACAGTGTGAGTGTTGCTACCCTGAGGAGAAAGTGTAATGAATGTCCCAACTGTGCATTAGAATTATACTGCGTGCGCGAGGGCAAACCATTCGTTTAGTTCTGTAAAGCGCCATTGTAGATTCATAATGTTATAAGTTGCATGTAAGGATTGTAACGTGGCATAGTTTGTCTATGTGTTACTTGGCTCGCAAGCATTTTCCGTCATTTGTAATAGTGTATTTTGTACCTCGTACGTTCGTGTGTGAAAGTGCTACGCTTTTGGCAGTGTTTTGCGCAGTCCGGGGTAGTTTTCATTTTTTTGGGCAGCATTTTTTTTCTTTCTTAGGCGATTTTCAAGTGGCCAAATTGTCTTAAATTTGCGTTCCACCACATCCTGGCTGTTCCCCCATGCTGTGTGTGATGTTTTTGTTGTATTTGTTTGTTTTTGTAGTTTTTGTTTTTTGCGTTTTGGGCGTTAATTCTGTATTTTTCGTATCTTGTATTTTTTTACCCTGTGTAATAGTGTATTTTGTACCTCTTACGTACCTGTATGAAAGTGCTACGCGGTTGGCAGTGTTTTGCAAGATCCGGGGTCATGTAGCCTTGTTTTAATTTATTGGGGCGGCCATTGTTTTTCTCGCTTAGGCGATTTTTGAGTGCCGAAACTCGCCCAAATCTACTTAAATTGGCGTTCCACCTCACTCCCAGACGTCCTAGCTGTTCCACCATGCTGTGTGTCATGTTTTTTTTTTTTTTTTATGTTGTGTGTTTTTATTGGGTTTTACATTGCGCAGTTTGGCCATTAACTTAGTATAAGTCCCACGTTGGTAAACTGCTTGCAGGCTAAGGTGATCCTGCGTGGCTAAGTCCTGCATGTTTCATTACCTTCACTGCTTGAGTTGCTGTGCGAGGCCAGCAGGCAATGAGCGCCTTCGGTTTGTGCTGCGAGTTTTAGTGCCTTAACGTCTCGCCTCGCTATGCGAGGCTCACAGGCCATGAGCACCAGAGGTGCTCATCGCCTATGTGCTGCAAGTTAATGGCTCTCCTCTCTACGCGAGGCTCGCAAGTGATGAGCGCCTTTGGTACACACCACCCAAAGCGCGACGAAGTCTCATGGTTTGACAACTATTATATGTGATATTAAAGCGTTTTAAAAATATAGATTTTTTTTCCACTATATTTTTGTAATTGGTAATTATGAGTCAGTTCAGTGACAACCTCACTCAGTGTACATCCTGCCACACGTATACACTACTTTGTTTCAGGTGTGAGCATGTTGTCTCTTGAAGCTCAAATTGGAGAACTGGAGAGGAGATTTGCAGCACTTAGTGATTTTGCTCCACTGGAAAGAGAGTTGGTGCTCACTGAGCACAGTTTAGATGGGCCTAGCATGGACGATAGAAGTGAGGCTAGTGAGAATGTCCAGGGAGGTAGCTGGGTTACAGTTACAAGGGAAAGAAGAGGCAGGCCAGTTATTAGTGGGCAAACACCAACAGATTTGCCAAATTGAGTGAAACTGTTGGCGATGTCCTTTCGTGAATGGCAATGGCAGATAGATCTGTTCCGTCTAACAACCGGGAGAACAGTTCTACTGGAGGAGAGGGAGTGCAGAATAGGCAGAGCAACAAACAGGTTTTTGTGGTAGGGGACTCTATTATAAGAAATATAGAAAGGCTGATTTGTCACACCGATCCCAGCAATCGAACAGTTTGCTGTCTCAAGGGTGCCTGGGCTCTGCATGTTGTGGATGGGCCAAATAAATTATTGGGAGGGGCTGAAAATAAACCAGGAGTCTTAGCAAATATTGTTCCAATGACAAAGATAGTGAAAGATGGAATGTCCTAAAGAATGAACTTACTTGAAAGAATGCAAATTACTCTTAGGGTTTAGTCTCCCTAAGGATAATAGGGGACTCCAGACGTGGACCCCTTGCTCACTGTGCCTTAGGGAGTTCAGCTGCACCTCACTGTCGAGGCCCATAAAGGCTGAGACGCGTCTGGGGTTTGCTGTTTCTCCTGTTCAGGGTAGAATTGCCTGGTATTTCGGGGCTGGGTCACTCTTTTGAGTGGGACCAGACTGATATACTACAGGATATTTCTCCCTGTGAAGGGCACAAGTGAGCTAAAAGAGGTTGCTCTCAGAGTGGCGTATCATGGCCATAGAACTCACCTATTAAAGTTGGTTCGTTCTCTGGTGAGCACCTCTGACTTAGTTTTTCTGTTTTAACAATAATTTAAATATCAAGACAGATAATGCTTTACATGAGTACAAGGAAATCAGCAAGGCCTGCAAAAAAGCTATTAGACTGGCTAAAACAGAAAATGAAAAGTTAGCTGCAAAGAAGAGTAAGACTAACCTAAAAATGTTTTTTAAATATATTAATGGTTATAGGGTCAGGAAGGAAGCTATAGGAACATTACAAGGTGAAACAGGCTATCTGATAATTTGGTTATCAAGAAAAGGCATATGAGCTAAATAAGTTATTTTCTTCATTATATACAAGTGTGGGACACTGCAACAAAATGAGGCTAGACTTCCTTTGTCAAATAATTGGATAACGCAGGAAGAAATGCAAAAGAGGTTGGAAATAATAAATGTTGATAAAGCCCCAGGTCCTGATGGAATACATCCAAGAGTACTGAGGGAACTGGGTTCTCTAATAGCCAAACCATCATATCTAATTTTTCAAGATTCACTCAACACAGGGTCTCTACCAGATGACTGGAGAAAAGCATAAGACATGCTGCGGCCTCCGATCAACAGCAGGAGCTGATCAGAGGCTACAGAGAAGAGGTGAGAGGGGGGAAGGAGCGATGATGAGTGGGGAAGAGGAAGAAGAGGGGGAAGAGGAGGATGAGGGGGGAAGAGGAGGGTGAGGGGAGGTGGGTGAGAGGGGGAGGCGGGGGAGAGGGTAAGGGGGGGAGAGGAAAGTTAGAGGGGAAGGGAGGAAGAGGAGGATAATGGGGGAAGACGAGGAGGATGATGGGGAAAGGAATAGAATGAGGGGGGCTTAGGGCTCATAATATATGTTTTTGTTGACCCTATTTTTCACTTACACAGCTAGTTTACTGTTGACCTTTGAAATAAATATTCAAAAACATTTAACCTACTGATGCCTCAACTAATGTAATTTTATTGTTATCTATTTGTATTTTTAAAATGTATCAGTAGCTGCTGCATTTCCCACCCTAGGCTTATACTCGAGTCAATAAGTTTTCCCATTTTTTTGTGGTAAAATAAGGTGCCTTGGCTTATATTCGGGTCGGCTTAGACTCGAGTATATACAGTATTTTTAGATGAGTCAAAACATAAACATAAAGATAGCAGCATTCTTTTATAGACTATAAAGAAGTAAACTAGATCAAAGAAAGTTACCAATATATAAGAAAAGGACTAAGAGGTATGAATTGATAAAAAACCCATCTGCTGTTATTGTGTACAGTATCGAAGCTAACCACCAAAAAAACTTATATAGAATATGCTAATCAATTTAGTAACTGAAATGCTGAAATCTGCACTCTTTATAACAATACACAGTAGGCCCCTACATAAAACTACCAGCTGGATAATAAAATAGTTAAGCACTGATTCAGTTCACCCACAAATACAGAAAAGAATAGAATGAGAACTGATCTAGGGAAAACAGGATTATTAAATATGTGCTTAGAGTTATATAACTTTTTTTTACATCCCCAAACTAGTAACACTTAGCTGATTATGCTCTCAGCTCATACCTTGAAAAATATGAACTGAACTTGAAAGACAGTCATGTCTGTGCTGACCTTAGACAATATTCATACATAACAGAGTACATTATTTTTCCTTCCAGATATATTTAAATGCTGCAAGAACAAAATTTTATAGACACATAGAAACATCCTCATATAATAAACAGATTGCTACATCATTGGATAGCATTAAGCAACGTAATATTTAGTAACTAGAGATGTCGCGAATAGTTCGCCGGCGGATTGTTCCCGGCGAACATAGCATGTTCGTGTTTGCGGCGAACAGCGAACATATGCGAGATTCAACCCGCCCCCAATACTTTATCATTGAGCAAACTTTGACCCTGCATGTCACAGTCAGCAGACACATTCCAACCAATCAGCAGCATACACTCCCTTCCACACCCTTCTACCTCATGGACAGCAGCCATTTTGGAATCATAACTAACTTGCAGTCTTACTGAGAGGAGGTAGAGTGTAGGTGATACTGCATCAATAGGGAAAACCATAGCTAGGCAAGTTTATTCAGTGTCCAGTGCAGTGCTGAAGGACTCATCAGATCTCTGCTGTAAACACAGCATCCCAAAAAGCCCTTTTTAGGGCTATAACATCATTTTTTTTTCTTCATTTTTTTCTGTGTAATCTAACTTCATTTGCCTGTCTCCCTGCTAGACCCTCCTTGCAAGTGTGTGTGTCAGGCTCACAGCTTATACTGTGTGTGCACAACGCATACAATATCATATTGTTTACTAGTTGTCTACTTTTAAAAAAACCAAACTTTTATTTTCTTAAATCTAAGTGCATTTGCATAACCGTCAATCAAAGTTCATTTGCTTGACCGCTACCCATAGTGTGTGTCCTGCTTACAAGTACTGTGCCAAGTTCAACCAATCCAGTCTAGTTGGGGTACCAACAGTCCACATTTAAAAAACCCAAACTTTTATTTTCTTAAATCTAAGTGCATTTGCCTGACCGTCAATCAAAGTTAATTGGCTTGACCGCTACCCATAGTGTGTGTCCTGCTTACAAGTACTGTGCCAAGTTCAACCAATCCAGTCTAGTTGGGGTACCAACAGTCCACATTTAAAAAACCCAAACTTTTATTTTCTTAAATCTAAGTGCATTTGCCTGACTGTCAATCAAAGTTCATTTGCTTGACCGCTACCCATAGTGTGTGTCCTGCTTACAAGTACTGTGCCAGAGAGCATGTTGTGTGCATGCTTGAGCTCCAAACAAAAGGCTTTTTAGGGTCTTAGTCCCTCAAATACAAGTTTTATTTTAACACCTTTCTGTTTATAAGCACTTTGTGCACGGTGTTGTTCTTTTTTGGGAGTTTTTGTGGTGTTTTTCTTAGTTTAATTTAAGTTTTAGTTTTCTGGGAGTCAGGCTCAAGTCTCTATCCCAGGAGAGTGAGCTGTCTCCTGGATACTTTGCCACACCCCTCCCTTAGCACTACACCTTCACTCCTGGAGCTTTGTTACTTTGACTTTTTTTCTTTTAAAAAGTTTATTAGGTTTTGTTGAAGTTTTGTTTGTTTGGTGTTGGGTTTTATGTTTTGGGGGAGAGAAGACAAGTAACATCTTTGTAGGCAGTGGGGGGGGAAACAATTAGAAAAGGCTTTTTTTTTTTTTTTTTTTTTTTTTTTTTTTTTTTTTTTTTGACACAGAGACACAGAGGGGTTAAAAAGCCTCTGTGTTCTCTGTGTTGTTGCAATTAGCAACACATTGCAACAGGCCATTAACCCTTCCACTGCCAAACATCATATCTCTCTCTCCCTTAGTTTTGTCTTTTTGTTTCTTTTTCACACTTATATATTTTTAAAAAGAAAACAATAGAAAATCATAAAACAAAAAATAAAAATAAATAAAACAAATAAACTAAAAAAAAAAAGGGTCTAAACATGAGGGATAAGACCATTAAGAAGCCTCAGGGGTCAAAAGGGGGAATAATGGCCCCTGAAAATCCTAGCTGCAGCACTGCACAGCATAGGCCCCAGGCAGATAAGGCAGCCCCAGCTCCTGGTGGTTCTGCCAGCAGATCTACCCCTGTGGCTAATACCTGGTCACAGGTGGTTTCTGCTGGCCCCAGTAATACCACCGCTGGGGCTGAGGGGCAGATCACCAGGAAGCATGGGGTTAAATGTCAGATGTCTGGGGTCTACAGCATTGATATCTATCTGCGTGCTGCAGCTAATGTCATCAGCCCCTCTGTTATAGTAGCAGCCAGCAAAATGTACGGGAAAGCAGTTTTTTTTACCCGTACTCTGGCTGCTGCACACATTCTTATACAGAGAGGCATCACAGTGGGGGGATTATATGTCCCAATAGAACCCCTGGAAGGGTTGGGCACAAAAGTAACACTCTCTAATGTGCCCCCCTTCCTACCAGACTCCCTCCTGCGCCCCCACCTGCTAACCCTAGGGGAAGTAAAAACACCATTTATTAAAATTCCCCTGGGGTGCAGAGAGAGAGCACTTCGTCATGTGCTCTCTTTCAAGAGGCAGGTACAAATGTGCCTGCCTCAGGGCGCAGAAAACATAGAGGGGTCTTTTGGGGTTCCATTTGAGGGGGTGCTGTACAGGATTTTTTACAGCACTACGGAGGTGCAGTGCTATCATTGCAAGGGGTTGGGGCATACACGTAGGAATTGCCCTAATGTAAAGCATCATGCCCCAGCCCCAGCAAATGGCACCTCCGTCAGTACGGCACCCATCCCCGCTGAGCCCATAACAGCGGGGACCTCAAGGGTCATAGCCCCCCCACAGAGCTCAGGCAAGGAGGCCGTTCCTCAAGCCACCACCACGGCCTCCAAACCCCCTTCTTCCCCAAAAAAGCCATCTGTGTCTGTGGTCTCCAGCAAGACTGCAGACACGGGGAAAAAGGGGAAGAATGTCACCGGTCCTCCCAGTGTCACAGCTGAATCTCCCAAGTCCCAATCTGCCCCCACCATAATTACATCAGTTAGTGTGGGGGCACAGTGTAAGCAGAGGGATAATAAGCCCTCTGCAGGGGAGGCAGCTAGTGGCAGCTCCTCTTCCAGGAGTGACGTCCCCAGGAAGAGGAAGCATAAAACCAACAGGGAGGTTGCTGATAAGTGGGAAGTGCTCTATAGTGGAGCACCTCCCTCTAAAAGCAAGAAGAGGAACAAAACATCTCCTCCTCATCCGGTGACATTGTCTGGCCCGGTTATTAAGCTCAGCCAGCCGGTGCCAGACCACACATCTCTCTCTCCAGACCCTATAGGGGTTAATGTGGAAAAGGGTCTGGAGGAAAAGCAGGGGCAAGAGGGTCTCCCAAGTGAGGCAGGGGTAGACAAGAAAGATCAGGTTCTGCCTCTGGCCTTTGAGGGGGGACCCAACAAAGCCCCTGCTGAATGGGTAGTCAGTGTCCCTGAGGTGCTGAGCTTCAAGGGCACCAGTCAGTCTCCTCCTCCAGTGTCACTCTCTAGTGACGTACCTCGGGCTTTGTTAGAGCCCCAGGCCGAGTCACTACTGGAGGGGGGGAATATAGGCATGACCCCCATTCAGGACCCCATGGATTTGTCTGTCAGGGGGGATGTGGCACAAGGGGAAGTGGAAATGGGGGAGGGTGATAAAACAGGTTTTCCTGTTAACATCATGGGAGAGCCTGTCTACCCTCCTCAGCCGTCCACTGACCCTAACATCGGTGCCATCCAAGCTGAGCAAGCAGCGGTGGAACTGGCAGAGGAGGCATATAAAGCCTCCAAGGCTTCCATTAAGGAAGCCATGCCAGCCACTGCTGTCCAGCCAGCTACCCCTGAATGCACTCCTGAAGCTACAGGGGTGCAGCAGCAATCCAAGGGTCCATTATTTACCTTGAAGGGTGCTAAAGGGACTCCTTCTGTATCATCTAAGAGGGGGTCCCTGAGAATAAAGCTGAGGAAACTGACTCCAGCCGGGGAGGATGGAGTAAAAGCCCTCAGCCAAGAGGAGCCCAGGGGTGACCCACTAGAAGGAACATCAGATTCTGGGTGGGTTATCCCTGTCAAGGAAATAGATCTATTCCTTGAGAGCACCCTTCATGGACAAAAGAAAAGGAAGGTGCGGCTGGCCTTGGAGAGGTGGAAGAATATGTCGTTTATTCTCCACTCTCTCCAGCAATATCTAGTGGTCAGCACTAGGGCCAAGAATTCTGGGACTGCGGAGCATCTCCGCGTCCGGAAATTCTATAAAATGTGCGTGTCCTATCAGCAGTCTCAAGGGTCTGAGGAACGCACAATTCCTGACACGCAGTAATGGCTTTGCACATCAGCACGCTAAATACCAATGGCTGTCAAGACAGTTTCCGCAGGTTCCAGGTACTCTCCTATTTATATCAGGGAGGGTACTCTGTGAGCTTCCTGCAGGAAACTCACACCACTCCAGAGGCTGAGGCCTCGTGGCAACTGGAGTGGAGAGGCAGGGTCTTCTTCAGCCACTTCACATCGGCGTCATGTGGAGTGGTGACCCTGTTCTCAGAGTCTTTTCAGCCAGAGCTGCTGCTTGTGAAAGCTGTTATCCCAGGCCGTCTAATCCACCTCCGGGTCCGAGAGCAGGGTAGCATCATTAACCTAGTTAATATATATTCCCCTGCTGGAGGGCCTCGAGAGAGTGAGGTTCCTCGCCAGACTGTCCCAGTTTTTGGAGACGGTTGACGCAGATGAGTGTTTGGTACTCGGGGGTGATTTCAACTGCACCCTCGACGCTCTGGACCGGAATAGTCCAGAGCCGTACCCGCCTTCTGCGTCAGCCCTGCGGGAGATCATCGCCCGCTTCTCCCTGGAGGACATCTGGCGAGAGCAGAACCCAGGGGCATCAGACGGTTTCACCTACGTCAGGGTGAGAGCCGGTCTGGTGTCCCACTCCCGGATCGACAGACTATATATATCTAGTCACTATATGTCACGAGTCGGTTCTTGTGCCATTAGGCTGGCTCCGTTCACAGACCACAACTGTGTGTCTGTGACAGTGGCGCTAACGCCAACAGCGCCACGAGCCGCCTATTGGCACTTCAACAATGCTTTGTTGAAGGACCAGGGGCTCGTGACATTGATCCGGGAGTTTTGGACGGACTGGAGGGGTTGCAAGGGGGACTTTGCCACGTTAAAACTGTGGTGGGACGTGGGCAAGGTTCATTTGCGACTTCTGTGTCAGGAATATACCAAGGGTGCGAGTGGGCAGCGCGAAGCTGAGTTGGAGTCACTCCGGGGGGAGGTACTCCATCTGGAGCAGAGGCTGTTCACTTGTAGGGACCAATCCCTGCAGAGCGAGTATGTAGAGAGGAAGGGTGTCCTCTGTGACCTGGAACGACACCAGGCCAAGGGGGCATACGTGCGCAGCCGCTTAGGTTTTCTCAAAGATCTAGACCGCGGCTCGCGCCTCTTCTACTCACTGGAGAAAAAGGTGGGTAACAGTAGGCACATCACCTGTCTTCTAGATGAAGACGGTGCCCCCCTTACAGATCCGGAGAGTATCCGGGATAGAGCCCGGAACTTTTATAAAGATCTTTACTCTCCGGATCCCATTTCTCCAGACGCCTGCAGGGTGCTATGGGAGGGGCTCCCCACAGTCAGTGAGGGTGTAAGAGAGCGGCTTGATATACCACTATCTTTTCAAGAGCTCTCTGAAGCCCTCCGTGCCATGTCCTGTGAAAAGTCTCCAGGACTGGACGGACTGACTGTAGAGTTTTTCCAATTTTTCTGGGAGACTCTGGGACCTGATTTCCATCTGGTCCTTGGGGAAGCCCTGGAGACCGGGGAGATGCCCCTGTCTTGTCGCAGGGCAGTACTTGCCCTGCTGCCCAAAAAGGGGGATCTCCGGCTTATTAAGAACTGGCGACCGGTCTCTCTGCTCAGCACGGACTACAAGATTGTAGCTAAAGCCATCTCGCTTAGACTTGGGTCTGTGCTGGCAGAATTGGTTCACCCTGACCAGTCCTATGCGATCCCGGGCCGGACTATCTTTGATAGTATCTTTCTGGTCCGGGATCTATTGCATTATTCTCGCAGGACTGGTCTGTCACTCGCCTTTCTCTCTTTAGATCAAGAGAAGGCGTTTGACAGGGTGGACCATGGTTACCTCATAGCCACTCTGCAAGCGTACGGCTTTGGCCCACAGTTTGTGGGCTTTATAAGAACGCTGTACGCCTCTGCAGAGTGTTTACTTAAAATCAATTGGTCCCTAACAGCACCTTTGGTATTTGGACGAGGGGTGCGTCAAGGATGTCCCTTGTCTGGACAGTTATATGCACTGGCCATTGAGCCTTTCCTCTGCCTACTGAGGAAAAGGCTCACAGGGCTGGTGCTAAAAGATCCAGACATGCGGATTGTCCTTTCAGCTTATGCTGACGATGTGCTCCTCGTGGCCCAGGATCCAGTTGATCTTGAGCTGGCAAAACAGTGCCAGGAGGTATATTCAGCTGCCTCCTCCGCTCAGATCAACTGGTCCAAATGCACAGGCCTTTTAGAGGGTAATTTACAGGTAGACTCTTTGCCTCCCACGTTTCGTGACATCACGTGGGAGGCAGATGTCATTAAATATCTGGGGGTCTACCTGTCCGCTGCGGACGCTTCCGTCCCAGACAACTGGAGGGAGTTAGAGGGCAGTGTCCTCTCTCGTCTGGGACGATGGAGGGGTCTAGCAAAAATGCTTTCCCTTAGGGGGCGGACTCTAGTGGTGAATCAGCTGGTGGCTTCTCAGATCTGGCACCGGCTGATTTGTCTGAGTCCGACCCCCGAGTTTGTCACCAATATCCAGAGGAATTTGTTAGATTTCCTCTGGATGGGAAGGCATTGGGTCTCTGCAGGGGTGGCAAGTCTGCCTTTGGTGGAGGGTGGACAGGGAGTAGTTTGTGTGTGCTCCCAGTTGTCCACCTTCCGCCTTCAGTACCTGCAGAGATACCTATATGCAGATCCCTCTCCGCAGTGGTGCGCACTGGCATCCAGCTTTTATCGCCAGTTGCGCAACCTGGGGTATGACCGGCAATTATTTCTGATCAGGCCCGAGGGGTTTGGGAGAGACCTCTCTGTGTTGCCGGCATACTACCAGGAAACCCTCAAGGCCTGGAGCATGGTCTCCGTGACCAGGCAGGGCGTGCCTTTGGGGGATGAAATATTCACAGAGCCCCTGCTATTTAATGCAGCAGTGGGGGCTCCAATGTTACAGTCCCCCAGTATCATCCGCCGCCTTAGTCATGCACGGATGACCCGAGTCGGGGATCTCCTGGAATACGGGCGTTCTGATTGGGTGTCACCCCAGGAGCTTGCGCTCCGTTTGGGATATGTGACGCCCAAAGTCTCAGGGCGCTTGCTCCAGGAGATTAGAGATGCCATCTCCCCCGACTCGCGCACCTTCCTTCGCGGGGCTTTGCAGGCCGGAGTGCCACATGCACCTTTCAACACCCCTTCTCCGGCTGTTTGCATTGGACACAAGCCCCGTGTTTCCCCTCAGGCTCCTCCTGTCCCCAACCTCTCGAGGTTGAGGGACATACCCTCGGCATGCTTTCGCGGCATGCCGAGGAAGAGCTTATATTCTCTCGTGCTCCATACAGTGCACTTCCTTGCCCTCGTGACCCGTCCCGATACCATCTGGAGGCGGGTCCTACCAGCTGACGAGGGCAAGAGGCCCCGGTGGAGGGAACTTTATTCTGATTTAGTTCCACGACCCACCGGGGACTTGAGTTGGAGAGTGCTCCATGGTGCACTGAGCACGGGAGAGTACTTAGCTAAATTCACGGACTCTCCCTCCACTTGTCCATTCTGTGGCAAGGGAGAGTCCGTGTATCATGTTTATTTTAGTTGCGCCAGACTGCAGCCCCTCTTGTCACTCTTGAGGGGCCTCCTCCTGCAGTTCTGGCTGCATTTCTCCCCTCACATTTTTATTTTTGGGCGCCCAGTGTCCCGGGGCAATAAGGCCAGGGACCTCCTCGTCAACCTGCTCCTGGCATTAGCCAAGTTGGCTATATATAAGTCCAGGAAGCAGTGTTTGATAGGGGGGGTTCCCTTGTCACCTGAGGCCATGTTCCGGGTGCTGGTGCGCTCCCGTATCCGGGCAGAGTACCACCTGGCTTTGTCTACTGGGGGAATGGATGAGTTTGTCTCCCAGTGGGCTGTAGATGGTGTGCTCTGCTCGGTATCCCCCCATCCGGTTTCTTTTTCTTTCAACCTCCTAATATGATTTTTATTTAGTTTACAGAAAATGTTTTCTCATAATTTTAAAATACACTGTGCCAAGTTCAACCAATCCAGTCTAGTTGGGGTACCAACAGTCCACATTTAAAAAACCCAAACTTTTATTTTCTTAAATCTAAGTGCATTTGCCTGACCGTCAATCAAAGTTAATTGGCTTGACCGCTACCCATAGTGTGTGTCCTGCTTACAAGTACTGTGCCAAGTTCAACCAATCCAGTCTAGTTGGGGTACCAACAGTCCACATTTAAAAAACCCAAACTTTTATTTTCTTAAATCTAAGTGCATTTGCCTGACTGTCAATCAAAGTTCATTTGCTTGACCGCTACCCATAGTGTGTGTCCTGCTTACAAGTACTGTGCCAGAGAGCATGTTGTGTGCATGCTTGAGCTCTAAACAAAAGGCTTTTTAGGGTCTTAGTCCCTCAAATACAAGTTTTATTTTAACACTTTTCTGTTTATAAGCACTTTGTGCACGGTGTTGTTAATTTTTGGGAGTTTTTGTGGTATTTTTCTTAGTTTAATTTAAGTTTTAGTTTTCTGGGAGCCAGGCTCAGCCCTCTATCCCAGGAGAGTGAGCTGTCTCCTGGATACTTTGCAACACCCCTCCCTTAGCACTTAACCTGCACTCCTGGAGCTTTTTTACTTTGAATTTTTTTTAAAGTTTTTCAGGTTTTGTTAAAGTTTTGTTTGTTTGGTGTTGGGTTTTATGTTTTGGGGGGAGAGAAGACGAGTAACATCTTTGTAGGCAGTGGGGGGAAAACAATTTGAAGTTTTTGTCTAAAAGGCTTTTTTTACATCTGACACAGAGACACAGAGGGGTTAAAAAGCCTCTGTGTTTTCTGTGTTGTTGCAATTAGCAACAGCTTGCAACAGGCCATTAACCCTTCCACTGCCAAGCATTATCTCTCTCTCTCCCTTAGTTTTGTCTCCCTTAGTTTTGTCTTTTTGTTTCTTTTTTCACACTTTTATATTTAAAAAAAAAAAGAAAACAGTAAAAAATCATAAAACAAAAACTAAAAAAAAATAAAAAAAAAAACTAAAAAAAAGGGTTTAAACATGAGGGATAAGACCACTAAGGAAGCATGGGGTTAAATGTCAGATGTCTGGGGTCTACAGCATTGATATCTATCTGCGTGCTGCAGCTAATGTCATCAGCCCCTCTGTTATAGTAGCAGCCAGCAAAATGTACGGGAAAGCAGTTTTCTTTACCCGTACTCTGGCTGCTGCTCACATTCTTATACAGAGAGGCATCACAGTGGGGGGATTATATGTCCCAATAGAACCCCTGGAAGGGTTGGGCACAAAAGTAACACTCTCTAATGTGCCCCCCTTCCTACCAGACTCCCTCCTGCGCCCCCACCTGCTAACCCTAGAGGAAGTAAAAACACCATTTATTAAAATTCCCCTGGGGTGCAGAGAGAGAGCACTTCGTCATGTGCTCTCTTTCAAGAGGCAGGTACAAATGTGCCTGCCTCAGGGCGCAGAAAACATTGAGGGGTCTTTTGGGGTTCCATTTGAGGGGGTGCTGTACAGGATTTTTTACAGCACTACGGAGGTGCAGTGCTATCATTGCAAGGGGTTGGGGCATACACGTAGGAATTGTCCTAATGTAAAGCATCATGCCCCAGCCCCAGCAAATGGCACCTCCGTCAGTACAGCACCCATCCCCGCTGAGCCCATAACAGCGGGGACCTCAAGGGTCATAGCCCCGCCACAGAGCTCAGGCAAGGAGGCCTTTCCTCAAGCCACCACCACAGCCTCCAAACCCCCTTCTTCCCCCAAAAAGCCATCTGTGTCTGTGGTCTCCAGCAAGACTGCAGACACGGGGAAAAGGGAGAAGAATGTCACCGGTCCTCCCAGTGTCACAGCTGCATCTCCCAAGTCCCAATCTGCCCCCACCATAATTACATCAGTTAGTGTGGGGGCACAGTGTAAGCAGAGGGATAATAAGCCCTCTGCAGGGGAGGCAGCTAGTGGCAGCTCCTCTTCCAGGAGTGACGTCCCCAGGAAGAGGAAGCATAAAACCAACAGGGAGGTTGCTGATAAGTGGGAAGTGCTCTATAGTGGAGCACCTCCCTCTAAAAGCAAGAAGAGGAACAAAACATCTCCTCCTCATCCGGTGACATTGTCTGGCCCGGTTATTAAGCTCAGCCAGCCGGTGCCAGACCACACATCTCTCTCTCCAGACCCTATAGGGGTTAATGTGGAAAAGGGTCTGGAGGAAAAGCAGGGGCAAGAGGGTCTCCCAAGTGAGGCAGGGGTAGACAAGAAAGATCAG